>OY992890.1:61616023-62198523 GCA_963921405.1 Cepaea hortensis | reverse complement strand
GTTGCAAACTTATTGCCTGGCATATTTTGGTGCATATTGCAAAGTTATATATAATATGAAGTGAATAGTTAAATTCATACCAGAGACAAAATTGCAGTTATAGACTTATTAAAGAAGTGAATAGATGAATTATATTTTGGCTGAAATACTTAACACAGTCACTAGTACTGTTTGAATGTGGAGTGTTTGTTGTTCCCATGGTAATAAATTATTTCTGTCTGCACAAGATTGGCTGAAGTCTCAGCAAATTTGAGCAATTGTTTATTGTCTGTTCGTCAAATACAATTGACTTCAAATGATATATAACTCTGCAGCAGTGACACAAGACCACCAACATCATGTAGCAGGTCATTTGTACAATGTCGTTGTCATCACGGCCCACCAAACAGATTATCAAACCTTGGCCAGCTGGCCTGTCTCATGTCCACCAAACAGATTCTCAAACCTTGGCCAGCTGGCCTGTCTCATGTCCACCAAACAGATTCTCAAACCTTGGCCAGCTGGCCTGTCTCATGTCCACCAAACAGATTCTCAAACCTTGGCCAGCTGGCCTGTCTCATGTCCACCAAACAGATTCTCAAACCTTGGCCAGCTGGCCTGTCTCATGTCCACCAAACAGATTCTCAAACCTTGGCCAGCTGGCCTGTCTCATGTCCACCAAACAGATTCTCAAACCTTGGCCAGCTGGCCTGTCTCATGCCTTCTCATGTCCACCAAACAGATTCTCAAACCTTGGCCAGCTGGCCTGTCTCATGACCACCAAACAGATTCTCATACCTTGCCCAGGTGGTCTGTCTTCTGCGTTCATCTGGAGTTTTTTTCGGACGTGATTGCGTTGTGCCTGTTTACAGCAGAGCTGCGTTCTTGCACCGTTAGGCCGACACATCCGACTTCTGCGGGCATTTGTTGACCGGGTTAACCTTCCCAGGAGGTGGTCTGTCTCATGTCCACCAAACAAATTCTCAAACCTTAGCCAGGTGGCCTGTCTCATGCCTTCTCATGTCCACCAAACAGATTCTCAAACCTTGCCCAGGTGGCCTGTCTCATGTCCACCAAACAGATTCTCATACCTTGGCCAGGTGGCCTGTCTCATGTCCACCAAACAGATTCTCAAACCTTGTCCAGGTGGCGTCTCATGTCCACCAAACAGATTCTCAAACCTTAGCCAGGTGGCCTATCTTATGCCTTCTCATGTCCACCAAACAGATTCTCAAACCTTAGCCAGGTGGCCTGCCTCATGTCCACCAAACAGATTCTCAAACCTTGTCCAGGTGGCCTGTCTCATGTCCACCAAACAGATTCTCAAACCTTGGCCAGCTGGCCTGTCTCATGCCTTCTCATGTCCACCAAACAGATTCTCAAACCTTGGCCAGCTGGCCTGTCTCATGCCTCCTCATGTCCACCAAACATATTCTCAAACCTTGGCCAGCTGGCCTGTCTCATGTCCACCAAACAGATTCTCAAACCTTGGCCAGCTGGCCTGTCTCATGTCCACCAAACAGATTCTCAAACCTTGGCCAGCTGGCCTCTCATGTCCACCAAACAGATTCTCAAACCTTGGCCAGCTGGCCTGTCTCATGTCCACCAAACAGATTCTCAAACCTTGCCCAGGTGGCCTGTCTCATGTCCAAGATGTCTGCAATTATCTCTTCTTGCTGGACGGCCCCAGCCTCTTCTGTCAGGAACCATGCCTTTCTATTCCAGACTGTTTACAAATATTTCAGTTTCCAAGAAATGAAGCCGTCTATGGGCCAGTTGTCTTGTATGTTCTCATCTTGTAGAATGTGAGTGTTTCTCTTCTTCATCATCCATAGCAGTCTAAGAATTTTCTGTAGCACTTAGGTTTAAAGCCCTCATTTTCTCTTTAATGAGTGCAAAATGGTCCATGACTCATATTTGTATGTTACCAAAGATGCATGTTCTCACAAACTGTACTTTAATTTTTTTGCTGGTTTTATGACTTAGGCTCTTGACACTGTATAGCCTCAGTTGAACACACTGATGGAGCATTTAAGAGTGACTGATTGAAACACTTCTCAAAATCAGTCGATGTTGTGCACACACGATCACCCACAATGTACCCCAGTTCAACAGTCCTTACAAAGCGGGTGTCGCAACAACATACTTCAGAACAGACCTGTTGATTCCTGTCAAAAGCTTTTGCTGGGCTTTGAAACAGATTTGTGCAAAAAATAAAGAATATTGTTAAAACTGAACTCTGAATTATGAAGCTGTGACTGTCACAAGATCTTGCTAAGATGAACAGAAAACAATATCAGACTTCAAGTGTGTGTTTGCTTACTGTCTGCAACAACTGTGCGTCAATTGTGTGACTGTTGCACACCATGGCAGCTTCCAAAGTAGCAAGAAATCTATCATCCTAGCAGAAGAAATGAAATATAGGAAAAACAAAAGTGAACAGGGTCAACCCTACAAGAATATGATCACAAATAATGGACAAAGTTGTGGTGACGAGCCTTCATCACCAAATAAAACAATCAGAAGGGAACCAACAAATATTTACCTTAAGGCAAGATGCCGATAAAATGTAAACATGTACAATAAAATATGAAATCAAGTGATATGTAGTGTATCTGCAAGCAGAAGACAACTTGAATCCATGGCCCCAATTTATTTAATAACCTGCATAACCAATACAAGGCTGAGAACACAGTTGCTGAAGGATTTATGACTGAGGAGGTTGGAGCACAAATGGACATCTCCAGGGTGCAATGATGACAGCCAACTATATTGAACACTTAAATACCAATCACTGAGGAACACTGAAACAACTAGCTACAAATTAAAAGGTATTTATTAATTAGCATTCATAAAAGGGTAGAGAACAAATAGAAAACTTGTGTGATGATTTCAATTACAGATACACAGTGAACACCTTGGGTTAGAATTAAATTGTAAGAAGACACAGGTTATGGTCATCACTAAGAAGAAGGAAATACCACAATGTAATATACAAGTAAATGGGAATTTTCTTAAACAAGTGAATCGGTACAATTATCTTGGAACATCTTATGGGAGATGCCTTGAAGAGATTAGAACAAGAATTGCCATGGTGAAGGCAGTCATTTGCTAGATTAAAAACATACTGACCAATAAAAAGATGCCATTTGCAACGAGAAAAAAAGTGTTGAAGTGCTGCATAGAACCTGTGCTTTTGTATGAATGTGAGGCGCAGAAAATGGACAAGCTGAAAAACATCTGATGGCTGTGGAAATGTGGTTTCTGAGAAAAATGCAAAGAATACCATGGACAGACAGAAAAACCAATGACCAAGTCCTACAAGAAACAAATGTAAACCGTAAACTGATTAGAGAAATCAGACGTAGACAGTCACAATTTTTTGGTCATGTTATGAGAAGAAATAAATTGGAGAACTTGGTGACAACTGGCAAGATTGAGGGGAAGAGAGCAAGGGGAGGGCAGAGAAGTAAATGCCTGGAACTGATCCACGACTCTGGTGGTGATCGAGTGAGATGGCAAAACATGACCGCCCATGCTTACCGGCATGGCACATGATGACGACAAGGGAAAATTCAGGCTATTTGTTACACATAAAAGAATGCTTCCAGCAGGCTTTGCAGAACCCCGTGCAAGACTTCTGCTGTACACCCATGTTGCACATCATGGATAACTGACCATCACAAATCTGAACAAAATTACAGAATTAGTGCACCTCCAGAGATGCAGTGACCTCTGGCACTTATCAGTCAGCTATCATGGGTGAAAGGACAGTCCTGACAATGATAGTCTGTTGAAAGGAAACATAAAAAGCAGATTTAAATGGTAGCAAAACCAGAGCTATTATAGCAAAAAGAAAAAGGATCTATTTCCACTCTATGAGGTGCACTCGTGGCAGCACTTTATATTTGTATAGACCAACCAGCAGTAGATAGGTCATGTGGTCAATATCATGTGTCACCTGTACTTCCCAGACTGTATTGGTAGCCATGTTATGGTGGGAGCTAAGGTCAATTTTGTTAATATCTCTGCCTTGAAGGGAATTTGAACACAGGGCCAGCAGGCAAGCATGGTGGCCACTGCACTACTCCGACTCCAAACAAAATAAAGAAGTGAACATTTCCTGAAACAGGAACCCGTGTTGGGATAGGGCCATCATTTGGTAGGCCTGAATGCAGGAAGAAATAGGTGGTTGGTGTTTCCCTCACTTAGCGAGACAATGCAAGCAGGCGCAAACACTCATCCGGCCACGTTTATGACATTATCAACTTAGCTCTCAACCAACTGCGCTCACGTGCTTGGAATAAAGAAGTTTGAGGTCACAACAATATAGGTCTAAAATTTCATAGGGGATTGTGTAAGACAAAGATAATGAGGTCCGACATGTGAGAAGCTCATGGGCCTTTACAGCTCGGGCCGGAGGGAGAATTGTGAAGGAGGACTCTGGTGCTTTCACTGAAACCACAAGTAGCCTGACCATGGAAGTCATGGCAGTAAGTAAAGCAATAACATGGCTCGAGACACAGACATTCACCAGGGCTTGTTTCCTTAGCGACTCAATGAACATGATCAAGAGGATAGAGGAGGGGTCGATCCGAAGAGAATGGTTGCTGCCTCTGAAGCGGTCTCGGCTGGCAAAGATTAGTTTCATCTTCGTGCCAGGGCATGCGGGAGTACAAGGAAATGAGCGGGCTGACAAGCTCGCAGGTGAGGCTACTGTGGAGGGCGGACGCGCCATGGACCAGGCTGACATTCTGAATGCTCTACGTGATGTGAGACTTTTGCGAGAACCAAGTGATGACTGTGAATCTACAACAATGGCCAGACTGCTAGAGCATCAAATTAAAAGAGGTGTGGCCAAACAAGAACACTACGCAGGAAGCCAAAGAAGATTGATAAACCAACACAGAACTGGCGTCGTTAGCCGCTACACGCTGCGGGATTTGCTGAGGAGGGGATCCGAGCACTTATGGACTGAATGGTTCGATGTGCAGCGAGGATGATCTGTCGACTAACTAACTAACTAACTAAAGATAATGAGGTTAAATCAAGCAAATAATAACTTGATGTCACTTCAAGAAGTTGAATACACATTGAATCATATAGACAATGTTGGGGGAACAGATAGAGATATTAAATAGGAATACAAAAGGCAAGCAGAGCTTTCAAAGCACTAGGCACATTTTTGAAGTCAGAAGTAATTAAATTTAGTACTAAACTTAGACTTTTTAACAGTAATGTCAAAACAGTACTGCTAAATGGAAGAGAAACATGGAGAATGACTAAACCAATCACTGAGCAGAATAGAAGGGTAAGAATCGTATGACAGAATCACAAGAGTGGAGCTTATGGAAAGAACGAACTAGACACATTACAGCAAATCAAGAGATGAGGAAAAGACACCGACAGTGAATAGGATGAACATTGGGAAACCTGTTTTACAGTACAGCTTGTAAGTCCTTTCTCTGGATTCCACAAGGCAAATAGAGGGAGACATGAAAACAAACGGAGAAAAGAATTAGAGACAGAGCTGGATTGGAGAGACATTGAGAAAACCTGTCAATATAAGTAGAAAGACCTAGTAACAGGTGCATCAATGGAGGAATCTGTGGAAGAAAAGAGAATGCCACAGGAACAGACACTTGTGGAATGGAATGATCAAGAAGCTTCATGTCCAGCCCAGGGGAAAAATATGTAATAATAACAGGTCCTAGGACTAAATTATCTAACATACACAATTCAACCTGGTTATTGTAACCATTCAATGCATCTATCCATGATCATAAGGGGTCTTTTCCAGAATAAAACAAATTATGTTTAGTGTTTTTACATACATGAAATAAAACAAACTGTCAGAGAACATGCATACAAGAAACGAGTATCAATGATTTGGGAAATTACAATTTAAAAAAAAAGGGATGGGGGAGAGAGAAAAGGAAATAAATACAAGTGTAAAACAATAAAATCATAAGGTAATGAGGAAATAAATTGTCAAGCAAATAAATACTTCCCAGACAACGCATTGTCAAGATCTGAAGAATATAATATAAATACACAGACTTGATAAATGTTCCCCATAACCACATGGCAGACAACAAAATCACATACAGGCATATGTAACAAACATGCACTGCATAATATATATCAAAAGTCATTTATTATAAAACAAGTCTGCCCTGGAATTATATCACATTGCAACAGAACACCAGTCTAAAGCCAACCATCAGGACTGGAGACACTGTACTAGTTTTGTGTTCACAACTTCCTGCTAGAACACACAAGTCACACTCAGAAAACAGTCGGCAGTTGTACATGATGTCAGTGGCAGACTGGCCAGCTGTCGTCAGCTTGCCCGGTGGAAATTCAGCCCCGTGGGTCACTGATGAAATGGTCCCCCTTAAATAGTTCACAATATGTTTAAAATGTTTATGTTCTTTTGGTAGCTTTGTCTCCTGGCAATCAATATTATAGACCCTGTACGTCACTGCATGGAGTTATTCATTTGTGGCTTCAGGAAAACTGCACTTGTTAGGTCCATCGACCTTGGGGGTTAGGGTCCCAGGCTTGCTTGCCTTTAATGTAAGAAAATTAATGAGAAAGTGTGATGGAGGATGTTTCACAACCCATAGCAAAGAGAGGTAAGCCAGGTTATTAGCCATCAATAAAGCAGAATAAAAAATGCCAATAGATATTAAAAAATACAATACAATCCACCTAACAACATGACGCTAGCAGTAACAGAACTAGCCACTGAGAGCAAGATATAAAAGAAGAATAACAACAGAGATGAGATGCCCGTTAAGCACACTTCATATGACAAGAAACCATACCAGAATAAAAAAACAGCAAGCAAGTGGGCACAGTGTCAGCAATGTATTTTATCGAGAAACAGCCAGCCGCATGGTTTGGTCATGGAAGATGACTTTCCAAGCACTGACATTGGGCTACAGTGGAAAGAGAGCAAGCAATGAAACAGCAACATAGCAGAAGCAATGAACACCACTCTGCACACAGCTCACAAACACCTTGTCCAAAATGCTCTACTTGGTCTAGCACTGACAGGCAGACCAGTGACTGTAGACAGGAGAAAACAACCACATAGATGATGTCATTCTTGGGCAAGCAATAAATGACACACACAGCTTTATAAGTGAAATTGCTGTTGACTTCACATGTGCCAAAATAATACCTAAACTATCTCCCCAACCCCCACACTTATATACTATTGACTCTTGACCAGATTTTGTATAGCCAACCATTGTTGCCTCGCTCAGCACCTCTCTTCTTTTCTCAGTTTCTCTCTCTCTCTCTGAAATATAACCTTCATTTAGTGGACTGCCACTACGTCACCCACATATGCTTTATTGTCATATCACCCACACATTTCTATTGCCACCACACCATCCACACATACTCTACTGGCAAAACATCACCCACACAAGCTCTATTGCCGTATGTCAGCCACACATGCTCTTTTGCCACCATGTCACCCACACATGCTATTTTGTCACCACATTACCCACAGCTAAATGAGTCCCACCAGTGGTCACATGGAATAGAATATATTCAGTACACACCTTCTCTTACATTGCACAGTTTCTATGTCACATGTTGTCACGGCCAAAATGTCTTGTTCATATCATGCTCATGGTGATACCAATTATTTTCATGAATGAACACATTTGTTTTCTTGTATCTAAGGCATATATATGATGTATACTTGCACCTTGCTCAATCTGCTCTACAGTCAGAAAATAAGTCAAACAAAAAACAAACAACTACAAGCTGCCTGTGTGTATTGGTCAGACACACAATACCATAATAATGTTTCTGTGCTCAACTATTTGTGACAATAATGTTGAACACATGCAGACACCTATTTCTAACATGAAGTAACATGAAGTATTGCACTGTCCAGCTGCACATATCTATTCTTTACTGTCTTCATGTTTTCCATGAATTTATAGTCGTCTCTGTTGAAGACTGAGAAAAATGCAAGAATAATAATAAGAAGTATATATGCCTCGTGGTGTAACTTGTATGCCTGTGAAACAAGACAGGGAAGTGGAGCAGACAGTCTGTCGTTTACATGGATTTTCCGACAGACATACACATACAAGCCATCTATCTGTACGTGGAACATTTGATATCCCACACCAACCAGCATGATACACAATTGTCCATGAGAAGTACACTCTACACTACGGTCTCGTTGACAGGTACTGGTTGAGCCATGGTGTGCAACAGTTATCACACCATGGCTGGCGAACGTTGGCAGGCGTGGATTATGTTACATACAACAACACACTAGACAACACTGTCAGTGGAAGGCATACAACAACAGAAGTATAATACAAACAGCAACAACAAGTCCTAAGACGATGGAGTCTCGTCGCTTGCGGATATTTATTCTCTGTACAAGGCTGTTGATCACAGGAAATCGATCTGGGAGTTGTTAAGGATTCTAGTCTCTTTAACAAATTAAACAACCAAATGAAATACTTCACACTCAGGAAAAAAATGTCAAAAATATACCAGCTATGAAATAAAATAAGTCAGGTGCTTCAGTGAAAAGGTATCCAAACAGCTATCCATGACCTATTGCCACATGTACAATGATGGTTAAATCCACAATACTTATAGAGAGAGTTGTAGTTTTTCTGTACAGAACCAACCAAATGTGTGGCCAGGGCTACACAGAATGTGTCTGTAGCATACTCTTGATAGCATCCATCTGATTGTTGTCTTGCTTTAGTAATAATATAGCCAGAACTTCTTCTAATGAATACGCAAAGTAGAAGCTGATTTCGTTCTCACAAGATTACCGAACTACTTTATTTGTCACCACTCTGTCAATTCAATGCCGGGCATTGTACTTCTAATCTGCAATGGACACAGAGCAGAGAATGCTCTTCACACTATACCAGCACTTGATCCTCTCAGTGATTGATTATGGACTAGGACTGCTCACTGTCTCAAAGAGTCAGCTGGTGAAATTAGAGTGCATACAGAACGAAGCTATGCGGGTCATTCTGGGATGCACCAGAGATACTCCAGTAGTGTGTATGCGTTACATCCTTGGTCTGCCTACTGTTGCTGGTAGGCACAAGGTGATGCAGGCGAAGGCATACCTCAGAATAGCTGCAGACACAGATCACCCGTTGCATGAGGCGCTGGACATAGTTAAGGGTCAGAGACTGATAAGAGGGAAATCATGGATGGCTCAGGCGGAGGATACGATCAGACAGGTGTACCCCTTGGAGAACATCAGGCGAGGAGAGGAGTGGGTTAGAGTGCCAGCCGAGCAGTCAGACTTGTGCAGAGTTATAATAACATTGAGCCGGGAGTGCAGGGAGTGGCCAGCAGGGACCACGGAAGTGGAAATCCAGCAACTAATTCAGGATAATGCTCGCTCGGGTGATGTGATTATCTACACAGATGGGTCGGTGTTGAGAGGTAGGAGAAGTGCCTGGGGGTTCTTGGCAAAAGCTAATGGTCGGCATTTGGTGCAGGAGAGCCTGGCGTATGATAACACAACATCTAGCTTAAGAATAGAGGTGGAGGCGGTCAGTGCAGCTTTCCGCTGGATAGAGAACACGATACATACACACATTGTGATTGTAACCTCAGAAAGCATGCTGAGGAGTGTGAAAACAGGCAAGCTTCGTGCAGAGTGGCTTGCTTCGCTTCGGAGGTCATGGGTAGCAAGCATCATCTGGATCTTTTTTCCTGGGCATGCCGGTGTGCTGGGGAATGAACAGGCGGACAGATTGGCTGGCTTGGCAAAACTTGGTGGAGTATTGATGCATGACAAAACAGACGTGGTTGCAGCCTTGTGGGAGCACGTGTACACCTCGGAGGAGCAAATGGATCACCATAGTCTGGTAAGAATGAGGCAGCGAGGTGTGACGAGGGGATCTGGCTGATGATCGACGCTCAGAGGAAAGGCGAGACGGACATATAATCAGATTGCTACTGGAACTATTAGTGTTGGAACTCTTCGCTGGCTGCTGAGGGTGGGGACGGAGCGCTTATGGGAATGTCCCGAATGCTGTGATGTCGGTTCCTAAATCAATCAATCAATCAATCTCAACATTTCTCATTCTGAATATTCTGTTTCTAACAAGCTCCTTTGTACAAATAGAGCCCCTGGCAGCACAGTTATCAGTGCACTGACTTATCAACACAGTTGGTAAAGGATTAAACCAGGCTCACAAGCTGAGTAATTTTCTTTCAAGGGAAAGTGGCAAGGAGGGCAGCTGTTCAGCCCACCACAGTAGTGTAGTGGCAAGGAGGGGAGCTGTTCAGCCCACCACAGTAGTGTAGTGGCAAGGAGGGGAGCTGTTCAGCCCACCATGGTAGTGTAGTGGCAAGAAGGGGAGCTGTTCAGTCCACCACAGTAGTGTAGTGGCAAGGAGGGGAGCTGTTCAGCCCACCACAGTAGTGTAGTGGCAAGGAGGGCAGCTGTTCAGCCCACAACAGTAGTGTAGTGGCAAGGAGGAGAGCTGTTCAGCCCACCACAGTAGTGTAGTGGCAAGGAGGAGAGCTGTTCAGCCCACAACAGTAGTGTAGTGGCAAGAAGGGGAGCTGTTCAGCCCACCACAGTAGTGTAGTGGCAAGGAGGGCAGCTGTTCAGCCCACAACAGTAGTGTAGTGGCAAGGAGGAGAGCTGTTCAGCCCATGCAGTAGTGTAGTGGTAAGAAGGGCAGCTGTTCAGCCCATGCAGTAGTGTAGTGGTAAGAAGGGCAGCTGTTCAGCCCATGCAGTAGTGTAGTGGCAAGAAGGGAAACTGTTCAGTCCACCATGGTAGTGTAGTGGCAAGAAGGGCAGCTGTTCAGCCCACCACAGTAGTGTAGTGGCAAGGAGGGCAGCTGTTCAGCCCACCGCAGTATTGTAGTGGCTAGACACTCACCTACCAGTCTAGTGGTCAAGGGTTTGAATCCCCACCCAGGCAGATTCTGAAAACACACCCGGGCTCCCAGGTTGATCCAGCCTAAAACGGAACCAGAAAATGTCACACTGCCCACCGAGTGCCAATTGGTCTATAAAACAAGGGTCAGCCACTATCTGCAGAATGCCTTAAAGGTATATAAAAGGGGTCTTTGCTTTCTTTTAGTATTTTAGAAGGCCAATACTTCACATGCCTACAGTTGTGTCTGCTATGGATTATCTTTATCTCAATAAAATAAACATCTTCCAGTTTTGTAGTTTGCAGTGACATCTAATCATCTCCTGTGATAAATTAGGTCAACGCATCTGGCTATCAGTTCCCAAGTTCACTGTACGATCACAGACAGTGTTTAAGGATACTGGCAAAGTTATTCACTTTCTGTGTAATGGAGGTTAGCAACTTTCCTTGAGATTGAAGATTCTCTTTTGTAGCAATGGCAATGCTGAAATTGAAGTAAAATTACAATGTAAGTTGGAATCTGTTAGCACAAAAAGTCTCTAAATCAAATGTAAATCTTCTTTCAATGACTAATTACTCATACAACAAGTCATCTCGCCTTGTCTATCCACTTGTAGGCTAAAGGTAAATGTTTAGGTTGTCTTGGTCTTTGCCTCAAGAGCTGGGGGGAGTTTCCTTTCTTGTGCCAGCTGTGTTACTTTGGCAGTATTAATTCCTTGCCATTGCAGTATCTTTGATGTTGTCAATCCATCTGCAAAGGGTCTTCCTCATGCTTTAAAATCATCAGACAGTTTTATAGGCAAAAACTTGGTCAGACTGTGGTCGCATCAGATTACCGAACATTATACCTTTCTATATATATTTTCTAAAACCAGTTGTGTTTGAGATAAAATTCTTCTTATTATTATGTTCTTTCTCAGACTTTGACTTCAGCTTTGCATGTGAACTTGGATACTGTTTTCAGCACACCTTAGGTTGAGTGGAGTCAAGAACTGATATCATAGCACCCAGGACAATCAAATATGCACTCCATCATCTTCAACAACCAGTGAAGAGTCCCAACATTAATGGTACCAGTTACAATCTGATTATGTGTCCCTCTGGCCTTTCCTTGAAGTACTGAGTGTCTGCCAGATCCCCTGATCACTCTCTCCCACACCATTCTCTCCAGGCAATGATGGTATATTTGCTCTTTCATACTATATACATGATCTCAAAGATATGCCTTATCGTGCACCAATACTCCACCTAACAGTACAGATTTAGCCAATCTGTCTGTCTGCTCGCTTCTCAACACACCAGCATGCTCTGGGGAAAGGATTCAATGGATTCTCTATATTTGATTTGTTCATTGCAGCATGCCACTTTGCAAGAAGTAAGCCACTCATCACTCTTCTCAGCATGTTCTGCGACTCCATTACAATCATGTCTGCTCTTTGTCCTCAAGCCAGCCGAACGCCACAGTCAATTCCTCCACCTCCATTATCAGACTAGAAGGCATGGTATCCTATGCCAGGCTCTCCTGCACTAAACACCATCCAGTAACCTTCGCTATGAACCCTCAGGCACTTTTGCCTCTTAGCACAGAGCTATCTGTGTAGATGATTACATGACCTGGACCCAGTGCCATAGTTTATCTTTAACTAAGGTTTCTGAGAGCCACAAGTTAACATAAATAATAACAGTATATGCAATTAGGAAAACTTCCTTCTAGTGACAGTTCACATTCATTATTTTAAAACAGGCAGACACAGCAGTAGCCTTAACCTCACAATAATGTTAACGGTAATAAGTAAACTAAATGTGTTTAGAAAAAAGGCTATGTTTTAACAGCCTCCTTGTATTATGTGTTCATCCTCTAATGTAAATGGTAAAAAGTAAACTAAATGTGTTTAGAGAACAAGTTTACCAGCCTCCTTACCTTATTTGTTCATCCACTAATCTTTCTGAACTGGTGAGAGATAACAAGTGAATGTGTTAGTAATAAATACACATTCTGTTTCCAAATGTGCTGACTTCAATTAGCAAAAGTATAACCCAATGTCACAAAATGCAGCATGATCACTATCACACCTTCATGTCCCCCACACAACACAAGGCTTGAAGAGTTCCACTTCAGCTGTTTCTAAGGTTTTTGCCACTTGTGCCATTGTCGATCCTATTTCTCTGGCTTTTTATTCTATGACTCATCACTGGGCTCTCTTTGGTCTGTCGGAACTTTTCTTTCCTGCGTGAGTTTTCTTCCAAGTCCTAACCCAGTGGATCTCTCACAGCTGAATCATCTGTCTGGGTCTGAACTTGAACTTACTCATGCCAGATAAGTTTCTTCAGATCTTGTTTATTTTTCTAAATATGTATATAGTTGTATGGATGCCTCTTGTCTGTTTTAGCTTGTTTTGTAGCCACAACATGCATTGGGTCACATAAAACTGTTCTGGAAAAGCTGACTTCTTTTCATTTTGCATTTGTTCCTTTACTGTGTGTGTACAGGTTTACTGTAGTTCAGCACACTTCATTTACTGTCAAAACGAAACAAAACATGATTTATATCTGTGTTGGCTGACATGACCAACCACATTCTTTACTTATCAAAAGCAAAAAAAAGATTGTTCATTAAAATGATATTTGTGTTTAAGAACAAGTAAGAACAAGTGGTTCATAGATGCAAAACATTGTTGACAAGTCTGCCCTAAAATGACAAACATAAACAACCAGCAATGAAATAGCTCACACTATGTTATGAAATTTCACTCATAACAACATGAGGTCATAATTATTGCTGTTGATGTATGTACTACATTACGGCTGCATATTAACTGAGCAGACAACACAGCAACAACAATAAATAAGTCTCAGAAAGGTTTCAGGGGTGACATTTACCCCACAGAACAGACATAAAAAAGTGTATCTATAAATACAACATTCTGCTGTGTGGTGTCAATAGACACAAGCATGTACATAAGGACCTCCTTGCATCTATCACTGAGAGCTAGCTAGACCTAAGGTGAAAATAGTGGAATTTGTTGTAAAACCACCAGAGCTGGTTTCACAGAACCACATGCAAGACTTCTACCATACTTCCATGCAGTGCACCATTGATGGTGGGGCAGATCAGGCATAAGGATCCCACTGGAACATCACCTGCCTCTTACATGGCATGAACCTATAATGGATGGACCTTGTCTATCCTCCAGTTATTTACAACCATGCATGAATTAACATGACATATGAAATCTTTGTAGAACCCAGAGGGATCGTGCTCTGATGCCTATACCTTCAGAAGGTGTAACTGGGAATACCAGGAGAGTGAGTGAGAGTAAGAGGAAGGGGAGAAAACGAAGAGTTGGCAAGCAAAGAACAAGAATAAAGACTGACACATTAGCACTAAGTTCATTCAGTCTTTACTGTAGTCAGTCTCATCAGTATCCATGAGCCATGTCTGTACTGTAGTCAGGCTAGCATCAGTCTCATCAGTATCCATGAGCCATGTCTGTACTGTAGTCAGGCTAGCATCAGTCTCATCAGTATCCACGAGCCATGTCTGTACTGAAGCCAGGCTAGTATCAGCCTTATCAGTATCCATGAGCCATGTCTGTACTGTAGTCAGGCTAGCATCAGTCTCATCAGTATCCATGAACCATGTCTGTACTGTAGTCAGGCTAGTATCAGTATCCATGAGCCATGTCTGTACTGTAGTCAGGCTAGCATCAGTCTCATCAGTATCCATGAGCCATGTCTGTACTGTAGTCAGGATAGCATCAGTCTCATCAGTATCCATGAGCCATGTCTGTACTGAAGCCAGGCTAGTATCAGCCTCATCAGTATCCATGAGCCATGTCTGTACTGTAGTCAGACTAGCATCAGTCTCATCAGTATCCATGAGCCATGTCTGTACTGTAGTCAGGCTAGCATCAGTCTCATCAGTATCCATGAGCCATGTCTGTACTGTAGTCAGGCTAGCATCAGTCTCATCAGTATCCATGAGCCATGTCTGTACTGTAGCCAGGCTAACATCAGTCTCATCAGTATCCATGAGCCATGTCTGTACTGTAGCCAGGCTAACATCAGTCTCATCAGTATCCATGAGCCATGTCTGTACTGTAGCCAGGCTAACATCAGTCTCATCAGTATCCATGAGCCATGTCTGTACTGTAGTCAGGCTAGTATCAGTATCCATGAGCCATGTCTGTACTGTAGTCAGGCTAGTATCAGTCTCATCAGTATCCATGAGCCATGTCTGTACTGTAGTCAGGCTAGCATCAGTATCATCAGTATCCATGAGCCATGTCTGTACTGTAGTCAGGCTAGTATCAGTCTCATCAGTCTCATCAGTATCCACAAGCCATGTCTGTACTGTAGTCAGGCTAGCATCAGTATCCATGAGCCATGTCTGTACTGTAGTCAGGCTAGCATCAGTATTCATGAGCCATGTCTGTACTGTAGTCAGGCTAGTATCAGTATCATCAGTATCCACAAGCCATGTCTGTACTGTAGTCAGGCTAGCATCAGTATCCATGAGCCATGTCTGTCCTGTAGTCAGGCTAGTATCAGTATCCATGAGCCATGTCTGTACTGTAGCCAGGCTTGCATCAGTCTCATCAGTATCCATGAGCCATGTCTGTACTGTAGTCAGGCTAGCATCAGTCTCATCAGTATCCATGAGCCATGTCTGTTCTGTAGTCAGGCTAGTATCAGTCTCATCAGTATCCATGAGCCATGTCTATACTGTAGTCAGGCTAGTATCAGTATCATCAGTATCCACAAGCCATGTCTGTATTGTAGCCAGGCTAGCATCAGTCTCATCAGTATCCATGAGCCATGTCTGTACTGTAGTCAGGCTAGCATCAGTCCCATCAGTATCCACGAGCCATGTCTGTACTGTAGTCAGGCTAGTATCAGTCTCATCAGTATCCATGAGCCATGTCTGTACTGTAGTCAGGCTAGCATCAGTCTCATCAGTATCCATGAGCCATGTCTGTACTGTAGTCAGACTAGCATCAGTCTCATCAGTATCCATGAGCCATATCTGTACTGTAGTCAGGCTAGCATCAGTCTCATCAGTATCCATGTCTGTACTGTAGTCAGGCTAGCATCAGTCTCATCAGTATCCATGTCTGTACTGTAGCCAGGCTAGCATCAGTCTCATCAGTATCCATGTCTGTACTGTAGCCAGGCTAGTATTAGGGACTTCGTAACTAGGGAAGGACGCTGTTTTCAGAAAGTTCAAGGTCATTGGGTTCACAGACGACTTCCTGTGACTGGTGAGTGCAGTATATGAAAATTAACATGTCGTGTTTCCTATTGGATAAATGCGAAACTATTTTTATGAAAATTGCGAATGACAACTTTAACGAGGGCCAAAAGGTTATTCTTGATGCCTGCATGCTTGAGAGCGGTTGAAAGTGGCTTGTTTGAAAGATATTCCCCGTTTTTTGACAAAGGTAAGGAAGTTGATAGTTTGGCTTGTTTATTATCAAAGATATCCTAATTTAACCTGCATTTTTGAACTGCGCATCCAATTTTACATATAAATGTTGACTTTCAACAAGATTCGTTATGCTAGTGACTCACAATAAAATTTTAATTTCAGCAAGGTTGTCGTGTCTACTTTGTAAATTCATTATAATGTCAGAATCATGGCATTTTGGATCATTGTCTGCCTCTTTTAATAATCAAGAAGCTTTACAGTCATGAAGCTAAACAAAATATGAATATACGTTTATATTCTATTAAATATTTATTTTGTTGCTTTATATTTATTTTATTTTTATTTATTATAATATATATATAATAATTTTTTGAAAGTCAAGTCAATTTTCAAAGTTGTCCACGGTCCATTGCTGAAATTTAATTGACTGGTTCACAGTTTTATTTTCATTGATAAATGAATTATCAAGAGAATTATACTTTATTGTGCATTTATGGATGCTGCATCCATTTCTACACATAACTAAAGAGGTTCTGACAAGATTCGTTATACTAAGGTTTAGAAAATAAATGTTTTATGAGACCACCCGGTTACATCTTTACAATAGGGAAAATTCACAATGGCGGCATCCCAGCATATCCAGACTAGTCCTACTAGTGTATGTTTTATTAAAACACTGGGGATTTAGAATCATAATATACAAAGTATCAAATAATTTCTACAGATAATTTGTGTTGTTGATTTAATAATTATTATTCATGTGACGTGGCTGAACCATTGTTGATATATTATATATATAAAGTCATTTTTCAAACCCGTCCGCTCACTTTGTATACTCAGCTCTGGCATCATATTTTATTTTAATTTAGTTGTATATGTTAAATAATAATTTAAATTAAGAGAAGTTATATAATGTTTTTGAAATCTCCAACCAGTTTAGCTTTTATTCTTGTCTTTCTGATTATATTTTTATACATATTTCTTTGGTAGTCTCTGTGGCGAAGTGTTCAAGCCGTTTGACTCATGCTCCGAAGGTTGTGGGTTTGATTCTGGGCAGCTTCCTCAGTTTACGAGTTAAATGTTTCGGAGACTCCTGTGGGTCATCGCTAAAAGCTAAGTAGTTTGCCATTGCTTTCCTATACCTTTTTCGAAAAAAACCAGCACCACTGTGTTTCGAACCCGGGTATACAGGCTCACAAACCGCGTTCGCAAGCTCTTAGCCACAGAGACCGTTTCTTTTCTCGTCAGATTTAAATTTAATAATTTATAATTTATAACTTCTTCATGTTATCTATCTTTATAATTTTAAGATCAATTTATTATAATGTAAAACATTTTTAAAATAAATATACCTTTAATTAATAATGTATAAATTCTTCATGTTATTTTACAGCATTTTTTTATTTTTTCAGATTTAGTAATCTTTTTATTTTCTCTTTTCAGGTTCTGGAAGACAGAAGAGATATTGAATGCCAAGACAGGTCAGTCACCAACAGAGGTAGTATTTCTCTAATTAAGGACATTTTTCTACGGTGAGTTGAATTTATACCTTTATAGTTTTAATATCTATTTATTATACTGTAAAACAAAGGTTTTTTAATACATATTAAAATTTAAAAATTTGTTGCGTACCCCTTACGGGACGTTGCAGTCAACACTAGCATTATCAGCTGCTGTTGATGTACTAGGCAAGTGTTACGTTCAGTAGTTTGCCATTGCTTTCTGAACGACCGGCCCCTATACCTTTTTCGAAAAAACCAGCACCACTGTGTTTCGAACCCGGGTATACAGGCTCACAAACCGCGTTCGCAAGCCCTTAGCCACAGAGACCGTTTCTTTTCTCGTCAGATTTAAATTTAATAATTTATAATTTATAACTTCTTCATGTTATATATCTTTATAATTTTAAGATCAATTTATTATAATGTAAAACATTTTTAAAATAAATATACCTTTAATTAATAATGTATAAATTCTTCATGTTATTTTACAGCATTTTTTTATTTTTTCAGATTTAGTAATCTTTTTATTTTCTCTTTTCAGGTTCTGGAAGACAGAAGAGATATTGAATGCCAAGACAGGTCAGTCGCCAACAGAGGTAGTATTTCTCTAATTAAGGACATTTTTCTACGGTGAGTTGAATTTACCTTTATAGTTTTAATAACTATTTATTATTATGTACAACTTTTTAAAAATAAATATACAGTATCTTTAATTTATTTTTCATTTCTTCTCAGAGTTCACAGTTAGTTAGTCGACAAATCATCCTCATTGAACATCGAACAATTCAATGCATAAGTGTTCAGTTTATTAATCTTCTTTGGCTTTCTGCATACTTTTCTTGTTTACTTCCATAGTCAGGCTACTTGTGATCGAAGCAAAAGCATCGGAACCTTTCTTTGCAATGACAGTGTCACCTTCTGTCCGTAGTTCCTGACTAGTTAGATGCAAATCTGAAATAATTAATAATTTATAACTTCTTCATGTTATTTTACAGCATTTTATTAATCTTGTTTTTCTTCTTTCTTTTCAGGCTCTTTTCAGAATCAACTGATGTCAAGTTGCATATATATTGTAATAATAAAAATATAAATCTGTTATATAATATTAATAAAGATTATTAACGGCAAACTATACGAGTACATATTCATCTGTTGACACTTGTGTGCAAATTTACTAATTTTGTTTTAGACGAACCTCATAACAACCATTTGTCCCAATAATATACCTGTGATAACCAATAATAATCAGTGCTCAATGAGTTGATTTTGGTGAGGCCGAGTCAAAGAGAGAGTATTATTTCATTGAATCAATTTTGTTTTTAAACGAACATCTTAGCAACCAAACATCACTGCGACCAGGGTTGCCAGGCCTAATTGCTCATTTTAATTGCTAATTAGGTCACCACACATCATACTGACACAGCAAAGACACCATAAGGTCTGTAGCATCATTCCGCATATTACCAAATTCATCTGGTAATTTTTAAAGCTAAAATTAAGAAAACGTACGCTAATTTGTGAAATAGTAATTAATTAGCGGCCATTTTTAATTGCTAATTAGGTCACCACACATCATACTGACACAGCAAAGACACCATAAGGTCTGTAGCATCATTCCGCATATTACCAAATTCATCTGGTAATTTTTAAAGCTAAAATTAAGAAAACGTACGCTAATTTGTGAAATAGTAATTAATTAGCGGCCATTTTTAATTGCTAATTAGGTCACCACACATCATACTGACACAGCAAAGACACCATAAGATCTGTAGCATCATTCCGCATATTACCAAATTCATCTGGTAATTTTTAAAGCTAAAATTAAGAAAACGTACGCTAATTTGTGAAATAGTAATTAATTAGCAAAATAATTTGCGGCCATTTTTACTTCCTAATTAGGTCACCAGATATCATATCAAAAAATAAATGACATGACCAGTTAGGCCTTGCAAACCCGATCGCAGTGATGTATGGTTGCTAAGATGTTCGTTTATAAACAAAACAGATAGTCTCAAAAAACACCAAAATTTTGATAATCTGGGCCAGATTTTGACCAGGACGCAAAAAATTCCTCCAGTGAGCACTCTTTTGTGAAAATTTTAGTCAAAAGGTCACGACACTCAAATTTACATAACTCAACTTAGAATTGAGACACACAACTCATTGAGGTACCGTTAGATTTGGTTTTTCAAGGCCTATCTATCTGTGGTTCTCCCAATAGTAAATGATCAATTTGAAAATCACGATCAGAAAGCCTACTAGTAGTATCAGTCTCATCAGTATCCATGAGCCATGTCTGTACTGTAGTCAGGCTAGCATCAGTATCCATGAGCCATGTCAGTACTGTAGCCAGGCTAGTATCAGCCTCATCAGTATCCATGAGCCATGTCTGTACTGTAGTCAGGCTAGCATCAGTCTCATCAGTATCCACAAGCCATGTCTGTACTGTAATGATTGTATCAGTCTCACCAGTATCCACGAACCATGTCTACTGTGTTGATTGTATCAGACTCATCAGTATCCATGAACCATGTCTGTACTGCAGTCAAGCTAGCATCAGTCTCATCAGTATCCACAAGCCATGTTTGTACTGTAATGATTGTATCAGTCTCACCAGTATCCACGAACCATGTCTACTGTGTTGATTGTATCAGACTCATCAGTATCCATGAACCATGTCTGTACTGCATTGATTATATCAGCCTGTCCACGCTTCTTCCTGTTTGTATTGGTGTATTACTTGCCAGTCGGCCTGTTGTATTGATGCATTACTTGCCAGTCAGTCCATTGCCTTTTATTCTGGCATGTGCAGATATATACAGGTGAGTGATGTGAATGCTGTCTATTCAAGACAGCCAGTTGTAAACTGTGGCATTAACTTGGGTGGTAAACCAGGTGGCAGCTGCACTGATGTTGATTGTTGACATGGACATTGGAACCACTGCCTTCATGTTATAGCCTGCCTCAAGGCTGCCCGTTATGGCAGGTGTTATTCAACATCATCATCAAGTGCTTCATCCCATCAGATTGTCTTAAAGCATTATGACCATTTTACTGCACGGTTGTCTGTCTTGTGCTCGTCTCCTCTATTCCATGTACTGACAGATTTATGCATGTATGGTTTGTAAATGTTGTCCTTGGTCTGTCTGGTGCTCCTCTCCTCTATTCCATGTACTGACAGATTTATGCATGTATGGTTTGTAAATGTTGTCCTTGGTCTGTCTGGTGCTCCTCTCCTCTATTCCATGTACTGACAGATTTATGCATGTATGGTTTGTAAATGTTGTCCTGGGTCTGTCTGGTGCTTCTCTCCTCTATTCCATGTACTGACAGATTTATGCATGTATGTAAATGTTGTCCTGGGTCGTCTGGTGCTCCTCTCCTCTATTCTATGTACTGACAGATTTATGCATGTATGGTTTGTAGATGTTGTCCTTGGTCTGTCTGGTGCTCCTCTCCTCTATTCCATGTACTGACAGATTTATGCATGTATGTAAATGTTGTCCTTGGTCTGTCTGGTGCTTCTCTCCTCTATTCCATGTACTGACAGATTTATGCATGTATGGTTTGTAAATGTTGTCCTGGGTCTGTCTGGTGCTCCTCTCCTCTATTCCATGTACTGACAGATTTATGCATGTATGTAAATGTTGTCCTTGGTCTGTCTGGTGCTTCTCTCCTCTATTCCATGTACTAACAGATTTATGCATGTATGTAAATGTTGTCCTTGGTCTGTCTTGTGCTTCTCTCCTCTATTCTAAGTACTGACAGATTTATGCATGTATGTAAATGTTGTCCTTGGTCTGTCTGGTGCTTCTCTCCTCTATTCCATGTACTGACAGATTTATGCATGTATGGTTTGTAAATGTTGTCCTGGGTCTGTCTGGTGCTCCTCTCCTCTATTCCATGTACTGACAGATTTATGCATGTATGTAAATGTTGTCCTTGGTCTGTCTGGTGCTTCTCTCCTCTATTCCATGTACTAACAGATTTATGCATGTATGTAAATGTTGTCCTTGGTCTGTCTTGTGCTTCTCTCCTCTATTCTAAGTACTGACAGATTTATGCATGTATGTAAATGTTGTCCTTGGTCTGTCTGGTGCTCCTCTCCTCTATTCCATGTACTGACAGATTTATGCATGTATGTAAATGTTGTCCTTGGCCTGTCTGGTGCTTCTCTCCTCTATTCTATGTACTGACAGATTTATGCATGTATGTAAATGTTGTCCTTGACCTGTCTGGTGCTTCTCTCCTCTATTCCATGTACTAACAGATTTATGCATGTATGTAAATGTTGTCCTTGGCCTGTCTGGTGCCTCTCTCCTCTATTCTATGTACTGACAGATTTATGCATGTATGTAAATGTTGTCCTTGGTCTGTCTGGTGCTCCTCTCCTCTATTCCATGTACTGACAGATTTATGCATGTATGTAAATGTTGTCCTTGGTCTGTCTTGTGCTTCTCTCCTCTATTCCATGTACTGACAGATTTATGCATGTATGTAAATGTTGTCCTTGGTCTGTCTGGTGCTCCTCTCCTCTATTCCATGTACTGACAGATTTATGCATGTATGTAAATGTTGTCCTTGGTCTGTCTTGTGCTTCTCTCCTCTATTCCATGTACTGACAGATTTATGCATGTATGTAAATGTTGTCCTTGGTCTGTCTGGTGCTTCTCTCCTCTATTCCATGTACTGACAGATTTAAGCATGTATGGTTTGTAAATGTTGTCCTTGGTCTGTCTGGTGCTTCTCTCCTCTATTCCATGTACTGACAGATTTATGCATGTATGGTTTGTAAATGTTGTCCTTGGTCTGTCTGGTGCTCCTCTCCTCTATTCCATGTACTGACAGATTTATGCATGTATGTAAATGTTGTCCTGGGTCGTCTGGTGCTCCTCTCCTCTATTCTATGTACTGACAGATTTATGCATGTATGGTTTGTAAATGTTGTCCTTGGTCTGTCTGGTGCTCCTCTCCTCTATTCCATGTACTGACAGATTTATGCATGTATGGTTTGTAAATGTTGTCCTTGGTCTGTCTGGTGCTCCTCTCCTCTATTCCATGTACTGACAGATTTATGCATGTATGGTTTGTAAATGTTGTCCTTGGTCTGTTTGGTGCTCCTCTCCTCTATTCCATGTACTGACAGATTTATGCATGTATGTAAATGTTGTCCTTGGTCTGTCTTGTGCTTCTCTCCTCTATTCCATGTACTGACAGATTTATGCATGTATGTAAATGTTGTCCTTGGTCTGTCTGGTGCTTCTCTCCTCTATTCCATGTACTGACAGATTTATGCATGTATGGTTTGTAAATGTTGTCCTTGGTCTGTCTGGTGCTTCTCTCCTCTATTCCATGTACTGACAGATTTATGCATGTATGGTTTGTAAATGTTGTCCTTGGTCTGTCTGGTGCTCCTCTCCTCTATTCCATGTACTGACAGATTTATGCACGTATGTAAATGTTGTCCTTGGTCTGTCTGGTGCTCCTCTCCTCTATTCTATGTACTGACAGATTTATGCATGTATGTAAATGTTGTCCTTGGTCTGTCTGGTGCTCCTCTCCTCTATTCCATGTACTGACAGATTTATGCATGTATGTAAATGTTGTCCTTGGTCTGTCTGGTGCTCCTCTCCTCTATTCCATGTACTGACAGATTTATGCATGTATGTAAATGTTGTCATTGGTCTGTCTGGTGCTCCTCTCCTCTATTCCATGTACTGACAGATTTATGCATGTATGTAAATGTTGTCCTTGGTCTGTCTGGTGCTTCTCTCCTCTATTCCATGTACTGACAGATTTATGCATGTATGGTTTGTAAATGTTGTCCTTGGTCTGTCTGGTGCTCCTCTCCTCTATTCCATGTACTGACAGATTTATGCATGTATGTAAATGTTGTCCTTGGTCTGTCTGGTGCTCCTCTCCTCTATTCTATGTACTGACAGATTTATGCATGTATGTAAATGTTGTCCTTGGCCTGTCTGGTGCTTCTCTCCTCTATTCCATGTACTAACAGATTTATGCATGTATGTAAATGTTGTCCTTGGTCTGTCTTGTGCTTCTCTCCTCTATTCTAAGTACTGACAGATTTATGCATGTATGTAAATGTTGTCCTTGGTCTGTCTGGTGCTCCTCTCCTCTATTCCATGTACTGACAGATTTATGCATGTATGTAAATGTTGTCCTTGGCCTGTCTGGTGCTTCTCTCCTCTATTCTATGTACTGACAGATTTATGCATGTATGTAAATGTTGTCCTTGGCCTGTCTGGTGCTTCTCTCCTCTATTCCATGTACTAACAGATTTATGCATGTATGTAAATGTTGTCCTTGGCCTGTCTGGTGCCTCTCTCCTCTATTCTATGTACTGACAGATTTATGCATGTATGTAAATGTTGTCCTTGGTCTGTCTGGTGCTCCTCTCCTCTATTCCATGTACTGACAGATTTATGCATGTATGTAAATGTTGTCCTTGGTCTGTCTTGTGCTTCTCTCCTCTATTCCATGTACTGACAGATTTATGCATGTATGTAAATGTTGTCCTTGGTCTGTCTGGTGCTCCTCTCCTCTATTCCATGTACTGACAGATTTATGCATGTATGTAAATGTTGTCCTTGGTCTGTCTTGTGCTTCTCTCCTCTATTCCATGTACTGACAGATTTATGCATGTATGTAAATGTTGTCCTTGGTCTGTCTGGTGCTTCTCTCCTCTATTCCATGTACTGACAGATTTATGCATGTATGGTTTGTAAATGTTGTCCTTGGTCTGTCTGGTGCTTCTCTCCTCTATTCCATGTACTGACAGATTTATGCATGTATGGTTTGTAAATGTTGTCCTTGGTCTGTCTGGTGCTCCTCTCCTCTATTCCATGTACTGACAGATTTATGCATGTATGTAAATGTTGTCCTGGGTCGTCTGGTGCTCCTCTCCTCTATTCCATGTACTGACAGATTTATGCATGTATGGTTTGTAAATGTTGTCCTTGGTCTGTCTGGTACTTCTCTCCTCTATTCCATGTACTGACAGATTTATGCATGTATGGTTTGTAAATGTTGTCCTTGGTCTGTCTGGTGCTTCTCTCCTCTATTCAATGTACTGACAGATTTATGCATGTATGGTTTGTAAATGTTGTCCTTGGTCTGTCTGGTGCTTCTCTCCTCTATTCTATGTACTGACAGATTTATGCATGTATGGTTTGTAAATGTTGTCCTTGGTCTGTCTGGTGCTCCTCTCCTCTATTCCATGTACTGACAGATTTATGCATGTATGTAAATGTTGTCCTTGGCCTGTCTGGTGCTTCTCTCCTCTATTCTATGTACTGACAGATTTATGCATGTATGTAAATGTTGTCCTTGGTCTGTCTGGTGCTCCTCTCCTCTATTCTATGTACTGACAGATTTATGCATGTATGTAAATGTTGTCCCTGGTCTGTCTGGTACTTCTCTCCTCTATTCCATGTATTGACAGATTTATGCATGTATGGTTTGTAAATGTTGTCCCTGGTCTGTCTGGTACTTCTCTCCTCTATTCCATGTACTGACAGATTTATACATGTATGTAAATGTTGTCCTTGGTCTGTCTGGTGCTTCTCTCCTCTATTCCATGTACTGACAGATTTATGCATGTATGGTTTGTAAATGTTGTCCTTGGTCTGTCTGGTGCTTCTCTCCTCTATTCTATGTACTGACAGATTTATGCATGTATGGTTTGTAAATGTTGTCCTTGGTCTGTCTGGTGCTCCTCTCCTCTATTCCATGTACTGACAGATTTATGCATGTATGTAAATGTTGTCCTTGGTCTGTCTGGTGCTTCTCTCCTCTATTCCATGTACTGACAGATTTATGCATGTATGGTTTGTAAATGTTGTCCTTGGTCTGTCTGGTGCTCCTCTCCTCTATTCCATGTACTGACAGATTTATGCATGTATGTAAATGTTGTCCTTGGTCTGTCTGGTGCTCCTCTCCTCTATTCTATGTACTGACAGATTTATGCATGTATGTAAATGTTGTCCTTGGCCTGTCTGGTGCTTCTCTCCTCTATTCCATGTACTAACAGATTTATGCATGTATGTAAATGTTGTCCTTGGTCTGTCTTGTGCTTCTCTCCTCTATTCTAAGTACTGACAGATTTATGCATGTATGTAAATGTTGTCCTTGGTCTGTCTGGTGCTCCTCTCCTCTATTCCATGTACTGACAGATTTATGCATGTATGTAAATGTTGTCCTTGGCCTGTCTGGTGCTTCTCTCCTCTATTCTATGTACTGACAGATTTATGCATGTATGTAAATGTTGTCCTTGGCCTGTCTGGTGCTTCTCTCCTCTATTCCATGTACTAACAGATTTATGCATGTATGTAAATGTTGTCCTTGGCCTGTCTGGTGCTTCTCTCCTCTATTCCATGTACTAACAGATTTATGCATGTATGTAAATGTTGTCCTTGGCCTGTCTGGTGCCTCTCTCCTCTATTCTATGTACTGACAGATTTATGCATGTATGTAAATGTTGTCCTTGGTCTGTCTGGTGCTCCTCTCCTCTATTCCATGTACTGACAGATTTATGCATGTATGTAAATGTTGTCCTTGGTCTGTCTTGTGCTTCTCTCCTCTATTCCATGTACTGACAGATTTATGCATGTATGTAAATGTTGTCCTTGGTCTGTCTGGTGCTCCTCTCCTCTATTCCATGTACCGACAGATTTATGCATGTATGTAAATGTTGTCCTTGGTCTGTCTTGTGCTTCTCTCCTCTATTCCATGTACTGACAGATTTATGCATGTATGTAAATGTTGTCCTTGGTCTGTCTGGTGCTTCTCTCCTCTATTCCATGTACTGACAGATTTATGCATGTATGGTTTGTAAATGTTGTCCTTGGTCTGTCTGGTGCTTCTCTCCTCTATTCCATGTACTGACAGATTTATGCATGTATGTAAATGTTGTCCTTGGTCTGTCTTGTGCTTCTCTCCTCTATTCCATGTACTGACAGATTTATGCATGTATGTAAATGTTGTCCTTGGTCTGTCTGGTGCTCCTCTCCTCTATTCCATGTACTGACAGATTTATGCATGTATGTAAATTTTGTCCTTGGTCTGTCTTGTGCTTCTCTCCTCTATTCCATGTACTGACAGATTTATGCATGTATGTAAATGTTGTCCTTGGTCTGTCTGGTGCTTCTCTCCTCTATTCCATGTACTGACAGATTTATGCATGTATGGTTTGTAAATGTTGTCCTTGGTCTGTCTGGTGCTTCTCTCCTCTATTCCATGTACTGACAGATTTATGCATGTATGGTTTGTAAATGTTGTCCTTGGTCTGTCTGGTGCTCCTCTCCTCTATTCCATGTACTGACAGATTTATGCATGTATGGTTTGTAAATGTTGTCCTTGGTCTGTCTGGTGCTCCTCTCCTCTATTCCATGTACTGACAGATTTATGCATGTATGTAAATGTTGTCCTGGGTCTGTCTGGTGCTCCTCTCCTCTATTCTATGTACTGACAGATTTATGCATGTATGTAAATGTTGTCCTGGGTCTGTCTGGTGCTCCTCTCCTCTATTCTATGTACTGACAGATTTATGCATGTATGGTTTGTAAATGTTGTCCTTGGTCTGTCTGGTGCTCCTCTCCTCTATTCTATGTACTGACAGATTTATGCATGTATGTAAATGTTGTCCTTGGCCTGTCTGGTGCTCCTCTCCTCTATTCCATGTACTGACAGATTTATGCATGTATGTAAATGTTGTCCTTGGTCTGTCTGGTGCTCCTCTCCTCTATTCTATGTACTGACAGATTTATGCATGTATGTAAATGTTGTCCTTGGTCTGTCTGGTGCTCCTCTCCTCTATTCCATGTACTGACAGATTTATGCATGTATGTAAATGTTGTCCTTGGTCTGTCTGGTGCTCCTCTCCTCTATTCCATGTACTGACAGATTTATGCATGTATGTAAATGTTGTCATTGGTCTGTCTGGTGCTTCTCTCCTCTATTCCATGTACTGACAGATTTATGCATGTATGTAAATGTTGTCCGTGGTCTGTATGGTGCTTCTCTCCTCTATTCCATGTACTGACAGATTTATGCATGTATGGTTTGTAAATGTTGTCCTTGGTCTGTCTGGTGCTCCTCTCCTCTATTCCATGTACTGACAGATTTATGCATGTATGTAAATGTTGTCCTTGGTCTGTCTGGTGCTCCTCTCCTCTATTCTATGTACTGACAGATTTATGCATGTATGTAAATGTTGTCCTTGGCCTGTCTGGTGCTTCTCTCCTCTATTCCATGTACTAACAGATTTATGCATGTATGTATATGTTGTCCTTGGTCTGTCTTGTGCTTCTCTCCTCTATTCTAAGTACTGACAGATTTATGCATGTATGTAAATGTTGTCCTTGGTCTGTCTGGTGCTCCTCTCCTCTATTCCATGTACTGACAGATTTATGCATGTATGTAAATGTTGTCCTTGGCCTGTCTGGTGCTTCTCTCCTCTATTCTATGTACTGACAGATTTATGCATGTATGTAAATGTTGTCCTTGGCCTGTCTGGTGCTTCTCTCCTCTATTCCATGTACTAACAGATTTATGCATGTATGTAAATGTTGTCCTTGGCCTGTCTGGTGCCTCTCTCCTCTATTCTATGTACTGACAGATTTATGCATGTATGTAAATGTTGTCCTTGGTCTGTCTGGTGCTCCTCTCCTCTATTCCATGTACTGACAGATTTATGCATGTATGTAAATGTTGTCCTTGGTCTGTCTTGTGCTTCTCTCCTCTATTCCATGTACTGACAGATTTATGCATGTATGTAAATGTTGTCCTTGGTCTGTCTGGTGCTCCTCTCCTCTATTCCATGTACTGACAGATTTATGCATGTATGTAAATGTTGTCCTTGGTCTGTCTTGTGCTTCTCTCCTCTATTCCATGTACTGACAGATTTATGCATGTATGTAAATGTTGTCCTTGGTCTGTCTGGTGCTTCTCTCCTCTATTCCATGTACTGACAGATTTATGCATGTATGGTTTGTAAATGTTGTCATTGGTCTGTCTGGTGCTTCTCTCCTCTATTCCATGTACTGACAGATTTATGCATGTATGGTTTGTAAATGTTGTCCTTGGTCTGTCTGGTGCTCCTCTCCTCTATTCCATGTACTGACAGATTTATGCATGTATGTAAATGTTGTCCTTGGTCTGTCTGGTGCTTCTCTCCTCTATTCCATGTACTGACAGATTTATGCATGTATGGTTTGTAAATGTTGTCCTTGGTCTGTCTGGTGCTTCTCTCCTCTATTCCATGTACTGACAGATTTATGCATGTATGGTTTGTAAATGTTGTCCTTGGTCTGTCTGGTGCTCCTCTCCTCTATTCTATGTACTGACAGATTTATGCATGTATGGTTTGTAAATGTTGTCCTTGGTCTGTCTGGTGCTTCTCTCCTCTATTCCATGTACTGACAGATTTATGCATGTATGGTTTGTAAATGTTGTCCTTGGTCTGTCTGGTGCTCCTCTCCTCTATTCCATGTACTGACAGATTTATGCATGTATGTAAATGTTGTCCTGGGTCGTCTGGTGCTCCTCTCCTCTATTCTATGTACTGACAGATTTATGCATGTATGGTTTGTAAATGTTGTCCTTGGTCTGTCTGGTACTTCTCTCCTCTATTCCTTGTACTGACAGATTTATGCATGTATGTAAATGTTGTCCTTGGTCTGTCTGGTGCTTCTCTCCTCTATTCAATGTACTGACAGATTTATGCATGTATGGTTTGTAAATGTTGTCCTTGGTCTGTCTGGTGCTTCTCTCCTCTATTCTATGTACTGACAGATTTATGCATGTATGGTTTGTAAATGTTGTCCTTGGTCTGTCTGGTGCTCCTCTCCTCTATTCCATGTACTGACAGATTTATGCATGTATGTAAATGTTGTCCTTGGCCTGTCTGGTGCTTCTCTCCTCTATTCTATGTACTGACAGATTTATGCATGTATGTAAATGTTGTCCTTGGTCTGTCTGGTGCTCCTCTCCTCTATTCTATGTACTGACAGATTTATGCATGTATGTAAATGTTGTCCCTGGTCTGTCTGGTACTTCTCTCCTCTATTCCATGTACTGACAGATTTATGCATGTATGGTTTGTAAATGTTGTCCCTGGTCTGTCTGGTACTTCTCTCCTCTATTCCATGTACTGACAGATTTATACATGTATGTAAATGTTGTCCTTGGTCTGTCTGGTGCTTCTCTCCTCTATTCCATGTACTGACAGATTTATGCATGTATGGTTTGTAAATGTTGTCCTTGGTCTGTCTGGTGCTTCTCTCCTCTATTCTATGTACTGACAGATTTATGCATGTATGGTTTGTAAATGTTGTCCTTGGTCTGTCTGGTGCTCCTCTCCTCTATTCCATGTACTGACAGATTTATGCATGTACGTAAATGTTGTCCTTGGTCTGTCTAGTGCTTCTCTCCTCTATTCCATGTACTGACAGATTTATGCATGTATGGTTTGTAAATGTTGTCCTTGGTTTGCTCCTTCCACTGTCCCCTTATGTTGTGCATTCCAGAACTCTGGTGCTTCATATCTTAGGATGTGAACAAGCCATGAGAGCCTTTGTTTTTAAATTTTTAATGCTGTTTTTAAAAAAAATATTTTCCAGAACTCGTTCATTTTTCAATTGTTCAGTCCAGCTGGTTTTGTCATTTTCTGGTAACACCACATCTCAAATGGCTCTGTACATTTTCGATCATGTTTATTTATATTTCACAACATCAAATGTGACAGGCTAAGATGGATATAAAATAATTCCTTTCTTCGACTGAGTTGTACATTCTTCGAAGTTAGGATTGGTTGTTTTTCCATCATGATTCTAATTTCTGTTCACATTACTGTAAGGCCAGATTTATATCTAAGATGTCACATGAACTATTAGAAAAATATATTTATCTATCAACAAAGTATCTTTCTGGTCCCTTTAGTCACAAGTTTTTGTGTGTGTGAACCTACATAAAGCATCTGGGCAAACATTAAAACAGAAAATGGTGATAACGTACTTCCTTATGTGTTCATGTTCTTTCAGGTACAAATCAGATCGTCTGTTCAGCCCAGAGGAATTCTTATAGGCACTGTGATGAAAATTGACAATTCTATTACTATAATTAACCTTAATGAAAAACATGGTTTTGCAATAGAATGGTGAAATTGGCATGGACAGACAAAACGAGTAACCTAATTGTTCTGAAAGAGGCTAAGACACAAACACACCTTACCAAATATCAACCTCAAGTGCCATCTATGCCAGAAAGTCGGCTTCAATGAGTCCCCAACACTTGTTGTCCTGTGTGCACTCAGACTTCTTCCAGTGCATCTCTTGATGCTGGCCATGTAATGTAACACCTTCCTTTTGTATGCATCCCTTCCACGTCTCCCTCCATCACATCATTTAAACAACAGTTGTCTCTTGACATGCCCAAAGTCTGACCTTCATTCAGTCATCATTCTTCATTCCCATCCAATATTTATTGGTAACAGTAACATTAAACCCAAGGCAGATGCTACTGCATTACAAAGGTCTGCTAGGTCTTTGCACATACAAGATCATGTTTTAATACAGTAGGATGTCCAACTCCCTCCTTCCCACCTTCCCTTCCCTGAAAATGATAAAAATGTATCCAGTATGCATTTTCTGAGGTTGGATTGACCACAGCATTATGCTCAATAGATAAACCCAATCCTACCACCACACAATGTGTGCTTGTGCTTTGTGTGTACACGCAGAGGAACTGATGTGACAGTGTCATACTGATCAAAACCTTTCTTCTCCTTCATATGGGGGTATCTTGACAAACACAAGACCTCTCTTCTCCTCCATGTGGGGCATCTTGATAGAACACAAAACCTCTCTTTTATATGTGGGGCATCTTGATAGAACACAAGACCTCTCTTTTATATGTGGGGCATCTTGATAGAACACAAGACCTCTCTTTTATATGTGGGGCATCTTGATAGAACCTCTCTTTTATATGTGGGGCATCTTGATAGAACACAAGACCTCTCTTTTATATGTGGGGCATCTTGATAGAACCTCTCTTTTATATGTGGGGCATCTTGATAGAACACAAGACCTCTCTTTTATATGTGGGGCATCGTGATAGAACACAAAACCTCTCTTTTATATGTGGGGCATCTTGACAGAACACAAGACCTCTCTTCTCTTCCATGTGGGGCATCTTGATAGAACACAAGACCTCTCTTCTCTTCCATGTGGGGCATCTTGATAGAACACAAGACCTCTCTTTTATATGTGGGGCATCGTGATAGAACACAAAACCTCTCTTTTATATGTGGGGCATCTTGCCAGAACACAAGACCTCTCTTCTCTTCCATGTGGGGCATCTTGATAGAACACAAGACCTCTCTTCTCTTCCATGTGGGGCATCTTGATAGAACACAAGACCTCTCTTTTATATGTGGGGCATCTTGATAGAACACAAAACCTCTCTTTTATATGTGGGGCATCTTGATAGAACACAAAACCTCTCTTTTATATGTGGGGCATCTTGATAGAACACAAGACCTCTCTTCTCTTTCATGTGGGGCATCTTGATAGAACACAAGACCTCTCTTTTATATGTGAGGCATCTTGATAGAACCTCTCTTTTATATGTGGGGCATCTTGATAGAACACAAGACCTCTCTTTTATATGTGGGGCATCTTGATAGAACCTCTCTTTTATATGTGGGGCATCCTGATAGAACACAAGACCTCTCTTTTATATGTGGGGCATCGTGATAGAACACAAGACCTCTCTTTTATATGTGGGGCATCTTGATAGAACACAAAACCTCTCTTTTATATGTGAGGCATCTTGACAGAACACAAGACCTCTCTTCTCTTCCATGTGGGGCATCTTGATAGAACACAAGACCTCTCTTCTCTTCCATGTGGGGCATCTTGATAGAACACAAGACCTTTCTTTTATATGTGGGGCATCTTGATAGAACACAAAACCTCTCTTTTATATGTGGGGCATCTTGATAGAACACAAGACCTCTCTTTTATATGTGGGGCATCTTGATAGAACACAAAACCTCTCTTTTATATGTGGGGCATCTTGATAGAACACAAGACCTCTCTTCTCTTCCATGTGGGGCATCTTGATAGAACACAAGACCTCTCTTCCCCTTCATGTGGGGCATCTTGATAGAACACTAGACCTCTCTTCATCTCCAGGTGGGGCATCTTGATAGAACACAAGACCTCTCTTTTATATATGTAGCATCTTGATAGAACAATATACTTCTCTTCTTCTCCGTGTGGAGTATCTTGATAGAACACTATACCTCTCTTCTCTTCTCTTCCATGTGGGGCATATTGATAGAACACTAGACATCTCTTCCCCTCCATGTGGGGCATCTTGACAGAACACAAGACCTCTCTTTTATATGTTATAAGCTTATATTATAAGCTACTGAAGTAGACATTTATAGACCACTATTGTAGCACAAATATAAACTACTAAAGTAGACACAATAATAAGCTACTGAAGCAGCAATTTATAAACCACTAAAGTAGACAAGCATAAACTACTGAAGCAGATATATTTGTAAACCACTAAAGTAGCCACAATTATAAACTACTTAAGTAAACATAATCATAAGCTACTAACACAACTATAAGCTACTGAAGTAGGCACAATTATAAGCTACTAAAATAGACACTCATCATCATAGAGTCATGCATTCATCATCATTCTCACTTCATCCTTAGTATCATTATCTACTGAGTAACTGATGTAAAGAAAAACAATAACTAGGTAATCAGTCCAAGTAAGTAAGTGGAAAACTCCAACTATGATAAATAATTGTCTTCAAGTAGCTAGTTAACGTCACTTAGAATGAGTTGCATTTAATTTAATAACTCAAAGTTGATCAACTGGTTAGAGGTATGTCAAAAGAATATATAAGTGCTGATAAGTAAAAGATGTGTGAAAAGTCTTCTGGATCATACTTGATATCTCTATGCACTGATCCCAGCAAGTCTTCTCTTTCCCTCATGGCTGTGATATTGGCTGTTGTCTTCTGGAATTCATGTGAGTAGTCCTGCAGAATGTCTCTGTGTCTTTGTAAAGTGTGAAGCAGTGCAGCACTTGGTGAAGAGGAGGAAATATTTTGTGTATAATCCACCATCCGGTCGTTAACCTCAGTTAGCTGCAAGTTTAAAGTGAAACATTACATTTTAACTCTACATTGGAGAAGTCATTCTGATTGACAGTGATCGATATAGAAAGAACAACACTTATAGAATAGTAACCTAGTAGTGACAAAACAGCAGGGATCCAGACAAAAAAGAACCACATACAGCAACAAGCCTCAAAACAACTAAACACCAATCACGAATCAAATGAAATCATAACCTAATCATAGAATGTCAGGGTCCCATGACAGAATCATTAACACTCAGTGTAAGTTATCCATCATTGCGTCTTCAGAGATCATCTCCAGTCCAATCATACAATCAATTTTCTATTGTGGGTAGGTTTTCTCTTTCTAAAGTAACCTATGATGTGACCTATCTGGCCCACTTTTTGTGATTTCAAAGCTTCCAAGGGAAGTTTGAAATTGGGCTAGCTATACTACCTGTGACTCACAACTTGGTAATCAGGGGAGAGTGTCACATTTTCAGATTCTGTCTATCACTTTTTCTGTAACTGGATGCAAACCAACTGTCAATTCATAGGTAGATGTCATATCTTCAGGTGACCAGCACTGTGAGCTAGGGGATAGTGAAACTTTCACAATTCCCAACAAACCGAGTCCAGGCTTCAAAATCTGCTGCAGGATATATGGAAGCAGACCACTTACAATGATATGAGGCATCGGCTGTTCAGAAAGCAATGGCTTAGTCAATCACAAACAGCCAATAACGGCTGGAGTTGACTACCACGTCCTGTAAAGGGCATGCAACTAACAACTAATTACAAATGATATGCATAACTTGCCAGTGGTATATTTACATGTCTGACTTCAGCTGTCACTTCGTGGAAACAAGTTTTCTTCTTCTTTCGTTCGCTTGAAATATGTCTATATCTGCAATGTCGTCTCTTGCATGAATTGAACTGTTTTTTTCAGTTCACACAGTGGTCCATAGAGTTTATCTTCCACTGTCGTCTCTCTAGGCCAGAAGGTTTGCCTAGATATGTTATATTTTGGGCAGTCTTGGAGTATGTGCTCTGCTGTCTGCGACGCCAATCCACATGTGCACATGGCTGTTTCACCAATCTTGAATTTTGTATACATGTGGTTGCGTAATCTATTGTGTCCTGTTCTGAGGCGCAGAATAATGACTTGTTCTGGTCTGTCCATAATGTGGTAGTCATCTTGAGCAGGTTTTGGTGGCTTTCTGACTGATTTGATCATTCTTTTCTTTTGGTGGTATGTAACGGGCACATCAGGCTGTTCCTCTTTGGCTCCTTCCTTAGCCAATTGATCAGCTCTGTCGTTTCCGGGTACTCCACAGTGGGATGGTATCCACTGTATGGTGACTTTATGCTGACTGCTAAGTTCAGAAAGTAGTGTCCTTAGTACTGGCAATTTCCCAGAGAGGAGCGCCTCGAGTACTGATTTTGCATCTGTTAGTAGCACCACAGGTTGTGTACCATTGCTGTTATTTAGTAATTTCTCTGTTGCTATCTTGATTGCCTCAATTTCGGCATCATAGTTATGGCAGTACTTTCCTGTCGGTACTCTGGCTGTGTCCCTAGTATTATTTGGGTATTCTATGTACACTCCCGCTCCTCCATTTCGAACAGCATTTTGTGCTGACCCATCTGTGTAGACTCGGATCCAGAGGTCCTGTGGGTATTCTTCATCAAGGAAGCTGAGTGTGGCTGTTCTGCGCTGCACACTGTTCTGTTCTTCCTTGTCAAATATTCCTCTCACTTTTGTCTGGATTTGTAACGATAGTCTATGCTCATCTTTCCATGGAGTTCGCTCTGGAATAGTTGTTAGGGGGATACCAACTGTGGGCAGATCAGTGGTTTCTCTGCAGAGTCGTTTGGCCTGGTGGATAAAACTACTTCTTTTCAACCGCCCCATAGCTAGGTTTTCAAATCTGTTCTTCATAGGGTGGCCTGGCAAGCTGAGGAACTTTTCTGCTTGTATTAGCGTTTTCGTCTCTCTGCGCTCACTCAGTGCCTGTGTCCTCCCCATCTTCTCCATTTCCACTATAGGGGTTGATCTCATCCCTCCTGTGGTGACTCTAAGTGCTTGATTTTGCACCTTGTCCAGCTCTTGTAGTGTGGTATTTGATGCTGAACACCACGCAGTTGACCCATATTCCAGGTGTGGTCGTATGCTCTGTTGGTAAACTTTGCTAAGTATTTTCGTACTGGCTCCCCATGTGGTTCCACTTAGCTTTCTCAGGATGGCTATTTTCCTTCTGGCTTTTGCTACTGCTTTGTTGATGTGCTTTCTCCATGTCAGCTTGCCATCAAATGTTACTCCAAGGTATGTTGGTTCTTTATCTTCTCTTAGGGGTGTTCCATTTATCTGGATGATCCCTGCCTTTTGTTTTGGAGAGAGGGTAAATAGGGTGGTGCTGCACTTGTCAGTGTTTATGCTGACACACCATCTATTTGCCCATGCAGCAAATGTATCTACAGCTCTTTGTAGCAATCTGGTGGCCACTGATGCATATTCATTTGTGCTCCATAGAACCAGGTCATCGGCGTACATTGCCGCTTTAATTCCATGCGGTAGTTGAGCAACAAGATCATTGATGAAGATTAGAAAAAGTGTGGGGGACAAGACTCCGCCCTGGGGGACACCGTGACGCAGTAGTACTTTCTTGCTCTTGAGTCCGTCTATCTGTACTCGGGCTCTTCTGTTGTGCAAGTATGCTTTCACCCATTTGTACATTCTTCCATTGACTTTGCAGTTTCTCAGTTTCTTCATCAGACCTTCTTTCCAGACTTTGTCAAAGGCTTTCTTCAGATCTATCCATGCCGCAAGCACCAGCTTCTTCTCTTGGAATGCATCCTCAATTTCTTGAGAGAGGTAGGTTGTCTGATCTTCCGTAGAGTAGCACTGCCTAAAGCCAGCCTGCTGTGGCACAAGGATGTTTTTACTTTCAATGTACCACTGCAGTCTGTGATTGATGATGCGCTCCAGTGTTTTGCAGAGACAGCTGGTGAGGCTAATTGGTCTGTAGCTAGAGGCAATGGAACCATCTTTCCCTGATTTTAGGAGGGGTATCATGATTGCTTCTCTCCAGGCTTGTGGAACACTGCCTAAGGTCCAGCTGTTATTGAAGATCTGCAACAGCTTTGTTTTGGCCTCTGTTCCTAGGTTCCTGATCATTTCATTGGAGATACCATCAGCTCCTGGTGACTTTCTCATTTTCAGTTTTGATATGGCTAGCTCCAGTTCGCTGATTGTGATGGGTGCCTCCAGAACCTCATGTACTATTTCCTTCTGTCCTGTATGTTGTCGTTTCTCTCGAATCTCTTGTTGTTTCTCTGGACTAATTTTGATATTGCTATCTTGTGCGAACGAGTCCGCAAAATGGTCAGCTGCTTGCTTTCTTGTTAAGATTTTTCCATCTTTATGTAGTGCAATTTTTGAGTTTCTCCCTGTGCCCTCGTCATTAAGCTGTTTTATTAGCTTCCACAATTTCCTTGTGTCTCTTTCAAAGTTCAGAGACTCCGTTTTCTCCTGCCAGCTTTTCCGTCTAGCCTGCAGCTTGGCCCTTTGAAATTTGGCTTTTGCATGCTGGAATTTATTGTGGTGCTCTTGGCTGGGTGTGGCCTCTGCTTGCTTTCTACACACTTCAACATCATTATGCAACTGTTCCAGTTCACTACTCCAGTAGGGTTTATATTGTTTACGGGCTCCTCTTGGTACTGTTTCTCGCGCTGCCTGTAGTATGCATTTCCCAAACTCTTCAACTGCTTTATTTATGTCTTTCTCAGTGTTCAGGTTTCTAACCAGTATGCTGGTGCGATGCTTGTACATTGCCCAGTCTGCTTTCTTGTAGTTCCACCTCGAGAGGGTGCTGCTTTCACTTACAAGCTCATTTTCTACGGTTAGAAAGACTGGCCGATGGTCACTGCCACCAAGTTGTTTCCCAACAGTTCGTGTAATGTTCCACTCCAGGTCTGGTGAATGAAAAGCCAGGTCAGGTGTAGTTGTAGAGTGCCATGATCTCGAGTAGAAAGTATGTGGGTCGGACGGCTTGTTAATCAACATGAATCTATTCTCATCCTGCCAGTCTTCCAGTCTCTCTCCTCTCTGGTCCATGTGATCATAGCCCCAGCTCTGCGAGTGGCTGTTGAAATCGCCACACACAATCATTTTTTCTTTTAGTGGTAGAGTGTCCAGTGCCTGTGGGCGGTCACTTGGACAGTAGTAATTGATCAGATGTAGATCTGTATTACCTGTCTTAAGTTTAAGTGTCTGATACTCAGCCCCTTCCATGTAGACTTTGATTTGGGAAGCGATGATGTTATTTCTTACAAGGGTCAGTATCCCACCTTTTCGCCTGTTCTTTCGGTCAGATCGGTAACACTGGTAGCCTCTGATTTTGAAGGCTATATTTTCATTGAGGTGAGTTTCTTGCAAGCAACATATGCTTACTTTTTCTTGGTCCAAGATTTTTTCTAATTCTATTTTTTTGTTGCTGACTCCCTCCGCATTCCAGTGCATTATTTTAAGTCTTCGTTTAGTATGGCCAGTCATCCTATTCTCATGTCCCCTGGCTCCACAGGACATCTGAGAAGGACCTCCAGTAGTTGGGGTTGGACCCTTTCGAGACATAGGGCCCGGCACTGCACCTGCCTGGGGGTCCAAAGCAGGGCGAGCACCATAACGATTAGCAGTAGTCGACATATTCCATTTTGCGTGATTGCGTGGCATCCTGATTTCTGTGGTGCGCCTCTTGGCTGGTTGCCTCCGTCTTCAGCACCTTTCTTTGCTAGAGCAGACTGTGGTCTCACTCGAGTGTAGATGTGTACGCGCGCACACACTTGTCTGCGCATGCATGTACGTGCATACACATCTAGAGCATACTGGTTATTTTCCGGCGCCAGAGACTCGCCGTCGCCCCTTCTCCTGTTAGTTTAAACAGGTCCGCCACGTGAAGGCCAGGAGTTGGACTTTTGCTGCATAGGTTATGTATTCACGAGCCATTGAGGTATTTGAGCAATGTTGGGCGCTCACCCCAACACCGCGCCTCGGCTACATACAGCAACATTTGGAACCCTGGAAACAAGTTACACTAGTTACAGTCATTACATTTCTTTTTCTGCATTCTTCAGGGAATGTAATTTGTTGTTAAACAGTATCTGCATGGTGTTTTCTTTCTGACAACCGTTGACCAGATGGACTTCCATGTAATGTGGTGATGTCATTCTACAGAGGATGCACCCCAACATGCCCATCCAAACAGCACCAGGCATGCCATTCAATGCAGCGCATCTCCCTTCATCGCAGGATGCCTCGTGGTGAAGTGGGCAAGGCATCTGACTCGGGCTCCGAAGGTTGTTGGTTCAATTCCAGGCCTCGTCCTTTGGTTCACAAGTTTTCTGAGACTCCTGAGGATCGTCACTGGAACTATGGAGTTTGTGCTTCATGCGATGCTTTCCGCACTGCGGAAAGAGACTGAGCCATATGGGATAAAAACCTGATGCAATGAAGTCGACCCTTTGACTTTTTTATCGCAGGATGCTTCCATTTATGTAGAACCAGCACGAGTGCTATAGTTCTGGGCTCATCCAAGAAGTTGTCATGTTCTATATATGCTAGCCTCACTTCAGTATACTGGGTATAAGTCAGCATGGCCGAATGAATAACAGTGCTTGTTCTTAAATATCCGGTGTGCTGATGGCGAGGTAGCAGGTTCAGCCTTTACACCAGTCAGTTGAACTAACATGTTGACTTCTCATCCTTGACTTGGGGATGTAAATTACAAGTACCTATGAAGTCATAGTAGGTTCACCTGATGGCGAGAGACACTGGTCATAGGGAAAGCTAATCCACACACAAAAATCACCTGAAGTAGTAGTAGTATGTAGTACTACGCTTGAGTTCAAGGCGAGCAAACAAAAGAGTATACTGAGTCCCCTGGCTACAATTTTAAATACTTCTAGGATGCAGAGGATTCTGACGACTTCACCCCAAAGAGGAGTTTAATCGCTTAGTTTGGTACTAACAGATCAAATAGTATAATGTGCTTTCTGTTTTCTGAATCAATCTTGGTTAATGACTTCTGTGTTCATGAATGGCTGTGTGTACCAGACACCTTGGAATGATATGCAGAGCAGCATTTTTTCACCCTGATTTTCCTGAAGTTGCAGACCTGTATTCAGTATACCTTACAAACCATGAGAGTTGATCAGTTGACTTTCCTTCTCAGAAATTTGTGAGAGTGGCAACTTAATTTTGTATTTAAATTGTCATCATGTCTTTCATATGTGCTCACTTGTTATGCAGTATTATCTCACTTACATTGTTATATTTTATGGCATGAATGTTTTCCTGCTTAACCTTTATTTTAATTTGTTTTGTGAATGGAATATATGAAAACTTTTTAAAGTGTTATTATCTGAACTAATGTCCTTTTCCCCTTAGTAATTTTTTTGTTCCCAAAATATGTTATTTGTCGAATCCTGATCTCTTTTAATCATTCTCTTTTCATTACTAGTTCATTTAGGACTTCTCTGTCTTTGCAATAATGTACAGACAATGTTTATGTTTGTATTCTTGCCCTCTACACAATAAAACATGAGAAATCAAGAATGAAATGCACTATTCAGAAAAAATATTTAACCCCCCAAAAATTATACAGAACAGCAACCATTTAGTAACAGTAAAGGCAGTCTCAGAAAATTGTTTAAACTACCCGCTCCCCATTACTGAAGCTGGGTTGAACCCAAAGCTGAACAAACGCCTCTGTCTTGGTAAGTAAATACACTAATCACTATGCCACTTGAGTCCTAATGGTGTATGCGGCAGTAAGTGTACTGCGTTTCAGTTGTACTATCTGCATCTTACAGAATGTTTCAGTTGTACTATCTGCATTTTGCTGAATGTTTCAGTTGTACTATCTGCATCTTGCTGAATGTTTTAGTTGTACTATCTGCATCTTGCTGAATGTTTTAGTTGTACTATCTGTATCTTGCTGAATGTTTTAGTTGTACTATCTGCATCTTGCTGAATGTTTTAGTTGTACTATCTGCATTTTGCTGAATGTTTCAGTTGTACTATCTGCATCTTGCTGAATGTTTTAGTTGTACTATCTGCATCTTGCTGAATGTTTTAGTTGTACTATCTGCATCTTGCTGAATGTTTTAGTTGTACTATCTGCATTTTGCTGAATGTTTCAGTTGTACTATCTGCATCTTGCTGAATGTTTTAGTTGTACTATCTGCATCTTGCTGAATGTTTTAGTTGTACTATCTGCATCTTGCTGATGTTTTAGTTGTACTATCTGCATCTTGCTGAATGTTTCAGTTGTACTATCTGCATCTTGCTGAATGTTTTAGTTTTACTATCTGCATTTTGATGAATGTTTTAGTTGTACTATCTTCATCTTGCTGAATGTTTTAGTTGTACTATCTTCATCTTGCTGAATATTTCAGTTGTGCTATCTGCATCTTGCTCAATGTTTCAGTTGTACTATCTTCATCTTGCTGAATATTTCAGTTGTGCTATCTGCATCTTGCTCAATGTTTCAGTTGTACTATCTTCATCTTGCTGAATATTTCAGTTGTGCTATCTGCATCTTGCTCAATGTTTCAGTTGTACTATCTGCATCTTGCTGAATGTTTCAGTTGTACTATCTGCATATTGCTGAATGTTTTAGTTGTACTATCTGCATCTTGCTGAATGTTTTAGTTGTACTATCTTCATCTTGCTGAATATTTCAGTTGTACTATCTTCATCTTGCTGAATATTTCAGTTGTACTATCTTCATCTTGCTGAATATTTCAGTTGTACTATCTTCATCTTGCTGAATATTTCAGTTGTACTATCTTCATCTTGCTGAATATTTCAGTTGTACTATCTTCATCTTGCTGAATATTTCAGTTGTACTATCTTCATCTTGCTGAATATTTCAGTTGTATTATCTGCATCTTGCTGAATGTTTTAGTTGTGCTATCTGCATCTTGCTCAATGTTTCAGTTGTACTATCTTCATCTTACTGAATGGTATAGTTGTACTATCTGCATTTTGCTGAATCAACTTTAAACAAGAGCTGAAATATATTGTGACAAACAGTGGAACGAACATAAGATAAACCAGCAAACTTCACCTTGGACAGCAGCTGTGAAATCTCCATGGCCATGGTGTCAAACATGTGTTCGCTATTGGTCTTGTTCAACAGTGGGGCTGTGTCACTGTGTATGAGATCAATGAAATGATTTTCTCAGCTTCACTCAGACAGCCTTTAACCTGTTAATCACACACAAACTGGGAGCCGAGGGTAGCATACTTTCTCAGCTTCACTCAGACAGCCTTTAACCTGTTAATCACACACAAACTGGGAGCCGAGGGTAGCATACTTTCTCAGCTTCACTCAGACAGCCTTTAACCTGTTAATCACACACACATTGGGAGCCGAGGGTAGCACACTTTCTCAGCTTCACTCAGACAGCCTTTAACCTGTTAATCACACACACTGGGAGCCGAGGGTAGCATACTTTCTCAGCTTCACTCAGACAGCCTTTAACCTGTTAATCACACACACACTGCAAGCCGAGGGTAGCATACTTTCTCCCCAGCCCTGTGGTCATGTGTTCGAATTACCCTCAAGGCTGAGATTATTTTTAACAACTGACCTTGGTTTCCAGGTGGATCAGGCCTTCATCTAGTAGCAGGAAATTTTCGGGAAAACAAAGATGGTCAGTGTAATAGTGACCACATCACCCATTGAGTGTCAATTTTACCAGCAATACTGCATGTCCTTTTACAGGGTGTTAAATCAACCCCAGCCTTTACTGGTTGTCCGGTCTATACAATGATAGCGCTAGCACCATATACCCAAAAGCCTCAAGGTGTGGACAATTGACCTATTCCTTGTCCTTGACCTATTTGCATACACACATCACACAAACACATATATACATGCTATGCAGAATGGTTGTGGCTGCAAACAACTATAAATACCACTTAAGATCTGTTTTAAGTAATACTAGATTTAACATGATGTCCTGTGGTATTCAGTTTTACACTCACCTTTTCTATAACTAGAACATAATAACTATGACACTTTGTTTCTGGTCTGGTTTAAGCACTAAACTGCTTCTGAATCTCTGTGAAATCAGTAAGTTGTCAACCTGATTGTAAACATTATTTACCAGACTGTTCCCTAGTTCATCTTTGTTTTCCTGCTATACAATCACCTGAGCTGATGATTGATCTCAGATATTTGAATTTGTTTACATGTTCTAATTCTATTTCAACAATTTTGATTGTTTGTTATGGTTTCTTTCCTTTACCTGTTGTCATCAGTTTGGTCTGCTTGGCATTCAAGAAAAGGTTTTGAGTTTCCCCATGTCTATTCGATTGACTGAATGACAGTAATAAATGAGATGCTGCGACTCTCTGGACTTTTACCTCAGAACACTGTCATCAGCATGCAAAAATCCTAGAATGTCATGTCCTCTGAGGTAAAATAAACAAATCTATGTTCTTGCTTGTGTTTGCACATTCCAGGTTACTGTTATTTCACTCAGATTTTTGGATTACTTATTTGTGAATTGTAACATCTGCTTGCTAAATATTCTCAGTCTCCACTGTTTGTTGGCTGAAGAACATGCACTTGTATGCATGTGTGTCTTTCCAATGTTCAGCTTCCTAGTCACATTTTGCATTGACTCATGTCCACCACTACTACATGTTTTATCTATTGTACTTTAATTACATATCTCTTGGCTTTTTTGCTTCATATTCTCATCTAAAATTGTAGCACACAACTTAATGAAGATTATTATTTCTACTGTTTATCTGAAATCTCCCTGCAGCATGATGACACCATGTGTCACTCTGTTAGTAAGAGCACATCTTATATTTCATCAGCTGAAAGATTTGATACTGCTTGAAAATAATTAGCTTAGAATTATCAGCATCTGCTAAGAGACCCTGAACACTTACTGAATTGCCTACAGTGCAACAATACTAGTTCTGCCAACAATAAACAATCGCATATTTATATATCCTGCAATTTTTGCTTATACACATTTATTGTGAATTTCTGCTTCTTTGCTGGTTCAGTTCTCTCTCTCCCCCTCTCTCATAAACTCTCCTCCTTCCCTCCCCCCCCCCCTCATTATGGGAGAAATACATTTTTCACTCTGCAGTGACCTGACGATGCTGTCAGCCTCCTGTATACAATTCCTGGTACATATTGATGCTTTGCCGTTGTAGCTACCTGTTGTACCAGTATTTGCTGGTTCTGTTCTCTCTCTCCCCCTCTCTCATAAACTCTCCTCCTTCCCTCCCCCCCCCCCCCTCATTATGGGAGAAATACATTTTTCACTCTGCAGTGACCTGACGATGCTGTCAGCCTCCTGTATACAATTCCTGGTACATATTGATGCTTTGCCGTTGTAGCTACCTGTTGTACCAGTATTCTAACCCCCCCCCCCCCACCCCCCCACCCCCACCAGAACCTTGTGTGCAGAAACAGTGTTGTGGCATAGTTGTTCAGGATGCTGCTATCCTTTGATCAGAACTCCAAGAATATGTCTCCAAGAAATTCTCAGTACAGTGGAACCTTCCAGAAATACAAAATCCCCCATTTCTTTCCACTCTGGACAGTTCATGGTCTCAGTGTGACATAAGTTACCTCACCCCAGGTCAACAAGCATTTATATTTAAAGAAATAAAGCTGGCAAGCAAATAAAGACAATGAACACATATTCAAACACTAAATTACAATCTCATGTCAGAAATAAAATGAAATCTCAATAAATTTAGAGGTATTAAATCTAGTCAGGCGTCCCTATGTTAATGAACACATGACACAAACAGATTTCTACAATCAGCAATCTTATTTTCATGAATGTTAGACAGGAAATAATGGTTAACAACTACCATACAGTGATGGAACAGTTAGTAGTGGACAAAAAGAGGAACTTCAGTATACAGGAAAAACCTGAGTTTAGCAGAATAAAAGTGGAACTTGAATGTAGCAGAATAAAAGAGGAACTTGAGTGTAGCAGAGCAAAAGACGAACTTGAGTTTAGCAGAGTAAAAAGAGGAACATAAAGCTTTCATGCATTCAATGACAAAACTCTTTACAATGAAACTGTTACAATGAAAGTGTACAGATAATTCAACAGCAATATGAATATCAAAATCAAAATAAATATGCACTGGAAATCTTGCTAACACAAAAAGATATTGAATGTCAAACAAACCAGTACTGCTGTATGAATGAGAGACATGGAGAACCACTACAGCAATGACTAATAAACTACAAACATTCATTAGCATGTGTCTGTGCAGAATAGAAGAACTAAAATGGTATGGCAGAATCAATCATGCAGAACTTCTGGACAGAACTAAATACATTCCAGCAAATCAAGAATTGAAAATGTTGGTGCTGGATGAGACACACATTGTGAAAACCTGTTAGAAGTATCATCGGAGAGTATTTCCTCAGGAAATAAATAGAGAGAGACTTAAACACACGGAGAAATAAATTAGAGACAGAAGAATAATACCAGAGGCTTCAAATGAAAACCTTAAAAGTGTGATAGAAATCACAATGCCTGTCAGTCCAGCAAGTGTATGAGTGGAGTAGGAAGTTTCAAAATGGTGTGACTTCTGTGACAGATTTTTTGGTCTGATGAAGTAGTACAGCATATGTGAACAAGAGAATTTTGTTTCTACAGGAATCCAAGCACTTTCTCACTGCTGGAGGATTTGCATTGAACGCTGTGCTGACTACATTGAAAAAATTCTACATTTGGTCTCTACTTTTTCAGAATATATTCACCAAAGAAAAAACATTAAAGGTGTTCATTTGAAGCCCTCTCTAATATGGGGAGGACATAGAAAGAGTTGCAAGAGACAGCAAAGGATAGGAGGACATGGCATGAGTTGATTGAGAATCTATGCTCTATTGAGAAATCAAAGGCAGAACAAGGAGGACAAGAAACTGACTATTTATAATTATATTCAGAATGACACAATCAAATATCGCAAAGCCCCATCAACAAAGCTGCCAAAATAAAAACAATGCTATTTGAAAAAGAAATTAATTATATGTGACAGGGGTGGACACACAGAGCAGTTCAGAATGAGAAAATGTCTGCAAGCTAAAATGTGAAAATACCATTATGGCTTCTGTGTTTACCTCAGTCATATTTATGTTGGTATTTTGCTTACTTCTTTTAATTTTTATGTTTTACTGTTCAATTTTGACATTTTAACATGATTTTACCTGTGTTTTTTGCTAGACTGTTTTACTGTGTTATTACTATAGCATAATTTTCTCTTACATTTTCTTTTGGCAATGTGTCTTGCATTCCGTGGTTAATCTATTTCTTCTGTATGTTTGACCATGTCCTTTCTCATTTAAGAATTTAAGTTTGTTTTGTCTGTGCTGTAAATTTTGATTCAAAGTCTTTCATATATCTTAATAGTTGAACATAAAAATTAAAAATAAATAAAGTATTAATACTGAAAATGTTCTAATTAACTGACAAGAATTTAAATTATAGAGCATAAGTTTCTAATTTTACGAACCAGATACAGACTACACAGAGCAGATGTGCTGAAACAAAAACAAGGAACCGCACACAGTTTCTAAGTTTACGAACCAGAAACAGACTACACAGCAGATGTGCTGAAACAAAGACAAGGAACCGCAAACAGTTTCTAAGTTTACGAACCAGAAACAGACTACACAGAGCAGATGTGCTGAAACAAAGACAAGGAACCGCACACAGTTCTTTGTTGACAAACAGAACTATTTATATCCAGGTAAGTACATGCCAAATAATAACCAGTAGTTAAGTCCTCAGAGATGTTATCGTTCAACAAGATCTTGAATGGGAAGTTAAAAGTGAAGAGACAAAACAACATGTGGTTGCAAGAATAAATACCGGAAAACATTTGAGATAAAAGCAACAGACGTTATGTATCCTGCAGGGTTGAAAAACTGAACTAAAAATTAACCTATACAATCTCTAACCCACTATTATATTATATAAGTGTATAGATTTGTGTAAATTTCACCTGACATAGCCTTCTCTTAATATTGATGAGGAAGTAATCTAGTAATATGTCATCTAAATCACTGCCGCTGCAGTCAAGTTGCAGTTTTATTATTAGCTGTAAATGTCTGGACTATATTGTGTGCCTGTGTTTTACAACAATCTGACTACAGTTCTACATAAACAGAAGACGGGTCAGTGATACAACTAAACTTTTCTTTGGGAAAAGCTCAAGCAAGCCCTTTGTCTCCAGCGCTCTATGACCTTAACCCCTTTACCGTGTGTCACGAGTTAACTCGTCATAAAAATTGTTGGCTTTAACCGTGCATCACGAGTTAACTCGTCATCAGATGTAAAAGTCTTCTGTGTGCCGTGCGTCCCGAGTAAACTCGTGTTAATACAAAAATAGCATAGGAAATGCATAGGGCGGCTAATCCAACAGCCAGTTCAACAGCGGAAGATAAAAGTAGGTCATGACGTGATGCCAAAAGTGAAAGTGGACAGTAAACAAGAAAAAAAAGGTACGAAAGAACAAAAAACTTTTTATTGTGATTTTATTATAATTTATAACTTTGTAGTATGATTATAATTTATGCATAGTATAGCTTGTGTAGATGTATGCGTACATACATGTATCCTATGGGCATGTATTTGCATAGTTTTTATTAGCAAGCTTGGAATCTACAGAGTACGGGCTTGAACAACTTGGCTGGGTTTTCAGATTTATTTTTTTTTTTCAGATTTTTTTTTTCGGATTTTTTTCAAATTTCGTAAAGAGACACGATACTACTGTCCGGAGTGTGACACAGCACTATGTGCAGCTCCATGTTTTGGTGTTTACCACACCAAGTATAATTACTAAAAACAATTGACATCTAATATACGTATCAGTTTAGTTCATTATTGAACAGTACCATTTAGTACAGAACATTTCTTATTTTCCTCACAATTTCTAAAAGACAACTCATTTTCACTTTAAAAAACATTTTATTTTGCCAGGACAACATAACATATCAAATTATGAAAGAAAAAAAATACACAGTTTGCATAACAAAAAAAAATTTTTTTTTTCCACGGTAAAGGGGTTAATAGTGTCCACATTTTACCTGGACTACTCACCGACCACAGACACATGTGATCCTTCCACTCACTATTCTACAGTTGAATATTTCATTCCCTACCATATTTCCTACACACTTAAGTATGATATAAGTGCATTTGATCACTATCACAGAATCAACCAGAAGCCACGGTAGTGGCTCGCCTACCAGCCAGGCGGTCATGCGGTCCACCCACATCTGGGCCAAATGGAATTATTACATTAATCTGGGGGTCCAGGTTGACCCGGCCTAAAATGGTTACCAGGAAATGTCTCGGGACGTAAGGCAGCCGGAGTAAGACTGACCACATGACCGCACATGCCAGTTGGTCTATACAAACATGGGTCCAGCACCAGATGCTCAGTGACATGTACAAGGGTCCTTTAGTTATTTTACTTACAGAATGAACTCTAATCCTTTAGTATAAGGAAAATAACTTTATGAATGCTACTGTGCTACCCTCTACAATAAACACAAAATAGAGGAGGGGAAAACAGAGGAGGGGAGGAGGGGGAAAAAGTGGGGGGGGGGGGAGGGAGAGAGAGAGCAGGGGGGAGGGTTAAGAGGAATTAAATGAATGCACATTCTCATTGGCAATTGTCTGGAAATTCTGGACATCACTGTAGTGAATATTTTATCTATGAGACAATAGTATAATTGCATGCAGCAAATTAAGATGAGAATCAGAAAAAGTGAGGGCATTTTGTCTGTCTGTCAGTCCCAAAGTGTGTTCAGATTTTCTTTGACAATGGCTCATTTGGCATGCTTGGTAAACATGACCAGCACATCACAGGTGTGATGTTCACATTCTCATAGGAATATCTTGACAATGGATTCTTCTTCTGTGTTTTATCCCCTATTCTATTCCTTATATAGTCCTCAACCAACTCACCCTTTCCCTCCAAGTCTTCTCTATAATATTCATCTGTCTCTAATTCTCTCCTCCGTGTGTTGTTAAGACTCCCCCTATTATGTTTGCCTGGTGGGACGCAGAGGTGTTTCCAAGGCACCAGGGCCGGGTTATATACTGGCCAAGACCTATTGACGCGTCCTCGTCGAGCGTCCTGGGCAACAGGTCCCTTCGGGGTCCTGGCTAAAGTCAGTAGGATCGCCGATTCCTCCTAAGTCGGAGAGTGTCTGCCTGTATGGCGAGGAACCACCTGTCTGCACATCAATAAGCCAGACATGGGACAACGGATACTCACGCAAACCTCAAGTCCTGTATGACATCACACTGATGTTGGACAACAGGATGCCTTCATCCGACATACAGGACTTCGCGTTGGAGCTCAAGCCAATGAACACAAGCAAGCAAGCACACTCTGGATGAATGCAGAAGAAGAAGAAGAATTAGGAAGCTCATTGAAAGAAGACACATACTGATACAAGTGAACATCTCAGCCAAAGTTTCTATCAATGAACAAATCACAAAGGTGATGAAAACGAACACATGGGGAATGTTTGAAAGAAAATAAAAAAATGTTTTAGCCACATAATAGAGCAGAGAATTGAATTAAACTCCCCCCCCCCCCCATGTCTCCACCTTATCGCGTGGGGGGGGGGGGGGGCTTGTGTGTCCCAATGACCCCATGAGCTGATCTGACGGAAGCACAACTATGTGTCTGACAGGTCTTGGGTTAGGGCCAGACTAAGAGAGACACAACCAGTTGCTCTGCAGGTAGACTGCGGATAGCAGTCAAAAGCCCAAATCAGGTGTACGAAGTCAGAAATTCTTGGTCCGAACACATACTCTAAGGCTCTCCGCTGAGGGATATGGCTGAACGCCTCTAAGCTATAAGCCCTCGGAAGTGAGAGCCGGACCGATATCAACCTACTCCAAAATGGAGGTGAGCTGCTAAGCACACCACATGCTTAGTCCAGATACTGTTAGAAGGCTCTCAGCTGGGGGATATGAGGGATCCCCGAATGAAAGAGCCTGACTGATACTCGCACTCTGCTAGCGAATCCATTACGTGGCAGCCCGAAGCAAAAGCTTGCTGAGTGGAAGTCGCAATAATAACGTGCCTCAAAACCCGAGGAAAGCTAACCTCATTAAAAAATGCCTGCCGAAGTTGGAAGTGCTGGCCTACAGGTGGCAAAATAAAAACTGGCACTACGCAATTATGTCAGAGTGAAATGTCTTTTGTGGTCAGAAGAGCTCTGACTAACTAGTCTTCCGAATGTCCCTCATGCTAGAACAGCTCTGACTACTTAGTTTTCCGAATGATCCTCGTGTCCAGAACAGTTCTGACTAGATAGTTTCCGAATGTCCATCGAGCCCGGAACAGTTCAGACTATATTGTCCCGGGCACAACGGCAAGCACAGGTCCGAATCGAAAACTCGCCGAGTGGATAACATCTGCAGACCGGTCTGGTTTGTGCAGGAACAGCCCGGGGCGAACGAAATGCCCAATATATTGAAGTGAGGAATTAAAGCAGCCATGAGCAGGACGTGACGATTCCCTCGGTGAACCCAGCACCAGGGCGTTATGTGTCGACCCTGCAACTATGGAAGCCACCCTGGATGGCAGAAAATGCCATAGACTGTCCCTGCCTTTCCTTGAGGGATGATCGTGAAGTCTTCAACTGTTCCAACTTGACCAGCTGGGATGTGGATGTTACCACAAAAGTGAGTCTCCCAGGAAAGCTAACCTGGTCAAAAACGCACGCGAAAGTCTGATGAGTTGGTCCAAGGGTTTCGGCCCAAGGGGGCATAACAACACACCGCAATCACATCTGAAAAAACACTACGGATGAACACAAAGAAGAAGAAGAATAACTGAACTTGCCCCTTTATGTTGGATTTGTGGACTATGAAAAGGCCTGGCAGCACTGATAGGGAATCTCTTTGGAAAGTGATGAGGCACTAAGTGATCCCACAGAACATTATTAACTTAATGACAACAGATAAAGAAATGAGGTGCACAGTTAGTTCTTCATTAGGAAAATTGACACATTTAAAAAATCAACGGCCGTGAACCTGAAAAGCCTTTTATCACCTTTATGATTCGTACTGATCATAGATTGGATTATGAAAGCAACAATAACTACCACCAGAAATAAAGCTCAGTGGACTCTGACACAGCAGCTTGGAGGTCTGGACTGGGCTGACCACACTGCCCTCCTGTCTCACACATTCAATCAGATGCCAGATAAATTAAACACACTTCATGGCTTTCATTTAAAACAAAGCCCTGAAGCAGGAACCTGCCATGGGTCTGTGAAGTTCAAGGACCACCACATTCGGTAGGCCTGAATGCACAGAGGAATGGGTGGCCAGTCTTCTCCTCTCTTGTGACATGTTGATAAACCTCTCCCATACATGTGTTACAGTTGACATTATCACATTCTGACACAGTCACTATCTGCTCATTTTATAACACTTCACACTCGTGCTTCAAGGAGAAATATTTCTGACTGACAATGGGAATAAAACAAAGCACGACAAACAATTGTGAAAATATTATACATAAAATAGTGATGTATAAAAAGAACAAGATGCATTCAAGGTCTCAAGAGTAATACCACAGTACAGATATGTGATAAATCAGATTGATTGATTGATTGATTGATTTAGGAACCGACATCACAGCATTTAGGACATTCCCTTAAGCGCTCAAGTAATGTCCAACCACATGCACAGTTGTGGCCCCACAAGGCTATAATAAAGTTAAGACAACCTGATCAGAGAAGATATAGAAAGAACATTCTGAACAATATTTGAGAAGGGAGATTGACTCCCCACTGCCCTACTGGTTGGAAAAAAGGAATTCTAATATTTCTGAGGAATAAACTGGACCACTGGCTTAATATACAAGTGCACTCTAACCACTACGCTACTGGCACTTTGTGTATAGTGTCTTGGATATTTAGTCAGCAAATTTATACTACAGTATACCATATAACTTGGCTAAGTATAAACAACTGTACAATGGTCTTTGTGCAATGCCTAAATCATAAATCTTATTCCACATAATGTATTGTTGAAGTTAACACATAGTTGTATATTTAAATCATGAATATTCTTTGTTCAGTTAAACAGATCTCCAAAGAAAATAATAAACTATTCCAAACATGCAAAATGGTTACATTCTCTGGAATGTAAGAAATAGTAATGAAGAACAATTTTATAAACATGCACAACGGGACTTTAAATCAGTTTTATTTTTACAATGTTTATTATCTGAACAGCTCAGTTCTCATTAGCCACTAAAGCCAGATCAACAGAACACTAGCTGCAGAAACAATGCAATAGCTTATGCATCACTACATAACATAACACTGGACCAAGAAATGGAATTCAATTAATTGTGACGGAGCAGATTGATCATCTGAACATCACGAAGATATTGCCCACATGTTCCACATATGAAATCAAATGCAAGATAAACACATTTGATGGGAGATCATGACAATTAGGTCTAAAAATTCATAGGGGAAGGACAAAGTTAAAGAGAAATCAAGCAAACAATTTCTGGGGTCTCTGTTAGTGAACTTAAAGAGATGGAATCATACAAATATATAGGTAGCAATGTAGACAAAGATGGAAGAATAGATAGAGATCTTAAAATAAGAATATAAAAGGCAAGAGCAGGTTTCATTGAAATAGGAAATTTGTGAAATCAAAATAAATTAAATCTAGTAAGAAATATATAACATTTAACTGTAATGGCAAATCAGTACTGCCGTATGGATCAAAACACATGAAGAACATCTGTTAGAATTAGTAATAAACTACTGAACTTCATTGATTGATCCCTGCACAGAAAAAGAAGGACTAAAATGGTATAATAGAACCACTAATGCTGGCCTTATGGAGAGAGTCCTTTCTTAGGATTACAAGAGTTACAAATCAGGAGTCTCTAGTCTGCCAATGATGCAACACACACTAGAGTTTTCAACTCTCCAGAACATCACAGCCAAATTATGGACAAGCATATGCTGATATTCTACCAAAAGTCGCTTAAAAGTGTGGTGTGGGTTCGATTCCGGGCTGCGTCCTTCGGTTCACGAGTTAAATTTTTCGGAGACTCCTGTGGGTCGCTAGAGCTACGGAGTTCGTGCTATGTGCGACGCTTTCCGCGCTGCGGAAAGAGACCGAGCCATATGGGATAAAACCCGGTGCAATGAAGTCAACCCAGTCAACTTTTAAGCGACTTTTATACACAGACTTAAGAGAAATCTATTATTAAAGTAACTGCAATATAAACTAACTGATCGTAGCATTGCCGGTGGGGTTAACAGTCCCTTTCTCATCAATTTTTTCCCTAAAACATGTTCAACAAATTCTGAAAATTATCCAGTGCCCATCTGACATAGCTGGGTCTTTCCTAGAGCTGTACTGGTAGGAAACATACTGTCAGGTAGTGCTGAATGTGGGTCAGTGTTGATAAACCAGTGCACTAACCACTAGGACACTTAAAATGGCAAAACTCAAGTGTAGTTTAGTTTACTGTTGTGTAGTGTAGTGTAGTGTAGTGTAGTGTAGTGTGATGTGGTGTAGAGTAAAGTGATGTGGTGTGGTGGGGTATAGTGTAGAGTGGTGTGATGTGGTGTGGTGTGGTGTAATGTAGAGTTGTGTGGTGTGGTGTGGTGTAGTGTAGAGTGGTGTGATGTGATGTGGTGCGGTGTGGTGTGGTGTAGTGTAGAGTGGTGTAGTGTAGTGTGGTGTAGTGTAGAATGGTGTGATGTGGTGTGGTGTAGTGTGGTGTGGTGTAGTGTGGTGTGGTGTGGTGTAGTTTAGTGTGGTGTGGTGTGTGCGGTGAAGTGTAGTGTGGTGTGGTGTGGTGTGGTTTTGTGTGGTGTGGTGTAGTGTGGTGTGGTATAGTGTAGTGTAGTGTGGTGTAGTGTAGTGTAGTGTAGTGTAGTAAGGTGTGGTGTGGTGTAGTGTAGTGTAGCATGGAATAGATTAGTGTAGTGTAGTATAGTGTGGTGTATAGTATAGCATGGTATAGTGTGGTGTGGGTTGGTGTGGGTTGGTGTGGTGTGGTGTAGAGTAGTGTAGTGTAGCATGGAATAGATTAGTGTAGTGTAGTATAGTGTGGTGTGGTGTATAGTATAGCGTGGTATAGTGTGGTGTGGGTTGGTGTGGTGTGGTGTGGTGCAGTGTGCCACTGTGCATTGTGATGTTTTGTGTTGTATGTTAATGCTTGATAAACTACACAACTGATAGGAATAGGGATGTCATTGAAACATAGCTCTTAACATTTGGTTTGATTATATTGTGACTAAAGAGGCCCAATCAGTCAATTAATCAACCACCTCACCTCTCTCTCTCTCTCTCTCTCTCTCTCTCTCTCTCTCTCTCTCTCTCTCTCTCTTTCTCTGTGCACACATGTGCATTAAGTAAGAAAAGAAAAGTCTGGTAGTCATCCAGACATGGAGAATTACAGCTAGTATAAAACTTTCACAAACTACTTCACTCAATCACATTCATTACTCCCATAATTTTTAGTAAATACACACAACCGACCATCTCTTGTTGAACTGTTCAAATATGTAACAACGAGAAGCAGGAAATATTACCTTGACTGTCATCTTCCATTTAACAAACAAAAACTCAACCCAGCTATGGCCGTGTACACAAGGGCAGCAAATAAGCCAGGTGTGACCCATGGGATGGACATACACAGAAGGGGCATGCTGTGTAAATCTTACCTTGAGGTTGTCGGGCTGCTGGCAATGTTAGTAGAAAGGGGAAGGCTGATGGCGTAAGAGAGAACACAACAGTCACATATAGTTTCACTATTCATTAGAATTGATGGTGAAGTTAAATAAGCAGCTCATCTCCACACAAATAAAGAACAATGTGTTATATTTTATATACATTTCTGTAGTTGCACACAAGCAGAAAAGAGGTTAAGCAAAATAATCATCTACATTTTTTCTATAATAAACATCACACAGGTTCAATTCACAAATGGCTATGTGAATGAATTTTCATAACAATGTGACATAAACTGTAGTTAGAAAAATAACCGCAATAAATTCAGCCAACTATATTATTAATATATGAGCTGGCACTGTGCTAAAATAGGGCAAGCAAGTGAGGAAGATGGTTGGTCACCTCAACTCATTAACGGATGAATGAGCAGATGTTAGCCTATAACACACAACACTCTGGTTTAGGCTGACCTTGACTTTAACAACATTGCACTGCCGACCCAGTGGTGGTCGCAGATTTGATTCACAAACGGTCAGATTTGGATTGGTCAAATGGACCTGGGATCCCAGGTTGACCCAGCCTAAAATTGGACATGTCTTGGGAAGTGAAACCAGCTGGCCTGAGACTGGCCTCATCAGCCACTGAGGGTCATTCAGCCTATAAACATCTGGGTCTAGCACCATGCCCCCAATGTGACTTGAGGCTATACATGGGTCCTTGACTTGTACCTACCTACTTTATCTCAGGGGTAGAACATGAGTTTCCGAGAAAGCTTCCATAAATGCAAAGCTGAGCCGACACATGGTGCTCTGGTACTGGACTCACCCAAGAAACCATCACGTCCTGCACAGGGCTGCTCAGTCTCACTTCTGTATATTTGAGCTTCCCGTTCATCAAAGGTTGTGCCTTTAGAGACCATCAGGATGCAGTCTGTACATCTGGGACTTTGATGATCCCCACACAAGTAGTTGGGTCAGATTGTCCACATAATGAACCTGCTAGCCCAGCAATGATCCATTTGTTGACCTCTGGAGTGCTTTCTATCACCTAACTGCCTCAGGGCAGCAGACTAGGGACAGTCAGAATAATTCCTTCAATTCTGAGAACCTTGCACTTGAAGCAAAGTTTTTTTTTCTAATAGCACCAATATTCCAAATTGTAGAGGATGTGTGGTGAACAGTTAGTTGAACTTATTTGGACTCTTATTTGATGGACACGTGAGCCTAATGTTTATTTATAGGAATTACACTCAGTGGGCATTAGAACCCAATTGTAAAATTAAGAGAACGCACCTTCAATAGGCCCAATTAACCATTGATTGAGGGTAGGTTTATGACTGCCAGAAGCTTTTCCACTGTTTGTTTTCTGGTAACTGCATCTCTAAGAACCAAGATCCCCTGCCAGTTCAGTGTAGGCGTATGATGGCCATTTATCTGTGGTGTACAATGAAGATATATGGCAGGAGTCTTGCCTGGAAGTAAAGGACCCTGAACATGATGGCCATTTATCTGTGGTGTACAATGAAGATATATGGCAGGAGTCTTGCCTGGAAGTAAAGGACCCCGAACATGAGGGCCATTTATCTGTGGTGTACAATGAAGATATATGGCAGGAGTCTTGCCTGGAAGTAAAGGACCCCGAACATGCCTTAAGATGCCTTGGACATATAGTGCTAGGCTGGGTCAACCAGAGACCGGGTACATTTTAACAATCCGCCCGCCCTGATACGGATTCAAACCCATAACCCTAGATGTGGCATGCATTCAAGAGACACACCTCAACGCCAATCGCACATTTTCAGTCAAGGGATATCAGGCCACACGTTTCGACCGCGAAGGACACAAAGGAGGAGTTCTAATACTTACACGAAATACAATACCTTGCAGCGAAGTATCTGTGATCTCTGACAACCAAACGGAAATTATAGGTGTTGATATAATGATAAAGGACGTGAAAATAAGAATTTACAATCTGTATAGCCCGGCAGATAAGGATCTTACACTCTCAAACATGGAAATAACTGACACAAATTGCATTGTTGTCGGAGACTTTAATAGCCGTTCAGAAAGATGGGGATACCCAGATACTGACAAAAGAGGAGATGAAGTGGAGGACTGGGAAATAGACTCAAATCTCCATCTACTCAACAAAGCGGATGACACACCGAGCTTTTACTCCAGAAGATGGATTACCACTTCTACTCCAGACTTAGCTTTCTGCACAGGAGACATCCTCCACAAAATCGATCGCCATGTGCTTGACCAATTAGCAGGTAGTGACCACAGACCAATCAAGCTTGTAATAAATATGGAGTATGTTCCACAGGAGCAAAAGCCTTTGCCCCGTTGGAATTACAAACGAGCAGATTGGGACAGATTTGCCATACTAACAGACACATATTGTGAAAACATAAATACACGATATGGCAACATGAAGCAAATGGTGGAAAGTCTAAACAGAGCAATAATACAGGCGGCCACTGAGTCTATTCCAAGAGGAGCGAGGAAAAATTACAAACCATACTGGACTGAAGAACTACAAATTTTGGAGGACAAAGTTGAAGATGCTAGGAAGACCGCAGAGAGAGAACAAACAACTGAAGCGAACATCTCTCTCAAAGCCATCTCAGCAAAATATAAAAGAACAGTAAATCAAACAACAAGAGATTGTTGGAGGAAAAAAACAGAAAACCTGAATTTTGACAGGGATGGAAACAAACTATGGAAACTAGTGAAAGCCATGAACAATGAAGGACCTAGAAACAAACAAATAACAATTAAACAAGGAAATGCCTTGCTTACAGGAAAAAAGGCTGCAAATGCACTAATGGAACACTATGCCAGTGCAAACCACATTGATATTACAGCCGAACAGAAGAATGCAATCAAAGATAAACAGATACATCATAGATATACAGAGACAGCAGCAGAATATATGATGGCAAATCTAACAATGGAAGAAATGGAACAGGCAATGAATACCCTAAAAAAGAAGACATCACCAGGAAAGGATGGAATCACAAATGAAATGCTAATAGGACTAGGCACTAAGGCAAAAAAGAAACTACTAGCAGTCCTAAATTACAGCTGGAAGAGGGGAATAGTCCCTCAGGCATGGAAGGAAGCTATACTAATACCAGTCCCAAAGAAAGGAAAAGACCTGGAAGAACCAAATGGCTATCGACCTATCAGTCTACTGAGCTGTGTAGGAAAATTAATGGAACGCATTATCAATGGCAGGCTAACATGGCATCTGGAAGAAAACAAACTCTTAACACCACACCAAGCAGGATTCAGAAAATACAGATCCACTGAAGATCAAATAACCTATATAGCTCAGGAAATAGAGGATGCCTTCCAAGAGAAAAAGCACACACTAGCAGTCTGGATAGATTTAGAAAAAGCATTTGATAAAGTATGGAAGGAAGGACTGAAAGTAAAACTGCAAAACATGCATGTTTGTGGGAAAATGTATAAATGGATCAGCCACTACCTTGAGAACAGAACTGCCAGGACAAAAGTACAAGGACAGACAAGCAAAATGATGCTGCTGGAGCAAGGTGTCCCCCAAGGAGGAGTTCTTTCACCAACATTATTCCTAGCATATATAAATGACATCACAGAAAATTTTCCAGCCAGAGTACACACATCCTCCTTTGCAGATGACCTAGCCATATGGACATCTGAAGAATATATTAGTACAGCTAACAGCAGAATACAGCAAGCCTTATTAGCGCTAGAGGACTGGTCAAAATCATGGCTAGTGAAGATAAGTGAGGAGAAAACAACATGCACAGTGTTCTCCCTCTCAAATAAAACTCAGCAACCTAAGCTGGTATTGAATGGAAAAATATTGCGCCATGAAGAAAATCCAAACTATCTAGGAGTCACCTTTGATCGTCGCCTGACATGGAAGACACAGGTTGAGAAAAATCGAACAAGAGCAAGGCAGAGAATGGCAATCATGAAAAAGCTTGCTGGTACAACGTGGGGAGCAGATGAGAAAGTTCTCAAGAAGTTATATACTGGACGGGTGAGGCCAGTACTGGAATATGGCATTGCAGCTTGGGCAACAGCAGCTAAGTCAAACTTTAACAAAATAAGTAGAGTCCAAAACCAAGGAATGCGAATCATAACTGGAAGCCTGAAGACAACGCCTATTAATGAACTAGAAAAGATCACTTGTTTACAACCAATGCAGGATAGAAGAGATAGCAGAGCCCAGCAACAAGCAGAAAAATTTAGAAGATTGACAGACCACCCTATGTACAACAGATTTAATGGTTTTGGAAAGGGAAGACTGAAGCGTAGCAACTTTGTAGAAACTGCAAAACGAAGGATTAGGGCAGATCCTATACTTAACATATCAACAGTCAAGCCCATACACAATGCACACAACTTCCCAGCTTGGAGACAGCAGCAACTACCTGAGATGATAGAAAACATTCCTGGTATTGAGAAAAAGAACACTCAGCATGAAACCGAAAGAAGAGAAATAACCCTAAACTACATAAAAGAACATTACCCAAGCAGGAATTGGACCCATGCATATACAGATGGATCAGCCAAAAATTCAATAGAGAATGGAGGAGGAGGAATTCTCCTAAATTTAAAAAATGGAGTGAAAAAAACACATTCAATGGCAACTGGAAAATTTTCAAGTAACTTCAAAGCGGAGGTAGAGGCTTTGAAAACTGCAGCAGAAATGCTCCTGATGGAGGAAAATAAAGAGAAGCAAATAGCTATCTTCACAGATGCAAAGTCAGCTGTCTCAATACTCAAGAGCAATAACAGCACAGAACTAACTGACCTAAGAGCAGCACTCCATGGTCTATGCCAGAAATCCAAAAAAGTTGTAATACAGTGGATCCCATCACATTGCAGTATACCTGGAAACGAAGAGGCTGACAGAATGGCAAAAGAGGGCGGACGACTACCACAGCCTGACATAGACATAACCTATAATGAGGCAAAGAGGTTGATAAAAAGCACTTATAGAACCAAATGGGAATCTGAGCATCCAGGCCATCAGAAGGATGATGCATATTACAAACTCGACCGAAGAGAACAAGTAGCAATCTTCAGACTCCGCACAGGACATAACAGGCTGAAATACCACTTGTTCAATAAACTAAAGATAGGAGATACTGATGAATGTAATTGTAGAACTGGAAAAATGACAGCAAAACATTTGCTGCAGGATTGCCCAACGTATGCAGAACAGAGAAAGATATTTTGGCCCACACCTGCTTCATTTGAGGACAAGCTCTATGGAGATATCAACAAGCTCAAGTTGACCGCAGCTTACTTTAACTACATACAGGTTGACATTTAAAGGTGCATGAAGACCCAGAGGCATGAAATGAAATATTGCTTGGATAGCAAATCCATTATGTGGAAAGTCCAAATCGAAAGCTCGCTGTGTGGGCTTCATAAAAGGTGGAAAAGTGTCCTAGTGGCACGAAATGGAATATTGCTTGATAGCAAATCCATTACGTGGAAAGTCCGAATCAAAAGCCCATTGTGTGGGCTTCATAAAAGGTGGAAAAGTGTCCTAGTGGCATGAAATGGAATATTGATTGGATAGCAAATCCATTACGTGGAAAGTCCGAATCGAAAGCTCACTGTGTGGATGTCATCTGCAGACTGCATACTTCTGGTTTCCGGAAGAACAGCCTATGGTGAACGGAAGGCCCAATATACGGAAGTGAGGCTAAGCAGCCATGTGCAGGACGTGACGATTCCTTGGGTGAGCCCAGTACCAGAGTGCTATGTATCGGCTCTGCAAGTATGGAAGCCTCCTTGGATGGCGGGGAATGCCAATGGTCTGCCCCTGCCTTCCCTTGAGGGCTGACCAGGATCTTTGGCTGTTCTATATGGACCAGCTGGGATGGGGGATAACACCACAACAGTGAGAGTCAAACGTCCTAAGAAACCCCCGGGAAGGTTAACCCGGTCAACAAATGCCCGCAGAAGTCGGATGTGTCGGCCTAACGGCGCAAGAACGCAGCTCTGCTGTAAACAGGCACAACGCAATCACATCCGAAAAAAAACTCCGGATGAACGAAGAAGAAGAAACCCATAACCCCAGGGCCAGCAAGCGAGCATCTAGTCACTACACTACCATGATCTTGCATGGGGTTACATAAAACCAGCACAGAGCCCGCTGGCACCCAGGTGAGGTACAGAGTATCCCTTTACACACAACAGTCTTAACTTGTGGCAACAGCCACCACAACACTGAATACCCAGTTCCACACAGTTCAGAATGTACAATTCTAACACAGGTACAGGATATTTACAACTGGTTTACATAAATAAGCAAAGGAGTACAACAGAAACCAACAAATATACACACAGCAGATTCAAGATGGAGAAATAACTGATCACTTAGGACTGACAATGTATCACTTGGCTTAAAAATGTTAAATTCATCCAAAACAGACTGAAAGACAAGTATTTGCTAATAATACCAGGCAGTTCAAAGCATTTCATGTATACACTATCTTTCCCATAAAGGCTCTTGTCAAGTGTGTGTGTGTAAACAAATATGCAATTCTAGTTATATTTACAATCACTAGACTGCTCACCTAAACCAATAGGAACAGAGAAAAGAAATTAATGGGCATATCAACAGAAGGGAGGAAACAGAGAAATTAGCTTTATGTTGGAAAATACTAGGCAAGGAAGCAGAGGAAGACAGAGAAAGATGTATATGGAAATCATAAACAGCTGGACAACAAAAAATATGCGAGGACAGTCCAAAGAGAAATTGGATTTTTAAAACAGCATGATACATTCATAAACTGGAAAACGCATGGGGAACACATGTAACAGCAGTGGGAGGAACTATTTCAAAGAACAGACTGACTAACCACGATGCATATTTATGCATGGATATTTATCTTTAGTATAATAATAGCAGGATCATGACAGAATGGTTAGATGTACTTCAGGTAAAGTGAAGGCACATGTAGTAGATGTGGCAATTTTTGAAACATTCAGCAATTAAGGATTTTGAAGAATAATGAATTTGTGTGAGGTTCTGTTTCAAATTAGGTAAACCGTGTACTGAAACTGATCAAATGCCGCAACAGGTCTATGAGGACAGATGTTTCAGTTGTCCGTAATGTCACAAGTAGTACAGCGTTAAAATCAGGAAAGATTTCCACAACAGACAATCACAAATCTGGGTGATCTTGCACATCCATGGATATCGATTGCATTGAGAAAATGAGCAGGTTCTGTGATATGTGCACATCGGTGCCAGATTGTGAAGTGTCAAAGGAATTAGGAATCTGTAAATGTTTATGCCATGTAATTTTAAAAGAAATACATGAAATGTGTTGTATTGCCGCAAAATGTATGCCCCGTCTGCTGACAGATGAGCAAAACAAATCTAATTCACAGTCAGTTAGGACAGTTAGATCGATCAAATACTGATGAAAACTTTCTGAAAATGTCATAATAGGTGATGAAACTTGATTTTGTGGCTATGATATCAAAACAAAACAACAATATTTACAGTGGGTTGGAATAATATCACAGTGACCAAAAAAAAAAAAAAACAAGAGTTGCTCAAAAGTGAAGGTTTTGCTGATCATCTTTTTTAAAATAGAAAAGCACCATTTATTATCATAGGTTTGTCCTACATGGTCCGATGATCAATGCTACATTCTACTTGAAAGCATGAAGTGTTAAAGAGAGGTAGTAAGGACAAGCAATACCTAATGCTGCACTACAACAAAGCACCTGCAACACATCACAATCATTCTGGACTTTTTGGCACAGCACGAAAGGACTGTTGTCCCACAGTCTCCAGATTTGACACCTGCAGATTTGTTCTTGTTCTCAACACTGAATTCCTTAAAGGTCACTCATTTCAGACCATTGAAGAGATCATGAACGCTTTGCTAAGAGACATGCATACTATACTAAAAAAACGATTTCCATGATACGGGTAACAACAGTGGAAGGAACTATTTCAAAGAAGATCAGACTGACTAAATTGCAGGTAAACCAATGTCTAGATTCTTTTTGGACTGCCCTCATAGGCAACATCAAAATAGATGACAGAGAGGACTGGAGAGTCATGACTGCCAGTGTCTGCCCCAGACCAGACAGCTAAAGGAGGAGCAGCAGAAGAAGGAGAATTATAGTTTTAAATGTTCAGTCAAGTTAAAATATACAAAATCTTACAGTATATAAAGCACTGGATGTCTAGCAACACAGATATTTTCAACAGTAACAAAAGGCAAGTTGATTTCTCACCTGACAAAGTCTCTGTGTGATGAATATGTTGTTCCCAGTTTGCTAAAGGACACAAGCTTAAGATCAATTTCATTTTCCAGTTGCCTCGCCTGACGCCGCAAATCTAAGAGATGAAAAAAGTTACTGTGGATTTACATTTCTTTCCTTTCATCTTTCCATTGTATTTTGTTTGCTAGATAAATAAATGTAAGCAAAAGATAATACACTATAACCCAATGATCTGTTTCTAGGGTGGTGATTCTAGTGTCTGCAAGTTTGCAGAGTCACCAGTCATTGAGATGAACGCCTTCCAGACTGAGGACTCTGGCTCCTGGTGTTGGTTCTGGGTGACACAACATGTCCATGTATCTACATTAGGCATGATCCAACATGTGGTGGTCACATGCTTTATCTGCTTGCTGATGCTCCATTGTGCAGTCAGCGTTTTCACATCTATGTTGGGAGCAGCTTCTTGAAGTGCTGACTTCATATTTACCTCAAGCACTGTCCCATGTGACTGCTCGCTGGGATTTAAACCCAGCCTGAGGCCAGATTTCTGGGAGTAACCCGGTTCAACAATAGAAGGGGAGACTTGAGCAGAAAAGGCTCAGAAACATTCAAAGGTCAATTTAGTCTCTTAGCAGATGCTGCTGTAAGAGTGTGAAATGTTCAGCCTTCACATATTCTAGGTTATCACATGAAGTGATGTGACTAGTTCCCTTCCTCACGGCCATTCCTTCCCAGACAATTTTAAAGTAATTCAGACAAAAACCACTACCTGTTTTATGATGCTGGGTCAACCCCCAGAACAGTACTGGTTCAGAAAGAAAAAATCCTGCCACTACTGGGAATCAAACCTGGACCACTGTGTTGATAAGCTATGAGCCTTATAATCACTACAATGCTCCTTTTGAACCTTAGTGTGAGCAATGACTAGATCACTATGAGAACCACTTGCTTGTTAAGGTGAGCTACCAGGACATTATTCTTTCTGTCTTAGGAATTCTAATCAAGAAGTCTCACAGAGTAATGTGAGCAAGATATTGTAAGTGAGGAAAAGCAACATAAGTACTGTAAAACCTAAATATTAGGCATTAACTGGCTCCTGAGAGTATTCCGAATATTGAATTTTCTTAATATTGGATTAATTTTGTCCATTGGAAATAAAGTAGATTGGACTAATTCATTCTAGACCCTGAAAGTTTACACTTCACAGACTGTTTTAAGTCAACTATTGGTTATTTAAACTTGTAAAATAATATTCACACACAATAAATCATGCAGGATCCTTAGAACAACATTCACAATAAAATACGGTATTGTACAAATAAAACTGGAGTCCGAATAAAAAGCCAAATTATGATTAAGAAGCTCAATGAGTGGAAAAACACAGATAGAGGCAAACATTTAAACCGAGGTATTTATCAACGTAACAACAAAAACAATACAAAACAGATAACACAGAGGACTACTTAATTATTCATAAGTTGTCTGATAAAAGTGCAAGCTTAGGATGGATCTTATTTACTGAGCAGTGATGATAGTGCAAAGGGAGTGATGAGAAGGTGAGAGATGTCTGTTTGGAAGGAGGGTCGCCTTCCATAAAAACATGATGTAATGATTACCCTTTAGGTGTTATTCTTTTCTGCCTCTTTGCTGGGATAAGGAACTATCTATGTAATAAGTCACTTTCACTGAATGTGTCAGAAAGAGAGTAATAAAAGGTTATATCGAACTAATTCTGCTGTATTGCATTTAATCATTTAATGTGTACAGACAAATTAGGAAGAACTTGGAGGCAATTGAGATGTGGTTTCTGAGACGAATGTTAGACTGTCAGAGTAACAAACAACGATTGCTTGGAAGATTATAATGAAAGAAGAACATTATTCCCAGCTATTATGATGAGACAAACAGTATTCTTTGGTCACAGAATGAGAGGAGAGGCGGCGTGATGTCTGCAAGATCAGTGGCAGAAGAGGAAGAGGCAGACCAAGCAAACTGATGCTGGATAGTCTCAGACAGTGACATGGAGGAACATCATTAATCAAATTCATTAGGGACACAGAGGTGTTTCCAAGGCACCAGGGCCGGGTTATATACTGGCCAAGACCTACTGACGCGTCCTCGTTGAGCGTCCTGGGCAACAGGTCCCTTCGGGGTCCTGGCTAAAGTCAGTAGGATCGCTGATTCCTCCGAAGTCTGAGAGTGTCTGCATGTACGCGAGGAACCACCAGTCTGCACACCAATAAGCCAGACATGGGACAACGGATACTCACGCAAACCTCAGGTCCTTATGACATCACACTGATGTTGGACAACAGGATGCCTACATCCGACATACAGGACTTCGCGTTGGAGTTCAAGCCAACGAACACAAGCAAGCAAGCAATGAAATTCATCCAGAACATCACAGACCAAGATCTGTGGAGAGACATGAATGTCCACACCATTTGGCAGGGCACATGATAATGACGAGTCACCGTTTGATCAGTTATTATGTTTAGACACCCGTGCCTAGATGATGCACCACTGAGCATGTGTTCACGTGAGATTGCAGCCAGGCATACAACACAACTGAGCATGTGTTCACGTGAGATTGCAGCCAGGCATACAACACAACTCAGCATATGTTCACGTGAGATTGCAGCCAGGCATACAACACAACTCAGCATGTGTTCACGTGAGATTGCAGCCAGGCATACAACACAACTGAGTGGATCAAAACAGAATATTACAATTCAGCAACCCAGGACTTTTCACTATTTTCAACAACAAAAAAGTCGCATAAAAGTCGACAGGGTCAACCTCATTGCACTGGGTTGTTATCCTATATTGCTCAGTCTCTTTCCACAGCGCGGAAAGCGTCGCACAAAGCACGAACTCCGTAGCTCCAGCGATGACCCACAGGAGTCTCCAAAATAAAAGCACTCGTGAACCGAAGGACACGGCCGGGATTCGAACCCACAATCTTCGGAGCCTGAGGCAGGCGGCTTGACCACTTTGCCACGGAGACTCCTTATTTTCAGTAACTGAAGTTGAATGGTCAATTAATTCAATATGTAGAGACTTTAATGTGATACCATGGCATTCAGTGAATTATTTTCATAAACATTAAAAAGGCAAATACCGGGAAGGTTAACCCGGTCAACAAATGCCCGCAGAAGTCGGATGTGTCGGCCTAACGGCGCAAGAACACAGCTCTGCTGTAAACAGGCACAACGCAGTCACATCCGGAAAAAAAAAACTCCGGATGAACGCAGAAGAAGAAGAAAAGACAAATACTGTATTTCTTACTGTCCTGTGGTGTTGGAGCTACACAGTTTGTGCTCTGTGCAAAGTATGCGACAGGCAGCTCTGTAGAAAGAGACCTAGTCACATGAAATCAATGCCATAAGTTCTCTTGAATTTGCACTTCTTTTGTAATAGGTATATTGAAATATTTGAGATATGCCGTTACTTTAATTACCATTTGAGTGTAAGATTATGAATTTGTTGTCACAAACTTTGTGTTAAGCTTTTTGTTTTTTTAATCAATGACAGATTGTTCTTTAAATTGACAACAAAATTTACATTTTTCTTCTTAGCCATAGACAACTATAATCTATATGGAGAAAATGATTACTAAATTTCAATACTTGAAATTAAATTAAATTTATTTAGTATTTACCCTACATTTTTATATGTTACTTACAATACTTACATAGATAAATATTTTAAATTTAATAAATAAAATATATAAAATTATTAATTCATTGTTGTGTAAGTAAGTCTAAGTGAGTGGGTTTTTATTTGTCTGGTTATACAGTAACAGAAAATAATCGCGAGATGACAATGACTGTCCTGCTTGTGTTTGACTGAAATGTGCCTGTGCTGTGCTGACAGCTGTGTGGGGTGTGTGGACCGTGGGGCTGACACTACCCAACACAACATACCTTCCCATAAGTTCCCCATATCTGCCATAGTACTCTTCGTGATGTTGGCATCTTCTCGCGAGACGAGAGTCTGCTGTGGTTTAACCTCTCCGTGAGAATTTCGCTTCCGGGTCAAATATTGGGATATCCAGGTGCAATCGTAACATCCATCAGATGGAAGATGCGTGATTAACAGCAGAATAGGCCATGAAAATGCTGTATTTCACAACTTGAAAAGTATCCTATACAAGGCGTCAATATGATCAATATCAATGAATGTCAGAGAATAGTGGAATGTGACATTGTGATATATCTTATATATAAATTAGGATCGTCTGTCTGTCTGTATGTATGTATCTATGTATCATTGTATGTCCTTTATTTGTTCGCGAACGGCCCATCCGATTGAGATGAAATTTTCTACACGCCTTCCTTTCAATCCAGCGCTGCCAACTGTGATATTTTGTTAGTGTGAAATCGCCTGCTTACTCAGTATTATTTCATTTTTCATTTTTCATCATAATTTCATATATCTCAGGGGACCTAACTCTGTAAAGGTTATTTCAAGGGGCATAACTTTTCTGTATAACTTATAGTCATATTGTGGTATCGTTTTCAAAGATTTATAAACTCTTTGTCCATAGTTATGTACCGGCATATGAGTTATAATAAATAATGATACAATCTGTAAGGCATTTTCAAAGTTTTCATAAAAATAATGCACAATGCATAACATTGTAACTCATCTTTTTTTGCTTAAGAAGTTACTGTAGTCATGCAGGTGATTAGAAAGAGTTTTTATTAAAAATAATGGATGGTGTGTGGAAGGACATTCTTTTAAGTTACTTTTTTTGTTGTATGAATTTAAAGAGAACTTATATGACTACTTATATGAATTAAATGAGATGCTCCCCACCAGGGACTGGGCGAAGCCGGACAGGGTCAGGCAGACAGATAGACAGTCGGGAACAGGAACTTATATGACTACTTATATAAATTAAATGAGATGCTTCACACCAGGAGCTGGGCGATGCCGGGCCGGGTCAGACAGACAGACAGACAGACAGTCAGTCGGTAACGGGAACGAGAACTTATATGACTACTTATATGAATTAAATGAGATGCTCCCCACCAAGGTCTGGGCGAAGCCGGGCAGGGTCAGCTAGTTAATGATAATAATTCCTCAGTGGAGCAAACCACGACAGGAGAAATCCCATCGTCATCATAGGTAGTCCCCCTTCACTGAATGAATGTTTCCATCTTTTACCTTCATGATACTCTCTGGATCTGTGGGAAGGGGTGGGGGGTGTCCACCCGGGTCATGACTCCGGGTGTCCTTCTCCTGTCGTGAGTTCGTACCCTGGCTTTAAACGTACGATTCGTTTTCCACTTGTCCCACACTTATTATAGTATGTCCACATTTGTTTGCCTTCATTCACGATCAATTATTTTGAAAACTGTCTGTTGCATCGTTATGAAATTTTCCCAGCCGTCTTATATTTACCCCCACCTAAGGAATATGTCTTTGATAGGTCCAAAAGCAACTTAAATCATTGAAAGCGGCAACATTTCTTTGATGTTTTGGGGAAAATGTAGTGAATTCACGCTAACAAACTAGTCTTACAGTAAACCACGTTATTTCTGGTAAAGACACAAGTACAAGGCGTAGCCAGGTTCGTATGGGAGTGGGTGCAATAAAAAAAAGTAGCTTAAAGTAGCATTGCACCGGGTTTTTATCCCATATGGCTCAGTCTCTTTCCGCAGGGTGAAATCGTGGCACAAAGCACGAACTCCGTATATCCAGCGACGACCCTCTGGAGTCTCCGAAAAAATGCACTCGTTAAATGAAGGAATCGAACATACAACCCTCGGAGCCCGAGTCAGACGGCTTGACCACTTCACCACGGAGATTCCCGAGAGGGGTGCAATGTGTAATATTAGTAAAGACAGAGAATGTACAGAGGTATGGGGTAAATAATGTGTAAATTGACAGGAAAGTAAAAGGAATATATTTCTTACCTTATTTTTCATTTCCTTCTTGTTTCTTCAGCTGCTGGTTAATAATTGTACACAAGTATTCATGTTACTAGGATGCATTTAGCTTTTTATACTGAGCTCGTGAAAGCTTCCAAATAGCTGTGCGTTAATGTGCGTATGGAGTGACCAGAAATGATACCGCAATTTAGTCATCATGTTTCTATTTTTAAGGATCTGTTCAGCTGTCTGTGTAGTTTTTTCACACGTACACATGGGTGACAGACACGCTGTGAGTCTTCGTGACAGACAGACAGACAGACAGACATATATTATTATATAAAGTATTCTCGAGCCAATCTCTAAATACATTACCATTAATCTTATTATGATAATCCCTATTGTCTGTATGCTTTGATACGAACACGAGCCCAGCATTCTGTTACAAGCCATTATGCGTATTACCAGCATGGGCCATGACCAAAAGCTGTCCTATACTACTGGGCACATATCGCTTTATCTGTCCATCCACTGGTTGCCATTCCTTATCACTTGTGTGGTGCGCATTGATCCACATTTCATCCAAACACACTATGCCATAATTTTCTTTCCTCATTTCCTTTATTTCACGTAGGTATCTGCTTCTCATGGCTCCTAAATGCGGTTGCTCACAAAGATTATTTCTACCGCCCTTGTACTTTCAAATAGTGAAGATAATGTCCTTATAATTTTCCACAAAGTTGTTTTGGATAGCTCTATGTTATTGTTCTTTCTGAACCAAACCCTAAGTTTTCTTAAAGTCACTGTTTCTTTGGCATCCAGCATTTTTATAACGTCGTGGGTTCGATTCCAGTTCACAAGTTAAATTTTTTGGAGACTTCTGTGGGTCGTCGCTAGAGCTGCGGAGTTCGTGCTTTGTGCGATGCTTTCCGCGCTGCGGAAAGAGACCGGACCATATGGGATAGAACCCGGTGCAATGAAGTCGACCCTGTCGTATATCAAGCGACTTTTTAAAGCATTTTTATAATAGCTCGCCTTATGACATCTTTGTCAAAACTGTCTACAATAATCTTTCTACCTACCGTTTGGTTATTGCGTGGTGGTTTAATTCCAGATTCTTGCACCCTTTGACAAAATGCCCGTTTACTCAAGCCCAATGCATGCATTGTTCTTTTTTCGGAATTTGTAATAGTATAAAACAGTTTCTTGCGATCAGCTTCTTGACAAAAATATGTGTACAACTTCATAGCGATTCTTTGAAGTGTACAATTTCGCATTAAAGCCCATTGAAAAATATTCACACATTTCAATGTTAGCGATAAGTGATAAGATTAAAAAAAAAAAAAAACATATTAATCAGGTTTCATGAAATAACCCACATTTTGAGACACCTCTGAACAGTCTTATAAGTTTTTTTTTTTTTGGTTGCCTCAATATAAAATTCAATATCTCAGTAACGGGCTGAGATAAAATGATGAGATTTAGTATATAACGTTATCATTATGTCCACCCAACAAAACAATTTTTGTTCTGGAGATTTTACAGCAGATTTTAAAGTTAGCTTATATACGGTATATTAATTATGACTTAAAGATTACGACCATGATTTTAACAGTTTTACAGCTTCCCCAAGATTCGACCCAAATTATTCAAAATTTTCACGTGACTTTCGTTTTCAAACAAACAGCGCGAAGATTCAGAGGCGTCTCCAAATGTGGGTTCTTTCATGAAACGTGATTATATAAATAAACTAGCTGACAAGGCCCGGTTTCTGGTGGAAATCAATCAATCAATCAATCAATCTATCTATCTATCTGTCTGTCTGTCTGTCTGTCTGTCTGTCTGTCTGTCTGTCTGTCTGTCTGTCTGTTTGTCTGTCTGTCTGTCTGTCTGTCTGTCTGTCTGTCTGTCTGTCTGTCTGTCTGTCTGTCTGTCTGTCTGTCTGTCTGTCTGTCTGAATGTCTGTCTGTCTGAATGTCTGCCGGTCGGCTGACCCATCCACCTACCCACCGACCCACCGACCTACCGATATCTATCTATCTATCTATCTATCTATCTATCTATTCTATCTATCTATCTATCTATCTATCTATCTGCCTGCCTGCCAGCCCGACCACCCACCCACCGACAGACCGACCGACCTACCGATATCTATCTATCTATCTATCTAGCTATCTATCTATCTATCTATCTATCTATCTATCTATCTATCTATCTATCTGTCTGTCTGTCTGTCTGTCTGTCTGTCTGTCTGTCTGTCTGTCTGTCTGTCTGTCTGTCTGTCTGTCTGTCTGAATGTCTGTCTGAATGTCTGTCTGTCTGAATGTCTGCCGGTCGGCTGACCCATCCACCTACCCACCGACCCACCGACCTACCGATATCTATCTATCTATCTATCTATCTATTCTATCTATCTATCTATCTATCTATCTATCTATCTGCCTGCCTGCCAGCCCGACCACCCACCCACCGACAGACCGACCGACCTACCGATATCTATCTATCTATCTATCTAGCTATCTATCTATCTATCTATCTATCTATCTATCTATCTATCTATCTATCTATCTATCTGTCTGTCTGTCTGTCTGTCTGCCTGTCTGCCTGCCGGCCCACCCACCCACCCACCGACCGATCGACCGACGTACCGATATCTATCTATCTATCTATCTATCTATCTATCTATCTATCTATCTATCTATCTATCTATCTATCTATCTATCTAATCTATCTAATCTATATGTCTGTCTGTCTGCCTGCCTGCCGGCGCACCCACCCACATACCGACCGACCGACCGACCGACAGATATCTATCTATCTATCTATCTATCTATCTATCTATCTATCTATCTATCTAATATATCTATCTATCTATCTGTCTGTCTGCCTGTCTGCCTGCCTGCCTGCCGGCCCACCCACCCACCGACCAACCGACCGACGTACCGATATCTATCTATCTATCTCTATCTATCTATCTATCTATCTATCTATCTAATCTAATCTAATCTATCTGTCTGTCCTATCTATCTAATCTATCTGTCTGTCCTATCTATCTAATCTATCTATCTGTCTGTCTGTCTGTCTGTCTGTCTGTCTGTCTGTCTGTCTGTCTGTCTGTCTGTCTGAATGTCTGTCTGTCTGAATGTCTGCCGGTCGGCTGACCCATCCACCTACCCACCGACCCACCGACCTACCGATATCTATCTATCTATCTATCTATCTATCTATCTATCTATCTATCTATCTATCTATCTATCTATCTATCTATTCTATCTATCTATCTATCTATCTATCTATCTATCTATCTATCTATCTATCTATCTATCTATCTGCCTGCCTGCCAGCCCGACCACCCACCCACCGACAGACCGACCGACCTACCGATATCTATCTATCTATCTATCTATCTATCTATCTATCTATCTATCTATCTATCTATCTATTTATCTATCTATCTAATCTATCTGTCTGTCTGTCTGCCTGACTGCCTGCCTGCCGGCCCACCCACCCACCAACCGACCGACCGACCGACCTACCGATATCTATCTATCTATCTATCTATCTATCTATCTATCTATCTATCTATCTAATCTAATCTAATCTAATCTATCTGTCTGTCCTATCTATCTAATCTATCTGTCTGTCCTATCTATCTAATCTATCTGTCTGTCTGTCTGCCTGCCTGCCGGCCCACCCACCCATTAACCGACCGACCTACCGATATCTATCTATCTATCTATCTATATATCTATCTATCTATCTATCTATCTATCTATCTATCTATCTATTTATCTATCTATCTGCCTGCCTGCCGGCCCGACCACCCACCCACCGACAGACCGACCGACCTACCGATATCAATCTATCTAATCTATCTGTCTGTCCTATCTATCTAATCTATCTGTCTGTCTGTCTGCCTGCCTGCCCACCCACCCACTAACCGACCGACCTACCGATATCGATCGATCTATCTATCTATCTATCTATCTATCTATCTATCTATCTATCTATCTATCTATCTATCTATCTATCTATCTATCTATCTATCTATCTATCTATCTATCTATCTATCCATCTATCTATCTATCTATCTATCTATCTATCTAATCTAGCTGTCTGTCTGCTTGCCTGCCTGCCTGCCGACCCACCCACCCACCCACCGACCGACCGACCCACCGACCGACCGATCCACCCACTCAGCCAGCCAGCCAGCCAGCCATCCATCCACCCACCTATCTTTCTGCCTACCTACCTACCTTTCTGTCTGTCTGTCCGGGCCGCATCATTCATTTTATTCGGAGACTGCCGAGGGTCGTCGCTGGAGCTACGGAGTTCGTGCTTTGTGCGACGCTTTCCGCGCTGCGGAAAGAAACTGAGCCATATGGGATAAAAACCCTGTGCAATGCAGCCGATTCTGTCGACTGTAAGCTACTTCTTTGATTGCACCCACTCCCATACGAATCCAGATACGCCTTTGTTTGTCATCTGAATTTGCAGGTCCTCATTACCGTAAACATAACATTTTTAACAAGAAATCACTAGTTGTTAAGCAAAACATCAAAGGAATGATGCCGCTTTTAATGATTTAAGTTGTTTTGGGACCTATCAAAGACATATTCCTTGGGTGGGGGTAAATATAAGACGGCTGGAAAAATTTCATAACGATGCAACAGATAGTTTTCAAAATAATTGATCTTGAATGACGGCATAAATTTCCGGACAGACTATAGTTTGAACAACGCGGGGGGTTGGCAAAAGACCAATCCTGTGAAAACACGTACAATATTCAAAATTGAGCCCTGATTGTCTGGCTACGCTGTAATACATTTAAATGATGGTTCCGTCGCCCTGCTACTGAGTGAGTGCGTGGCGCGACACTGTGAGCTGTGAGTTTCGTGTGAAGTGCTTTTGAATCTGCCCAAGTTTTTATTTTTGGAACGTGACTGCATGTTCGGAGCGATGGCAGGTGGCTATGTCCCAGAGTTGACCAGTTTTTGCCTTATGCAGAAATGCGTGGCTGCTGGGCTTCTGGTTGACTGCCACTGCCGTCGGTAATGAACTGTATGTTCGTGGACTGTGTAGGTGAACATCTAGGAAACATCCAGATAGGAAAATGACTGCCGATTCCATCAGAGATGAATTGGGTGTTTCGTGGGGGACTGGTGTGTTGACATTCTGGCGGCGGCATTATGCACAGTGTATCTGTGCGGGCTGTTGTTTGTCGAGACTCCTGTCCTTTCCACTTTTCACATTGGGCAGTGGGGAGCGTTTTGTGTGATATTCACTGGCACAGGAACGGAGCATAATGGGGATGACCTGTTGCTGTGAAGTTGGAACTGCGACTAACTAACTAACTAACTAACTAACTAACATTTAAAATTATGAATTTCATGTCAGACTCGTAAATTATATATCTCATATAAACACACTTTAAAATCTGCTGTAAAATCTCCAGAACAAAAATTTGTTTTGTTGGGTGGACATAATGATAAAGTTATATACTAAATTTCATAATTTTCCCTCAGTTGGTTACTGAGATATTGATGTTTATATTGCGGCAAACAAATGTGGACATGCTATAGGTATTGTGCCTGCTGCCAAGTCACCCCGCCCTCGGGAAGGAGAACATCGGACACCCGATGCTTCGTGACTTTACCCATAACCTAGCACGGTGAGAAGCCAGTTTCTACCCCTGCCGTTCTCCTCTGTCGTCGTCTTCCTATCGGCAATTCGCTATGCGCTAGCAGACGTAGTTGCCGCAATGTTGCCTTCTCATAACCTATTCATGGCTCAATGAGCTGCACTCCTGCGCACTATCTAGGAAGCCAGCTCTTCCTCTTGACTACTTGCCTACAAAATAGGCCTTATCAGCCATCTTAGAACTCACGGCTCCATACTTTCAACCCCACTGGATGAAATGAATGGTCATCATCAGTCTTGATGGACAAACAACAATAATGAATGTGTGAGCTAGATGGCAGGGCACATGATGATGATGATTTTTTTCAGATGCCTGGTCTGAAGCAGACATCGACAATCAAGACTGTTCAATTCTCTACCATCTGATGTGGCTATATAGTTGTAACCTCTAAAGACAGGGATTTATTCCTTGAGGTGTTCTTCGTGAACTGTTCAATTCTCTACCATCTGATGTGGCTATATAGTTGTAACCTCTAAAGACAGGGATTTATTCCTTGAGGTGTTCTTCGTGAACTGTTCAATTCTCTACCATCTGATGTGGCTATATAGTTGTAACCTCTAAAGACAGGGATTTATTCCTTGAGGTGTTCTTCGTGAACTGTTCAATTCTCTACCATCTGATGTGGCTATATAGTTGTAACCTCTAAAGACAGGGATTTATTCCTTGAGGTGTTCTTCGTGAACTGTTCAATTCTCTACCATCTGATGTGGCTATATAGTTGTAACCTCTAAAGACAGGGATTTATTCCTTGAGGTGTTCTTCGTGAACTGTTCAATTCTCTACCATCTGATGTGGCTATATAGTTGTAACCTCTAAAGACAGGGATTTATTCCTTGAGGTGTTCTTCGTGAACTGTTCAATTCTCTACCATCTGATGTGGCTATATAGTTGTAACCTCTAAAGACAGGGATTTATTCCTTGAGGTGTTCTTCGTGAACTGTTCAATTCTCTACCATCTGATGTGGCTATATAGTGGTAACCTCTAAAGATAGGGATTTATTCCTTGAGGTGTTCTTCGTGAACTGTTCAATTCTCTACCATCTGATGTGGCTATATAGTTGTAACCTCTAAAGACAGGGATTTATTCCTTGAGGTGTTCTTCATGAACTGTTCAATTCTCTACCATCTGATGTGGCTATATAGTGGTAACCTCTAAAGATAGGGATTTATTCCTTGAGGTGTTCTTCATGAACTGTTCAATTCTCTACCATCTGATGTGGCTATATAGTTGTAACCTCTAAAGACAGGGATTTATTCCTTGAGGTGTTCTTCATGAACTGTTCAACTCTCTGCCATCTGATGTGGCTATATAGTTGTAACCTCTAAAGACAGGGATTTATTCCTTGAGGTGTTCTTCATGAACTGTTCAACTCTCTGCCATCTGATGTGGCTATATAGTTGTAACCTCTAAAGACAGGGATTTATTCCTTGAGGTGTTCTTCATGAACTGTTCAACTCTCTGCCATCTGATGTGGCTATATAGTTGTAACCTCTAAAGACAGGGATTTATTCCTTGAGGTGTTCTTCGTGAACTGTTCAACTCTCTGCCATGATTGATTGATTGATTGATTGATTTAGGAACCGACATCACAGCATTCGGGGCATTCCCATAAGTGCCCCGTCCCCATCCTCAGCAGCCAGTGAAGAGTTTCAACAATAATAGTACCAGTAGCAATCTGATTATATGTGCGTCTCGCCTTTCCTCTAATCGTCGAGCATCGACTAGATCCCCTCATCACTCCTCGCTGTCTCATTCTTGCCAGACCATGGTGATCCATTTGCTCCTCCGAGGTGTACACGTGCTCCCACAAGGCCGCAACCACGTCTGCCTTATCATGCATCAATACTCTACCAAGTTCTGCAGAGCCAGCCAATCTGTCTGTCTGTGCATTCCCCAGCACACCAGCATGCCCCGGAGAAAAGATCCAGACGATGCTTGCCACCCCGTGACTTCCGAAGCGAAGCAAGCCACTCTGCACGAAGCTTGCCTGTCCTCACCCTACTCAGCATGCTTTCTGAGTCAGTTACAATCACGATGTCTGTGTATATCGTATTCTCCATCCAGCGGAAAGCTGCACTGACTGCCTCCACCTCCATTCTTAAGCTAGATGTTGTGGTATCATATGCCAGGCTCTCCTGCAACAAACGTCGACCATTAGCCTTTGCTAAGAACCCCCAGGCACTTCTACTACCTCTCTAGCCCTTGCCAAGAACCCCCAGGCACTTCTACTACTCCTCAACACCGAACCATCTGTGTAGATAATCACATCGCCTGGGCGAGCATTATCCTGAGTTAGTTGCTGGATTTCCACTTCCGTTGCCCCTGCTGGCCACTCCCTGCACTCCCGGCTCAATGTGATTATAACTTTGCATAAGTCTGACTGCTCCGCTGGCACTCTGACCCACTCCTCTCCTCGCCTTATGTTCTCAAAGATGCACACCTGTCTGGTCGTATCCTCCGCCTGAGCCATCCATGATTTCCCTCTTATCAGTCGCAGGCCCTTATCTGCGTCCAGCGCCTCATGCAACGGGTGATCTGTGTCAGCAGCTACTCTGAGGTATGCCTTCGCCTGCATCACCTTGAGCCTACCAGCAACAGTCGGCAAACCAAGGATGTACCGCATACACACCACTGGGGTGTCTCTGGTGCATCCCAGAATGACCCCAATAGCCTCGTTCTGTATGCGCTCCAATCTCACCAGGTGACTCTTTGAGACAGTGAGCAGTCCTAGTCCATAATCAATCACTGAGAGGATCAAGTGCTGGTATAGTCTGAAAAGCATTCTCTGCTCTATGTCCATTGCAGCCATAGTTTTAAGTGCCTTGAGTCCCTTTTGAGATCTTGTCACAACAGTCTCCACATGATCCTTGAAGGACAGGCTTCTGTCAAATGTGATTCCCAGATACTTCAGTTTGTTCTCTCTGTTGACGCTTCCGCCATGTATCGTGAGGCTTGGAACATCAGCTCTCACAATCCTATTGTCCAGAGAGCACCACAAAACAGCCGCCTTTTCCGGGTGGATGACAGCACCCATTTCAGTGCACCAGTCAATCACTTTGTCTACTGTCGCCTGTAGCTCCTGGGCAGTGCTCCCTATCTCTCCCCTGCCTATTTGCAAGAATATCATCTGCAAATGTTAGTATCCTTCCAACCCCTCTGCCAACTGATATGGCTATGTAGTTGTAACCTCCAAAGAGAGGGATTTATTCCTTGAGGTATTCTTCATGTTGTAAAATACAATTTGTGTGTGTCCTAATCTGTCCCTAATCTCTGTGATGCAGCTTCTGTTGATATTCACCATTAAAGGTAATTTTTTTTTTTTTTTTTTAAATTATTATTATGGGTTCGATGGGTTATTTTGTCACACCCGCAGCTCTCAACATCTAAGTGTGAGTTTTCTTTGTTGTCCACAATATTCTCGATATTCTTCTTGTAAAAAAAAAAAAAACACACACACACACATTTCCAATGGCTCAAGTGTTTTCATCACTTCATTTCTGACTGTCCCGCATTCACTCTCAACTATATGTTACTCTAGTCTGTTACCTGAACATTTATTCTCACCGGTGTTCTGTTCTAACAGCGATGTGATTCAAGTCACGAAGCAGCTGCACATGTAGTTGATTACACAAGTTTTCACTTTTACAAGATGGTTATCATCATCATATACAACAGAGGTGCGATATACTTTTCGGCCGTCACATCTGACTTCTTCCTGGCATTTGTTCTGCTGGTTGGCCTTCACGGGTTACGTGGTCCTTTTTAAAGCAAGCTCTGGGGGTCGGCATGGCTGACGGGTTTAACCCCCACCCCCACACACACACACACACAAACACATACACACGTTCTCTGATGATCGCAGTGTAATGGGTGCATTTCACAGACCGGAAAGACTGGACTTGAATGTTAACTTCCCGCCCTTGATTTGGGGACGTCATTTACAAGTAAATCAAACGTCGGAGAGGGTTCGCCTCATGACAGGGGACACTGATAATACTAATAGGGAAACCCTCACACACAAATCGGTCCCGTGCACTCACTTCTGGTAGTAAGTGTTTGAATTACGCCCGAGTTTTAAGCAAATGAAAAAACGAGGGAAACCCCGAAGAGTGGTAGGCCTATATTTCCTCATCTTAGAAAATCTACGGTTTTTATCTTTGTTTTGTGCTCTAGACTTTTTGTCTTTGTTGTTCTGATTTGGGCGTAATTGCCTTGTCTATTTTACAACAGAGCTGTGCTATTTGCCCTTTTCGACCGACACATTCGACTTCCCTGCGTTTGTTCACCGGATTAGTCTTCCCGGGTAGTTTCGTAGAGAGTTCCACAGCCTGAGAGTTATTACCCTCAGATGATGTTCCCAACAGGCACGTTCAAAACAGCCGCACCTTTCTTTGGCCCTCGGGGGAAGTCAGGGGCAGACCAGAGACATTCCACACCATTCAAGGAGGCTTCCAAAGATGTAAAGCCCAAACATGATGCTCTGGTACTTGGCTCGCCAATGGAATCGTGACCGGAGGAAGGCTAACCTCACTAAAAAATGCCCGCCAGAAGTCGGAAGTGTCGGCCTACGGGTGGCAAACTAAAAATTGACACTACGCAATTACGTCCGAGTGAAATGTCTCGCCCGAATGTCTCTCGTGCTAGGAACAGCTCTGACTACCTAGTTTCCGAATGCCGCTCTTGTTCGGAACAGCTCTGACTAGGTAGTTTCCGAATGTCTGTCGTGCCTGGAACAGCTCTGATGGGCGCAACGACAAGCACATGTCCGAAAACTCGCTGAGTGGATGCCGTCTGCAAACATGTCTGGTTTGTGCGGGAATGGCCCGGGGAAAACGAAATGACCAATATATAGAAGTGAGGATTCAAAAGCAGCCATGAGCAGGACGTGACGATTTCCCTCGGTGAGCCCAGATCCAGGGCGTTATGTGTCGGCCCTGCAACTATGGAAGCAACCTTGGATGGCGGAAAATGCTATGGACTGTCCCTGCCTTCCTTTGAGGGATGACCGTTGTCTTCGACCGTTCAACCTTGGCCAGCATGGATGTAGACGGCACCACAAAAGTGAGAGTCTCCCAGGAATGCTACCTGGTCAAAAAAGCACGCTAAAGTCGATGTGTTGGCCTACGGGTTTCGGCCCAAGGGCGCATAACAGACACACCGCAATGACATCTGAAAAAACACTCCGGATGAACGAAAAGAAGAAGAAGAAGAATCGTGACATCCTGCACATGTCTGCTTTTAGACTTGCTTCAGTATATTGAGGTTCCCGGTCATCACGGGTTGCGCGTCTCGAGACAAGAGGGCGCAGTTCATAGATTTGGAGGGAAGGGATGGGGGTGCGGCTTTGATGACCTCCATGCAATGAGCCCAGCACCTGTCAAAACACTACGGCATGGGCGGGTTAGGCTTTGCGTCTAATGGATTTTCCAACCCAGAAATTCTTGCCATCTATATGCCGTGGGGTGTAGCAAATTAGGAACAGTCGGGAGCTTTCCTTTAATTTTCAGATACCTCCATATAAAGTAGTACCACTCTGTCCTTTTACCGACATGACCTGAACACCTGAACCGTCATTCAGTGGGATTCTCGTTCGATGGACACTTAAACCTAATGTCATTGAGTTGGTATTATCTTCTTCTTCTTTTTTGCACGTGATTGCGTTGTGCCTGTTTACAGCAGAGCTGCGTTCTTGCGCCGTTAGGCCGACACATCCGACTTCAGCGGGCATTTGTTGACCGGGTTGACCTTCCAGGGAGTTGGTATTACACTCGGCGGACATTAGAATCCATTTGTCAAATACCATCCATGGGCATCGTTTAGCCATGACGTGAGGGTAGACCGCTGAATGTTAGAAGCTACTTCACTACGTAGTTTCTGGTCACTGCATCTCTAGAGGTCACCAACTCATAGATCCCCTGCCAATTCGTTTCAGGCATTTGATGGCCATTAACAGTGGTGTACTAGGACGAGAGCACAGCGCAAGATTATTGTTCAGAGTTCAGTAAAACCAGCGGAAAGCTCGCTGGTACCCGAGGTGTGGTGCACCAACTAACCAGCCATCTTCTTCTTCTTAGTATAGCTTCTAGAGGAAGCATGGGCGTTATGTGTGTTTACTGTGTAACAGACAGTGCATACAGCCTTTGTTTGGACGCTATCCATCGTGGTACACTGGTCTAGCTGAGGAACTAATAATGCGCGGTTGAGCAAAGAGTATAAATAAGACATGATCATCATCATCATCAAGTGCCGTGCCGACTGGCGTAGGCGTTCATGACTCTCCACAGATCTTTGTCCTTGGTTTTCTGGATCAACTCTGTCGTTGATATTCCTCCATGCCACCGTCGCAATCCATCCAGCATCATTTCTCGTGGTCTGCCTCTGCCTCTCTTCCCCTCGTCTTTCCAGTTGTCACGATATTCTCCAGCGCCTCTCTTCTCATCACATGACCAAAAACAAAAGCTGTTTGTCTCTTTCTTGTTGTTGTATATAATGTTATAGTTTCGCCAGCCTCTTTACGGCATTCGTCGTTAGTTACTTTGGCAGTCCAAGGAATTCGTAACATTTGTCTAAGGAACCACATCTCTGTTGCTTCCAATCTCTTCCTAATTTGTTCATTTATATTTCAAGACTAGCTGACCCGGCCCGGCTTCGCCCAGTTCCTGGCGGGAATCTATCTATCTATCTATCTATCTATCTATCTATCTATCTATCTATCTATCTATCTATCTGTCTGTCTGTCTGCTTGTCTGACCCAGCCCGGCTTCGCCCAGCTCCTGGTGGGGAGCATCTCATTTAATTCATATAAGTAGTCATATAAGCTCCCGTTCCCGACTATCTGTCTGACCCGGCTCGGCTTCGCCCAGTCCCTGGTGGGGAGCATCTAATTTAATTCATATAAGTAGTCATATAAGCTCCCGTTTCCGTTCCCGACTATCTATCTGTCTGTCTGTCAGACCCGGCCCGGCTTCGCCCAGTCCCTGATGGGGAGTATCTCATTTAATTCATATAAGTAGTCATATAAGTTCCCGTTCCCAACTGTCTGTCTGACGACCCGGCCCGTCTGTCTGCCCGTCCATCTCTCCCACCCTCTCTCTATCTATAGCCAGGGGACGTAACCTAAGATATAGCAATGCTACTAAAAGTTATGTCCCTTTATATAATATGTCTTATGTTAAGTCATGTAATTTTAATATTAAATTTTAGTAAGTAAATAGCTGATTTACACTTAAAAAACTATGACAGTTGGTTGCACGGGAATGAAAAGAAAACATGTAGAAAATTTCATCTCAATCGGATGGACCGTTCGCGAACGCATAAAGAACGGACCCACATACATACATCCTTTTTTATAGATATAGATTCACAGACATACAGCAAAACAAGTTCTATATAGCATCTGTCGTAATAAGTGTCGTCCCTGTGGTGAGGGGAATCAACACCCACATTCTTTTAACCCCATATCATTATCTTGAGGATCTTCTGGATTTCTGTCCACAACACCCCATCGGTCCTTGGATCACTCTCTCTCTCTCCTACCACTGGACCATGCCCCCTCTCATTCTTTTCCAAAACATACTACACAACTCTAGCTTCTAACAAAATGACAAATTAATTTAATAAAGAAAAGTGTCAGGTATGTGCAAAGTGTGTGTAGAATGTCTGTCGTATACTCTAGAGTGTATGCAGAATCAGACTGAACAGCTCAGGATCAAAGTCTGCTTCATCACAGTACCGGCCACACAACAGCACCATAGATCAAGTACAGAAGGACCTCACCAAATGATGCGTCTTTCCGGCCAGATGTCAACTTCCTCCAGTGGCTCTTGGATAGTCCGGATGCCTGGTCACCATTAGTGGATATAGTCCAATACTGACCATGAATCTGACACACACAGCGTAACTAATATGTCACTAAAAGTTCTGTGCTCTGATAACACTTGTACAGTAAAATAATGTTTACTGTCAATTTGAAACTAAATGTTAGTAGTTAATTTCTCACCGGAATTCACCAATTGGAAAACACAATGTTAATTTTCAATTTCTCTGTATAACTACTATTGTTCCTGTTACTGGTGGTATTGTAAGTATCTTCGCTCTACTATGATGAGAACTACCACTGAGGAATCACTCTTATATGATCATCGGGTCCTGCTCAGCAGAGGCCAGGTTCTTGCAGACCCTCTGGATTATGGGTCCAGTGCAAAGCCCGCTGAGTACAAACTGCCTTCAATGATCGAGCCATATTCTTCTTCTATGACTTTTCTGCTAGCTTTTTGGAAAACAGTGGAACCTGTTGAAGACAGAACACACCCGGTGAGAGCACCCAGATTCCGACCTTTATTAGGTGAGTATAGGCCGACGGCCGCACTCAGATATATAACAGAGAACTAAACTCTGTCACAAGGCAGAGGAGCTCATCACATCGGTCTGAGTCATGGTAAGACAAGGACAGACTAAAGGAAAAGTGCAGAAACCCAGTAGATACCCTACTGGAAGATCCTACCACTTTACATTTCCTTTATCCCCCCCCCCCCAACCATCCTCAATCTCCCTGAACATCCTCCCTCCACCTTGTTCTTAACTCACTGAGTTAATTGATATCTCACACTAGCTAGTTTAAGCAATGCGATAGCCTACTGCTGCCGACGCTCCTAGAATAAGTTCTCACAACGCACATTACTACGCTCGACTCCTAAGAATAATTTATTTGAGTCTATTTAATTAAATACCATATATTGATTCCTGTTTGAAATCGAGACTACTAAATCACACCCCGGGAAGGTTAACCCGGTCAACAAATGCCCGCAGAAGTCGGATGTGTCGGCCTAACGGCGCAAGAACGCAGCTCTGTTGTAAACAGGCACAACGCAATCACATCCGAAAAAAAACTCCGGATGAACGAAGAAGAAGAAGAAGAAATCACACAATGGATAAATGTCCGCCGATGTAAATCAACATAGGATACTGTAGTCTCTCTTCATAATCAAACCAGGAACATCACACGCGTCCTTGTTGCCTCACAACATGTGGTCGATTCCCACCAAAGTTGTTTGTTCAGACTGTTTTAATACTGTGTCTGAATGACGTCACAAATCTGACTAGATACTAGGCGTCGAGAAGCTATTTTTCTCTCTCCTTCTTCTTCTTTTTCTTTCGTTCGCTTGAAATATGTCTATATCTGCAATGTCGTCTCTTGCGTGAATTGAACTGTTTTTTTTTTCCAGTTCACACAGTGGTCCATAGAGTTTATCTTCCACTGTCGTCTCTCTAGGCCAGAAGGTTTGCCTAGATATGTTATATTTTGGGCAGTCTTGGAGTATGTGCTCTGCTGTCTGCGACGCCAATCCACATGTGCACATGGCTGTTTCACCAATCTTGAATTTTGTATACATGTGGTTGCGTAATCTATTGTGTCCTGTTCTGAGGCGCAGAATAATGACTTGTTCTGGTCTGTCCATAATGTGGTAGTCATCTTGAGCAGGTTTTGGTGGCTTTCTGACTGATTTGATCATTCTTTTCTTTTGGTGGTATGTAACGGGCACATCAGGCTGTTCCTCTTTGGCTCCTTCCTTAGCCAATTGATCAGCTCTGTCGTTTCCGGGTACTCCACAGTGGGATGGTATCCACTGTATGGTGACTTTATGCTGACTGCTAAGTTCAGAAAGTAGTGTCCTTAGTACTGGCAATTTCCCAGACAGGAGCGCCTCGAGTACTGATTTTGCATCTGTTAGTAGCACCACACGTTGTGTACCATTGTTGTTATTTAGTAATTTCTCTGTTGCTATCTTGATTGCCTCAATTTCGGCATTATAGTTATGGCAGTACTTTCCTGTCGGTACTCTGGCTGTGTCCCTAGTATTATTTGGGTATTCTATGTACACTCCCGCTCCTCCATTTCGAACAGCATTTTGTGCTGACCCATCTGTGTAGACTCGGATCCAGAGGTCCTGTGGGTATTCTTCATCAAGGAAGCTGAGAGTGGCTGTTCTGCGCTGCACACTGTTCTGTTCTTCCTTGTCAAATATTCCTCTCACTTTTGTCTGGATTTGTAACGATAGTCTATGCTCATCTTTCCATGGAGTTCGCTCTGGAATAGTTGTTAGGGGGATACCAACTGTGGGCAGATCAGTGGTTTCTCTGCAGAGTCGTTTGGCCTGGTGGATAAAACTACTTCTTTTCAACCGCCCCATAGCTAGGTTTTCAAATCTGTTCTTCATAGGGTGGCCTGGCAAGCTGAGGAACTTTTCTGCTTGTATTAGCGTTTTCGTATCTCTGCGCTCACTCAGTGCCTGTGTCCTCCCCATCTTCTCCATTTCCACTATAGGGGTTGATCTCATCCCTCCTGTGGTGACTCTAAGTGCTTGATTTTGCACCTTGTCCAGCTCTTGTAGTGTGGTATTTGATGCTGAACACCACGCAGTTGACCCATATTCCAGGTGTGGTCGTATGCTCTGTTGGTAAACTTTGCTAAGTATTTTCGTACTGGCTCCCCATGTGGTTCCACTTAGCTTTCTCAGGATGGCTATTTTCCTTCTGGCTTTTGCTACTGCTTTGTTGATGTGCTTTCTCCATGTCAGCTTGCCATCAAATGTTACTCCAAGGTATGTTGGTTCTTTATCTTCTCTTAGGGGTGTTCCATTTATCTGGATGATCCCTGCCTTTTGTTTTGGAGAGAGGGTAAATAGGGTGGTGCTGCACTTGTCAGTGTTTATGCTGACACATCATCTATTTGCCCATGCAGCAAATGTATCTACAGCTCTTTGTAGCAATCTGGTGGCCACTGATGCATATTCATTTGTGCTCCATAGAACCAGGTCATCGGCGTACATTGCCGCTTTAATTCCATGCGGTAGGTGAGCAACAAGATCATTGATGAAGATTAGAAAAAGTGTGGGGGACAAGACTCCGCCCTGGGGGACACCGTGACGCAGTAGTACTTTCTTGCTCTTGAGTCCGTCTATCTGTACTCGGGCTCTTCTGTTGTGCAAGTATGCTTTCACCCATTTGTACATTCTTCCATTGACTTTGCAGTTTCTCAGTTTCTTCATCAGACCTTCTTTCCAGACTTTGTCAAAGGCTTTCTTCAGATCTACCCATGCCGCAAGCACCAGCTTCTTCTCTTGGAATGCATCCTCAATTTCTTGAGAGAGGTAGGTTGTCTGATCTTCCGTAGAGTAGCACTGCCTAAAGCCAGCCTGCTGTGGCACAAGGATGTTTTTACTTTCAATGTACCACTGCAGTCTGTGATTGATGATGCGCTCCAGTGTTTTGCAGAGACAGCTGGTGAGGCTAATTGGTCTGTAGCTAGAGGCAATGGAACCATCTTTCCCTGATTTTAGGAGGGGTATCATGATTGCTTCTCTCCAGGCTTGTGGAACACTGCCTAAGGTCCAGCTGTTATTGAAGATCTGCAACAGCTTTGTTTTGGCCTCTGTTCCTAGGTTCCTGATCATTTCATTGGAGATACCATCAGCTCCTGGTGACTTTCTCATTTTCAGTTTTGATATGGCTAGCTCCAGTTCGCTGATTGTGATGGGTGCCTCCAGAACCTCATGTACTATTTCCTTCTGTCCTGTATGTTGTCGTTTCTCTCGAATCTCTTGTTGTTTCTCTGGACTAATTTTGATATTGCTATCTTGTGCGAACGAGTCCGCAAAATGGTCAGCTGCTTGCTTTCTTGTTAAGATTTTTCCATCTTTATGTAGTGCAATTTTTGAGTTTCTCCCTGTGCCCTCGTCATTAAGCTGTTTTATTAGCTTCCACAATTTCCTTGTGTCTCTTTCAAAGTTCAGAGACTCCGTTTTCTCCTGGCAGCTTTTCCGTCTAGCCTGCAGCTTGGCCCTTTGAAATTTGGCTTTTGCATGCTGGAATTTATTGTGGTGCTCTTGGCTGGGTGTGGCCTCTGCTTGCTTTCTACACACTTCAACATCATTATGCAACTGTTCCAGTTCACTACTCCAGTAGGGTTTATATTGTTTACGGGCTCCTCTTGGTACTGTTTCTCGCGCTGCCTGTAGTATGCATTTCCCAAACTCTTCAACTGCTTTATTTATGTCTTTCTCAGTGTTCAGGTTTCTAACCAGTATGCTGGTGCGATGCTTGTACATTGCCCAGTCTGCTTTCTTGTAGTTCCACCTCGAGAGGGTGCTGCTTTCACTTAAAAGCTCATTTTCTACGGTTAGAAAGACTGGCCGATGGTCACTGCCACCAAGTTGTTTCCCAACAATTCGTGTAATGTTCCACTCCAGGTCTAGTGAATGAAAAGCCAGGTCAGGTGTAGTTGTAGAGTGCCATGATCTAGAGTAGAAAGTATGTGGGTCGGACGGCTTGTTAATCAACATGAATCTATTCTCATCCTGCCAGTCTTCCAGTCTCTCTCCTCTCTGGTCCATGTGATCATAGCCCCAGCTCTGCGAGTGGCTGTTGAAATCGCCACACACAATCATTTTTTCTTTTAGTGGTAGAGTGTCCAGTGCCTGTGGGCGGTCACTTGGACAGTAGTAATTGATCAGATGTAGATCTGTATTACCTGTCTTAAGTTTAAGTGTCTGATACTCAGCCCCTTCCATGTAGACTTTGATTTAGGAAGCCATGATGTTATTTCTTACAAGGGTCAGTATCCCACCTTTTCGCCTGTCCTTTCGGTCAGATCGGTAACACTGGTAGCCTCTGATTTTGAAGGCTATATTTTCATTGAGGTGAGTTTCTTGCAAGCAACATATGCTTACTTTTTCTTGGTCCAAGATTTTTTCTAATTCTATTTTTTTTGTTGCTGACTCCCTCCGCATTCCAGTGCATTATTTTAAGTCTTCGTTTAGTATGGCCAGTCATCCTATTCTCATGTCCCCTGGCTCCACAGGACATCTGAGAAGGACCTCCAGTAGTTGGGGTTGGACCCTTTCGAGACATAGGGCCCGGCACTGCACCTGCCTGGGGGTCCAGAACAGGGCAAGCACCATAACGATTAGCAGTAGTCGACATATTCCATTTTGCGTGATTGCGTGGCATCCTGATTTCTGTGGTGCGCCTCTTGGCTGGTTGCCTCCGTCTTCAGCACCTTTCTTTGCTAGAGCAGACTGTGGTCTCACTCGAGTGTAGATGTGTACGCGCGCACACGCCTGTCTGCGCATGCATGTACGTGCATACACATCTAGAGCATACTGGTTATTTTCAGGCGCCAGAGACTCGCCGTCGCCCCTTCTCCTGTTAGTTTAAACGGGCCCGCCACGTGAAGGCCAGGAGTTGGACTTTTGCTGCATAGGTTATGTATTCACGAGCCATTGAGGTATTTGAGCAATGTTGGGCGCTCACCCCAACACCGCGCCTCGGCTACATACAGCAACATTTGGAACCCTTTCTCTCTCCTTTTTCGACTGGATGTAAACAACTGGCCGATGTCCCGCTTTAATCTGGGGAATTGTTCCCGTTACTCCAAAAAGTCTTGCCGGCCTGTAATCTGGAGAATCATTTCCCCACAACAAAAGCTCTTGCCAACTTTCCTCAGGACAGTCTGTCTCCAACATCAAAGGATGGTGGCTGGCTGTAGACGAATGGCGCGACAGTCTTTCATCGATCGACAACTCCAAGAATTTCCGCGACAGCATCTCATCACTCTCTTTCTTACATTCAATGATAGCGACTTATTGCACAAGATATTCTTCATTTTTTAAATGCAGCGTTTGCTTGCCCTATTCTGCTCTTGATTTCTGTTGTACATCTTCCATCTGATGTTATAAATGTCCCTAGATATTTAAAACTATCAACTTGGTGAAGAATTTTCCCTTCTATCTCTATTTCACATAGAGGTGTCACCTGTTTCTTTGATATCACCATTGTTACTGTTTTCTTGATATTCAAGGAGAGTCCTTTCTTTGCACTCTCTGTTACTACAATGTCCAACAATTGTCGTAGATCTGTTGCATTATCCGCTATCAATACTGTGTCATCTGCATAGCGTATATTATTTATATTATAACCTCTAAATATTATTCCTGAGTTTTCTTTGATCTATCTCATTATTACTTCGCTATCGAGGGAGAATAGATCTGGTGACAAAACACATCCCTGTCTTACTCCCAACTTTACGTGTTCATAATTTCATTCTTTATTTCCCATTTTAATTGCTGCCGTTTGGTTCCAGTAAATAGTTTTTATTATTCTGAGATCTTTCCCATCAATGTTACTATCTTCCAACATGATAGGTCACTGTAATTACTAAATGCAACCTGCTTCTATTCCGATTCCATTATAGTTATAGTCTACCACTATATTAAATGGAATCATGGCGAGAGAGTGGGTCTCGCTACACAACTCTCTTCACTTAAACTTACTCGCATTTCATTGAAGTTGATTAACGACATTAAGGGGAAGGGGAGCTACACCTGCCACACGACATAATAGTCGGGGCGAACGTACAACAAAATATCAGAAGATGGGTACATCAAAGAAAAATTAAGACTCATCTATCCAACGAAGAGACCCATATATCCAACCAACAGATTCAACGAGAAAACATGAACCTGAAAACAGGAACTGGAAAGATAGCCAGCAATAGCAATATTCCCCCAATCCTGATTATCACTGCAGAGGATCAAGCCATGCCAGATATCACAGTATTCCAAAAATTGGGAAAGAATAACCCGAACACTTCATACCACGAGTATTACTATTACAATGTTCCAAGCGTAAGAAATTCTGGCACTCCCGTGCTAACTACTAAAGTGAAGTAGGCGTCTGCAGATACTTCTCAGGAAACTATTCCTCCAGCCAGTGCCCATACGCCAAAACCGACACCTTCAGGAGACCCAACATAGGTGTGCCAGCAGCCTCGGCAACCATAGTACTAGACACCTCGGACGCCCATGCCTTCAAGACAGCAAAGAGGCGAGGATGATCGCCATCAAGTCGAACTTGCAGTACGAAACAACAAAAATTACGAAAACAAACAAAACAAGACCAGCTGCGATCGTAAATGGACAATTAACGCACAGGAACCAACAACCGCAAACATTGAAAATAAACGTAAGCACAGCGCATCTAGGCCGAAGTGAGGATCGCCCAGCTGAACACCGAGTGGGATGTTACACTGATGGTTGACTTGAAACTAAGGCAGAGACAGATTCCACACTGAAGGAGAACCAAGAAAGAGTGCAAATATATAACTACTTTATAAAACAACAGAGAGCAATAACCATGCAGCTCAAACAGATAACGATGCAAAAAGTATCTTCCAGACCGACATGGACAACTTACAAACAGTGAATATAAAGTACGATATGGTTAGATTCACTATCATTACATGTCAACCAGCTCTGCTCGCGTATTCGCGATGAACTCATCATACGTTTCCATCTCTTGATGTTGTCTAGCTATATTTAACGTTATTTACGTCTTGCAGGCTGTCGGCCAAGCACATCATTTACCCAGAATGTGCGTCTCTTTATGACTGAATTGTGTATAGCCCGTGACAAAAAGTTTTTCATGGGCGAAATAATGGGTATTTGGTGCATTTGAATTATTTTTCTTCAGTGTGGACACAGATCGCTTGTCGAATTGTCGTGTTACTAAGATCAGGGATACTACACCACCGCTGGAGTTGTGATGTTAGTATGTATTTATTAATTCTTAGCAGGATCCTCAACAAAACCTATCTTCCTTTGTTCAGATCCTTCATTGCCCCCCTGATGTGTCTCCACCTTTTCGCGGGGGGGGGGGGGGGGGGGGGCCTTACACGTCCCAATGACCCCAAGAGCTAAGCTGGCGGAAGCACAACTATGTGTCGGACAGGATTTGGGTTAGGGCCCAGACTAAGAGACACACAACCTGCTGCTCTGCAGGTAGACTGAGGATATCAGTCAAAAGTTCAAATCAGGCGTACGAAGGCAAAATTTCTTGGTCCAGACACATACTCTAAGGCTCTCAGCTGAGGGATATGGCTGAACGTCTCTAAGCCATTAACCCTCAGTTGTGAGAGCCGGGCCGATAATCACCCACCTTAAAATGGAGGTGAGAAGCTGAGCACGCTACATGCTTAGCACAGACACTTGTTCGAAGGCTCTAAACTGGGAGATATGAGGGGTTCCCGGATGAGAGGGCCTGGCCGTTACATGCTCACCAATGCACAGAGGAAAGGTGCTGAGCTGGCAGTGTGTGTAGCCTACCTCGTGAGCGGGCACTAAAGGTAGAAAACGCGCCCCAGCGGCATGAAATGGTTACGATGAAAGTCTGTATCTATACTCATAGAATGGGCGTAGTCAAAGGTAGAAAAACGTCTCAAAACACGAAACGGAACGCTTGGCTAGCGAGTCCATTATGTGGAAGTCTGAAGCGAAAGCTTGATGAGTGGATGTCGTCCGCAGACTGTCCATTCCTGTTTGTGTGTGGAGCGACCAGCGGCAAATGAAATGCCCAATACACGGAAGTGAGGAATTAAAGTAGCCATGAGCAGGACGTGGCGATTCCTCGGGTGAGCCCGGTCTAAGAGCACTATGTGCCGGCTCTGCAACTATGGAAGCCTCCTTGGATAGCGGGGAATGCCCATGGTCTGCCCCTGCCTTCCCTTGAGGGTTGACCGTGATATCTTTGATCGTTCTACCTTGACCTGCTGAGATGTGGGTGACACCGCAACAATAAGAGTCTCTGGTCCCTTGAAACCCCGGGAAGGCAAACCCGTAAAAATGCCGCTGAAGTTGGATGTGCTGGCCTACGCGCGCAAATAAAACAGGCACAACGCAAAAACATCAGAGTGAAATGTCTTTCGTGGTCGGAACAGCTCTGACTAACTAGTCTTCCAAATGTCCACGTTCGGAACAGCTCTGATTAGCTAGTTTTCCGATTGTCCCTGGTGCTAGGAACAGCTCTGACTACCCAGTTTTCCGAATGCCCATCGTGTCCGGAACAGCTCTGACTAGCCAGTATTCCGAATGTCCGTCATGCCCGGAACAGCTCTGACTATATTGTCCTTCGGGCACAACGACAAGCACATATCCGAACCGAAAACTCGCTGAGTGGATACAGTCTGCAGACCTGGTTTGTGCGGGAACGGCCTGTGGCGAACGAAATGCCCTATATATTGAAGTGAGGAATTAAAAGCAGTCATGAGCAAGACGTGGTGATTCCCAGAGTAAGCCCAGCAGCAGAGCGCTGTGTCGGCTCTGCAAATATGGAAGCCTCCCTGGATGGCAGATAATGCCCATGGACTATCCCTGCCTTCCCTTGAGGGATGACCGTGAACTCTTCGACCGTTCCAACTTGACCAGCGGGGATGTGGACGGCACCACAAAAGCAAGAGTCCCCCAGTAATACTGACCTGGTCAAAAACACACGCAAAAGTCGGATGAGTTGGCCCAAGGGTGCATAACAACACACCACAATCACATCTTTAAAAAACAACACTCCGAATGAATGCAAAGAAGATCCTCCATTGGGCCCTCGACCAACTCATGCCAAGATCTTTGATTGTCTCCTGCAGCTGCCTCCATGTAATTTATTCTCTATGATTTGAGATCTCCCACTATTTCGGGCGCCCTGTGGGTTCCAGACAAGGGAGTGTTTAATTATACTATACTCAGGTTTTCTCAGTGTGCCCATCCTACCTAGCCCCTCTTGCCCACTTCTTGATCCACTGAAATCTGTTCATTCTCTCTATGAGCTCCACATTGGTGACTGTCATACCTGTTTAGTCCATCATTCTGCACAGGTGCCAATTAATGAATGTTTGTAGTTTATTAGCAATTTTGCTTAGTTTTTCTCCGTAGCCAACAAATCTGATATTTCCTTATTCTGCTCATCACGATCAATAACACGGCCAAAAAGTTTGATATGAAGATAAATACTAGTAAAACAGAAGTTATGAAAACTGCCACGCAAACCCGAAGTATAAATGATAACATCGAGCATTGAACATGTGCAGAAAATTCCCTGTGTGGGTTAAATCATTGCAGAGTAGGATCGCTGCGATGCAGAAAACTAAATAGAGCCAAATAAATACTTCAGGAGAAACAAACATTCCGTTGTTAAGTTATATCAACTGCGGAAGAGAATAATAATTAATTAGCATTATCCTCTGTTGCACTACATGATTCTCAAACATGGGCTGCCACCAAAAAAAAAAAGGATGAAAAGAATGTGTAACTTTGTGCAGAGTGAACCAGACAAAAAATATATAACATGAACAAGTTCCGAAAGACCGTAAAAAAAAAAAAAACAATGGAAAATAAATTAACTGGCTGTGTTAACTCTGGCATAATATGCGAGACTTAGTGACACTATTAAAAATACTACATGGCAACAGAAAATTAGGAAATCCACACACAAAAAGTAACACAGGCAAGCAAGAAAATTGCGGTTCAAAGTGTAAATAGACAACAGTGAAGTGATATGGCCAGGAAACTAACGTGTCTGTGGACTGACCAACTTGGCGATGATATCCTGCTGCAGGGACAATCTTTCCATATTTTAAAAGTTCTGTTACCATCTGCACATTTTAGCTAGAGATTTCTATGATATATTCTTCCCATCCTTTATTGATCTTGTTTTTGTTCACGATTTAGAAACCACTTTGTCATTGGCTGAAACATCATATTAGGGGCGTCCATTTGAAACCCGTTCTAATAGCTTTATTATAAAAGCATGAAAGAAGCACTAACAGGTGTGGTACAATTAAACAAAGCATTCATTTTGAATGAATTATGCACCATGGGTTGGTCAGAAGTCACTATAGGGCAATCGGCACAAAGTGGATCATGTGATCTGTATCACACTGGGCACATGGTGTCAGACCCATGTTTATGTAGGGCAATCGGCACAAAGTGGATCATGTGATCTGTATCACACGGGCTGCCTTTACTTCCCCAGATATTTCCTGGTAACAAGTTTAGGCTGGGTCAAACTGGAAGCCAAGGTTAATTTTAAAAACCTGCCAGATGCAGATTTTAACCCCTAATTTTATCAATTCTCTTAGAGAATCTTTGCACAAGGCAGATTTTCTCCACAATCCTGCCAAAATGGTGCTTTGATTTCCCCCCCCCCCCCCCCCCCCCCCCTTATGGTTATTTTGTGGTTACGTGTTTTTCAACTTTTCAAAACACTAACCACAGTTGATAAAAATTTGTTTTTATAGAACCTTTTCATTTCTTCAGGCAAAAGGCAGAAGTTATTCCCATCTGGAAAAATAAAGAGAAACTGTGTGTGTGCATGCATTAAGTCGTGTAACCTTCAGACACATTTAACAAGAAACTAAATTTCTCCCAAAATGTAATGATTGAATTTTTATTGGTTTTGAAATGTCTCATGATATAATAATTACCTGCCAATGACACAAAATTATTCCTAGACACAACTGCAACACTTACAACTTGAGTAAACACGCCCGCACATCTAATGGCATACAAAAGCGTTACTTCTGATTTATTTCTCATTGCCCACATATTTTCATATGTTCAGAAATGTTATAAATAGACAGACAATTTTAACAACACATTCATGTGACAAAACTGAATCTAAACTGTTATATGGTGGTTAGAGTCATCATGTGAATATAGCATCAGCTCTTTTCTTGTTTAACTGTGACCCTGTTTCTAAATTCTGAAATATTCTGATATCACCTTTAATTAATAAACAGTTTATTTTCTGCCAATCTGTCTATAGAATCATTGCTTTGAAACAATGAGAAAAGCATCTACAAATCACATTGAATGACTGTTCATGCTATATTGTTTCTCTATTTGGTACAAATGGATATTTTCATTTCTAGAGAGTAACTTATCTGCTATACTCACACTAATCTATCAGTCTTAGGGTAACAAAAAGGTTTATATCTGCTTCTGAATTACACACCTGAGAAAGAATACAAAACGAACACCCACAATATATAAAACAAATAAGGATAGTCGCTAACAGACAACACAAAAGGAGTTTTAAAATATCATTATGAGGTGAATTACCAGCTCCCTTTATCATCATCTCTTTTGTCAAGCTAACTGAGACACTCATTTTCACAAAATGCATGGCTGCAGCCATTTTGCCTTTGAACAAACCCATAACCAAAAACGCGTATGCATTTGGCAACTCGATTTTCATTTAGCCAATACATGTTCCTGACAGAAAGACTGTGTCCCAAAACCTTATGAAACAAATAACAACACGCATGACAATACATCACAATACACACATAAGAACAGAAAAACTAATGAATAAATCATAACTGTTGATAAGAAATACAATAAACCCTATATCCTCTAATCTTAGCCTGCCAGTTGCCTGGTATTACAGACTTAGAAAAACAAAGTTATGATTTACGATTCAGGTTTCAATTTTTATCGTAGCCTTGATACGATCTTTGCCCTTGTTGAGGGTTGTTTCTATGCTGGCGACCACGTCCACCTAAAAAATATTAACAAAAACCATCAGAATCTTCTATGCAAGCAACAGTCGCGTGTTCCTAGTGATAAAAGATGACAATTATTATTAATGCATTTACATATTTTACAGCCAGGTTAAATTATTACGACCAAGGTGCTCCACAAAAAGACACTAATTTCTGTTCTTTTCAAACAACCTTTATTCCTTCACTGTGCGGCGTCCTGTCTTTAACTTGCCAGTCGGTCTTTTCAAACCTCAATTAGATCTTGCACAGCATTCAGATATAATTCTTCAGCAACCAGACAAGTGTTCTTTTCAACGCCTTTGTTATATGTTTTGATGAATTAATAAAGACATAGATCAAAATGAATATTGTATAGCTAGTAAATCTATTTTGTGGAAAGTCCGAACTGAAAGTTCGCTGAGTGGATGTCATCTGCACTCTGATATCTCCAGGTTTTCGTGGGGAACGAAATGCCCAATTTATGGAAGTGATGCTAAGCAGCCATGCGCAGGATGTGATGATTCCTTGGGTGAGCCCAGTACCAGAGCGCTATGTGTCGGCTCTGCAATTATGGAAGCCTCCTTGGATGGCGGGGAATGCCCATTGTCTTCGGCCGTTCTAACTTCACCAGCTGCGATGTTGGTGACAGCGAGAGTCAAATGCCCCCCAAAACATCCAGGAATGTTAACCTGGTCAACAAATGCCTGCAGAAGTTGGATGTGTCGGCCGAAAGACGCAAGTATCACAGCTCTGCTGTAAACAGGCACAATGCAACTACCTCCGAAAAAACACCCGTGATGAACGCAGAAGAAAAATATAAAATATTTCTGTTCACATGCCTTATTTGCTGAGCTTCCTAATCACATTCTGTGACAATGTGAATTATATATCAGATCATTCTAGAAAAAAGGTTAGTTGCATATTCTTTACAAGATGTTGCAGTCAACCCCAGCATTTTGTAACTTTGTGATTTCTTGGCAAGCTTACGTCAGTAGGCTAGAAAATAACAATCATAATCAGGCTTGTGGTTTCTCCTAGAGAAAATATTTACACATGCTAATGGTTGGCCACAGGGAGATGTAAAACTGTTCCCAGGCACATGGATGACATGATCAAGTGGTAGATTGACAGCTACACATCTTCAAGCACCTTGATAAGTGGCACGGGACAATAAGCTACCCCTCAATATCTAACCTTGACCTTCAGCCAAATTATACATTGTGCTGACATTATTCCATGTCATGATAAACAGCTGTCAAGGTTCTTCTGTCAGCGCTGTCCTCTAGAACTTCTCCCCCCAGATGTTACAATGTTCTCAGCTACTGCACTCAACATCATCAGCTCACCCTGACTGTCGTTACTGAGCATATTACAACTCTATGGTATGGTAATATGATTCCACAGCAAAATGGTGCCATACCAATATTTGTACAGACCAATCATCAATTGAGGGGTGATGTAGTGAATCTGGCCACCCTGACCGTTGCAAGACATTTCTTTATGGCCAGCAAGATTTGACATATGAACAAATCATGGTTTATAGTTGCCATGAGACACACAGTTGGCAGGTTGCATTGTTACGACTCCTTGCTTCCCTTATGTGCCTGGTAACACACACAGGCGGTCTTGTATGATTCCACTATTATTCTCACTAAAAATTGACCAAAATAGTACGAGTTTACCAACCAGCGATTCCCTGCTTATTCCAGTGATCTACAGGTTATACAGTTACTACTTATGATTACAGCAAATGATCAATCCCAGCTAAATACGAGCTACAACAGTGCAGCAGCTTGCCATGATGTAAATCCTGAGCTTAAATCCCTCTTAAAGTGGGAATGTTTAAAGAAACCTCATTGTTCCGAAGGGAGCAGCACCAGGGCAACCAGCACGCTCACTGGCAGCCCAGTAGTCGTGTTCAAATATTCACTTAAGTTGGGGGTTTTTAAATAGGTGTGGGCTTCCAAGTCAACCCAGTAGGTACTAGGAAATGTTCCGGAAACAAAGGTGGCCAGTGTGGTATTAATCACACCAACTGTCAAGTGACCACTGGCCTTTACAATTACGTGGCTAGCACCCTATACATAATAGGATGTTAGGCAGTCAGATCCTTTACTTTTGTCTTTACCCAGACATGTCCGGAGTCAATCCAGCCTCAAAGAAAATTGGGACGTAAAAATATGGCTGGCAAAATACTGACAACCCTCCAAGTGCTAATTAATATGACAATATGGGCCTAAAATCATATCGTCAACATGCTGCATGGCATGGAAAAGAAGTCTTTAACTGTACATAATATATGCAAGTATTCAGCTCTACCACTATTGTCTGAAGACTTACCCCAATTCTGTTGTTGTTGATTCTGTTGTTGGTTCTGGAAGTTATCTCTTTGGTCTGAAATTGCAAAAATAAGAAATTAATATTCTCGCAAGTAATTGTGGCGATAAATGATTTGTGTTGAGAAAAATGTGCACAATTGATCAGGTCTAAGAATAATTTACTGGAACAAATTTACCAACAAAACTGTCGTTAGGCATAATAGTCTGTGTCACAGCAGACAAAATAAAATTAGACTGGCTACTTGCTAATATATTTATGCTACAAACCCTGAAATGGGCAGAAGTTAACAAATAAGACAGTTTTTAAAAAAAAAGGCATGCACACATATACATAACGCTAAAGTAACCCGTTATTACAAGCTTTAGGAACACATACATTTTGTAATATTAGTGCTCTAGACACTGTTTTTCATATAAAATTAATTACTCAACACTATTCACTTACACTTACGATACTAAAATAACATGCGTACAACAATGAAATGAACAGTGAAATGTTGTTGAGCATGGTCTCTCTCTGGACAATGGCTGAAATGACAACCTGGCTGTATTTATATGTCACTTCACAGATGTGAAATTTCAGCACTGCCCTGGCACACCCTGATGGTTTCTGGGCTTGGAAAGGGCAGCAGAGTTCTTTAACACAAACCCAGTGAAAATAGTACTTTGGTTCCGAGACAGGGAAGAAGTCTCCACACCAACCTCATCCGATAGATGCAAGCTCCATTCAGGGTTTGAGATAACTTGAACACCGATGATTCGGACTTCAGATTTAAAACCCAGTCTTCCACAGAATTCACAACCAACCAACCATGATTATGGCTGTTATCAAAACATCCACAATGATTCAGTATCAGAAGCACAAAGCTTAATACTTATTTTAGAAACAGAAAACAACTAAAAGAAAACCAAATTAGTTGCACATCCTTTACTGGACACTGAAGACAACCCCAGCATTTTTTTAGGCGGTTTGTGATTTCTTGGTAAGTTTTTATGTTCAGTAGTTTGCCATTGCTTTCTGAACAACCAGTACACATACCATTGTATGAAAACCAACGCAAGGCGGCCTGCTACCAATTCGGCAGCAGCTGTTTCAAACACACTATGGGGGGATTACGAATTGTGTCCATAACCCCTTCACCACAGAGCAGGCAGACAACAGCTACATTAAAAAAATGCATAAACATGATAATGACCGTTACAACAACATCCAGACTTCTAGCAACAGCAGCAGAAGCACAAATCTGAATACACAACTTAGAGACAGGAAATACAGCTCACAAACAAACAACATGTAAGCATATAAATCAAGCACAAAGACACAAATTTCTGACTGTCCAAGTTATTGTGGCCAGAATTCACAAGCTTCAGTAACCCTGGGCGATCCTGGCATATCTGAGTGGTAGCACCAACACACAAGAAACCCTCTGAGGTTATCTACACTCCTGGCCCTAGTGGTGGTTTGGAAGTCAATGGAGGCAACAAATGGAGGTCTTGTGTTCACACTGTGCATGCTAAAGATCCCCAAGAGTCAGAAATTACAACAACCGACACACACACAAAACAGTCACGATCACTTCTTCTGCCTGTTATTTCCTGCCAGAGTGTAGGCTCACAATCATCTGACACCAAGCCCTTGGTAGAGTTGTTCATGGCTGGTTGCATTTTGCAGCTACAAGTTTTTTACTGGTACACTGACTCTCATTAGCTGCCTTAGGATATGCATGGTTGGTTAGTGTTACCACTCTCTGTTTCCCTTATGGGCCATAGTAACACAGGCAATAATTGGTCACTGCCCTGGCACAATTAACAGATTAGAAAAAGCTAACCCGCAATGGAATATTTATATGGATGCTAGTTTGTATTTGCTAGTCAAGAATAAACTACAGCACTACTTGCCCAGAACAAGTGTGAGAAAGCTAGATTTAATGGTGGAGTGACATATTGAACTGAAAAACTTCATGCCAGTCTTCAGACCAAATAATCTGACAGTATAGCTACATTATACCAACTAGCTTTATTATGTTAGTGTCATTTACATTATTCATACTTCAGAACGACTAACTTAACATTACAGCCACACTGTGTTTAGTTTCATCTGTATTATTTATACTTCAGATTTACATTATACCAACTAGCTTCATTGTGTCATCTGCATTATTCATACTTCAGACATACTTGATACCAACTAGATTCATGTGTTCTGTGTCACCTACTTATTCATAACTTTAGAATGAATAACCTAACAATACAGCCACATTATACAACCTTTACTTTGTTCAGTTCCACCTCGTTATTCATATAGTTAGTCATTACACAAACATTCTGACATGTATGTTTTCCATTATTCATCTTAACAACAAAAGGATAATTGTAAAAGTTATTCTAGCCCCTGAACAAACCAGAAATGACAACTACTAGTACTGGAAAGAGTTGCCAGCGATACTGGAAAGAAACGAATGTTCCAACAAACTTACTGCTGAATTTACTAAATAAATCAGTGTTGACAATATCAGCAAGCAAACCAATGACTTTTTTCATTCAACATTCCCCAACAAAGTTGGACCAACTGTTTATACTGGGGTATGGGCAATATTTAAAAACAAGTCAATAGATGGTCATAATAACAGACAATGGCAGTTGTGAAGGAAATCAATTGGAATGACCACAGTTATAGTTCACAACAGGCAAAATATTCTAACAAACAAACAATTATCATATCAGTTAAAATCAAGAGTGGTCTAGTACTGTGTATATCCTACACTGGTATATGGAGCTAAAGACGACCGAGATGTCAGAAGAAATAATTAATATTGCTGAAACATGGATTTGTAGAAAATGAAGTGAATGTAATGAACAGACAAGATGAGTTTCAACAGACAAGTGATGCTTACTTAAATCAGAAAGATGGAGAAATAAGATAATTTTGGCACAAAGAGACATCATACCATTTTGTAAACTGTACTAGTGGGATGGTGGGATGAAGGTGGATAGCAGACATGCAAGAGGAAGACAATGGTTTAACAATTGTTATACACACTCAAAAATTACCATTTGACAAGTTCATGTGATTTGTATATGCACAAACAGATAACATGATTTATTATAACTGAAGGAGATGACATCTATAAATGGCTGGTAAGCACATGGCATGTTTAATATAATCTTGTCTGCGCACACACACACACACACAGTAACTTACCTGTTTTATTAAAGCACACACATACAAATAAGCATCTAAACACAGACACACATGACAGTCAATTAACAAAACAATAAACACAAATCATATTGTCCCAGAAAGTTACAATAAAGCAGAACAATGAAAGCACAACTGGAACATTACCATATCCTGCATGAGGCAAGGCAAATTCAGAAAAGAAAAACAATGTACAGTTAACTTGTTCATGTGCAGGAGTGTTAAGTGTGCAGGAGGAACATACACCAGGTCATCAGAATCTGGTTCTCAATAACAACATCTGTCATCCACAGACATTCAGCATTTCAAACACGTCATTTCTAGAATATTGCAATCAACCCTATCTGGGCTTCAAATGAAAGGTTGATTGTCTAGGTAATTTTATTTACGTTCAGTAGTTTTCTGAACAGAGGCAATGTTCAAGTCCAATTAAATGTCATGTAGGGAATAAACCCCCTACCCTGCTACCAGCACACTGACAGTTTAAGAGAAAGCTCTCTATTCCTTCCGGCTACGTCAACTTCTACATTAAGGATGACCTTTGCCAAGCTAGTCTGTCTGCCAGATTACAGTGTTGCTATTCTTTGCTTCCCTCGCGGGCCCAGTAACACATGGACAATACCACCAGTACAGTTAAGAGAAATAACTCAGATGGGCAACACCACCAGTACAGTTAAGAGAAATAACTCAGATGGGCTATACCTCCAGTACAGTTAAGAGAAATAACTCAGATGGGCAATATCACCAGTACAGTTAAGAGAAATAACTCAGATGGGCTATACCTCCAGTACAGTTAAGAGAAAAAATCTGACTGTTCAGTTTGACCATGATCAGTGTGTTACCATGGGCCACAAGTGAAGCAAAGAGTCATAACACTGTAAGCTACCACACATGTTGCAGGAGGCGACTAACAAGTGTTGACAGGAGGCTGGCATAGAAAACTGCTGCACAATCCAACCAATCAGGAACAAGCCTACACAGGGGCTTGTGTGGGTTAGTTGTGGGCTTCTGTGTTTTATTGGGAGATGACAGGCAGAGGAAGCAGATATATGTGAACAATAGACAGGAGAGAACAAGTCTGTACCAGAGAGGGAGGGAGAGAGAGAGAGAGAGAGAGAGAGAGAGAGAGAGAGAGAGAGAGAGAGAGAGTCAGTGAGTCAGTCAGTGAGTGAGTCAGTGAGTCAGTCAGTCAGTGAGTGAGTGAGTCAGTGAGTGAGTCAGTGTGTGTGTGTGTGTGTGGGGGGGGGGGGGGGGAAAGAAGAAGAGACAAATTTATTTTAAGAGTTAATGCAGTCAAGATGTTGTAATTTCACAACATGAACAGAAGTCGGATGAAATCACTGGCTAAACTTTGAATGCATTGAAGATAAACACGATTTTGTAAGTTAATAATGTGTGACACATTTTCTCCACAATGTCATTTCCATAACATTTCACCCAAAAGACCATCATTTCTTAAAATAAGAAGTCCTGCATCTTGCAGCAACATATTCAGGCTATATGTGATATCCTATATCTACCAACATACAGGTTGTCTCCTACTATGTTTTCTAGGGACTTTGCCTTTCACAGCATGCTAGTTTGTAATATAACATGGCGTTATTCTTCTATCTTCGTTCGCTGGAATAATAACTATCATCATCTGCTCACTTCCCCGTGGTCTGCAGAATACCTTGGCTATGTTTGCATCAACAATTTATAAACTATGAAGTTTCCAATGTTGAATTGTCTTTAAGCAATAACTAATTTAATAATTGTGCATAAAAATATGGAGGTAGAAATACTCAATAAGAAAACTTGTTATGAAAATAATATTGCACAAGTTTAAAACAACCACATATGTGATTTGTATACTTAAAAGATGAAGAATTTTCTTAACAAATCTACGAAGACTGTTTAAGGTAGTCTTCTGAAGCACTTTTGTACACAATAATTGTCTTACAGAACGATACACAATCTACCACACACAAAAAAACTTACTGCTTTTGTTGAAGAAGAAGTTTCCTTGTTTGATTTCCATGATACGCTCATTGTTGTCCACAAGAGACCCAACTTTTTCTGCCAGCTGCAAAGCAAGGGACTGAAGACGTGTTGGCTCTGTTCGATGCATGGCAACAATCTGGGTCGGTTCATCTAAGGAGGCCTGTGGGTAAATCAGTACTGTACATGATAATCGTTTCAGATAACCATGATACACAATGAGAAACAAAGACGTCACTACAACTCATCATGTCTCATATCTTATCATGTTCCTTTTGTACCTTATGGTGTCGTGGTGAAGTATAAACAGCAGGAGAGTGCCCGCTTATGGGCTTCATGTATCGATATTCCCACGGACTCTGCTGTTCCCCCTGTCCACCGTTTACGTCAATACAACGATGGGAGAAAATGTTACATTCCCACCCCCGTGTGCCCTGCCAAACAGCGCTGGTGCTCATGTATCTCCATAGATCTTGTTCCCTGGCTGTTTGGATCAATTCTATCAACGTTATTGCTCTCATGCCACCATCTGAGGTTCTCCAGCATAGTTTCCCTGTCCGCATCTTCTACTGCTATTCTTCCAGTCATTTCAATACATTCTAAACCTTATCTTCTCATTATATGACAAAACATTGTTTCTCCTTATTGTCGTAACCAATTAACTGTGAAAGTTAATTGGTTACGACAATAAGGAGAAACAATGTTAGGTCACTAGCCATTTTCTGGTACTCATGGGAAGTTATTTGACAGCCAAAGCACTTGATAATTCGTTCATTCACACTCCAAGATTCATAAAGGAGAACAGGTTCTATATAACATTTCAGTGCTCTCCTCCTGACATTTAATGACACTGACTTATTACAAAAGTCAAATACACAATGCAGGCTGGCATGGCAAAATGGATAAGAGTGCTTGCTCTTAAACTTCCGGTGTGCTGACGCTGAGGTAGCGGGCCCAACCCCATACACCGGTCAGTTGGACAAAAATGTTGACTTCTCGTCCCTGACTTGGAAACGTAAATTACAAGCACCTCAGAAATCGGAGTAGGTTTGCCTGATGCCTAAGACATGAGGTATACAGAATCTACTGCAACAAGTACTATTTGCCTGCCTCAGGTCTAAGAGTTTCCTAACTATCAGTGACAAATAATCTCTGCAGTAATGCCATCCACTGTTATCTTCCTACTCGCTAAGACATGTAAGACATCACATCATAATCACATGTACACAGCTGTGTATATAATCAAGCCCACGCTGGCAAGTCTACAAATTAATCAGTGTAGCAGAATTGAGCCCAGAAAATCCATGACCCTCTGTATTGTGACCTACCATAAGCTCTTCACTGATGATCATCTTGCTGATGGTAGCGTGCGCAAGGGTTTTGTCAATCTGGAACATTGTGACCAGGCTGTCAATGCTTATTGAGTCATACAGTGAAGAGTAGCGGAACAGGTATGTACGAAGTGACTCCTCCTGAATTTTTGCACTGATCATATCTCTGACTTTATCTGCTTGGTAAAATAAGTCCCAAACCTGCCAGAAGAGAAAAAAAAAAAACTTTTAACATACACACTGCAGAAAATTACAACATTATGTGTACAAAACGGCACCTAAAATATGCAACAATGAACTGTTTGTTTTGAATGCTTTCAGGTATAAATAAGCTAAACTGCCACGTCTTCTGCTGCCATTAATATCCCAATGGAACAAAGGCCTCCAACAAACTCACAGCAAGCCCTTTGTAGTCTTCATATTGTGTGTGGCTAAGCCACTGGCAGTCTTGCAAGTGCTATAGAGATTGTCCACCGAGATAAGGCTCCGAATAAGAGTATATGGAATGCGCCAACAGTGGGTTGAAAACGAGATATGCATCCAATAAAATTAGAAGCCAGTACCAAAACATGCTAGCTTTTATACGAAAGTCTTTTGCCACAACCTTGTTTTTCATAGAGCTGTTTCTAGGATAATCATACTCATATATAAGATGTCTCTTACAGTATGCTGGACCATGGAGGCAACCCAACACAACCACCACACCGCAATCTGAGTGCTCAAGTTTCATTAGAAACAAAGCATTAATAAGAAATAAGTCTGTTTTCCACTGGAAACTGGCAGACCACACGGGTGCTGGTTCATGTGTGTTGAGGCCTAATATCATTTCTGTTGCTTGTGTCTGTTTTCCTATCAGCCGAACCTCTCAGTCATCTACTCATTGTCTTTATAAAAACCTGGCAGCAGCAAATACCTTTTATCGATACCATTTTGAATGTCACTCAGAACACACACGTTTTTTTCAAAAACAGATTAAGCCAGCATTAACATAGCTATGTGACACCTATAAACTGATTTTTAGGAAACTAATATGAAGGTTTTCCACTGCCTGTCAGTTAACTCTTTACAGGTCACAGCGTCCGATTCCGGCCGATGCCATAAAACGATCGTAGCGGCCGATACTATTATGCATTGTAAAATCGCGATCTCTCGGCCTTCCGACACTTCCGACTGCTACTTTCGCTTTCGCCGACAGCTTGACAACGTGGCCGCCATTTGTAAACGCGATAGTACGAATTTTAACGGACTTTTAAGGACAATTTTTGATAGTTTTCGGGATTTTTACGCTGTTTTTCAAAATGGATTTCGGCGATTCTTCAAGTGATCGCCGAGATTTCGCTAGGTTCATTTTAAATGACATTAAAGGGCACGAAGTTGACTATTAATCGGAGCTAGATATCAGTGTAAAGCGTTACTTTGCATTAGCAGTCTGAGTCGGACTTTAAAGAAAATGATTATGATTCTGAAAATGTGATTGTAAATTGCCGTATAGATGACGGAAAATCACAAGCAACATGCCGTATTTCGTAAATATGTGTGTTCATATATGGATTACCGACAACAATCACGTGAGTAACATATTCAACATGCTTTTCCCTTCATTGTGTTGTTTATTTAACTAAAATCGGTTGACTAACACCTTATTTGTGATGTTTTTACTAAACGCGACCCGAAATTTTACGGAACCTGAAAAAATCTTGCCCGTTCAGGGCTAGAAAATGGACAAGCGTCTGCCCTGTAAAGGGTTAAAAATAGGTGTCAGGTTTACTATACAGGTTATAAAACAATTTATATGAACAGGAATTCAAATGCAAACAGGCTAACTCTACTGCATGTAATCACTGACCTTGGCATTCATCTTTTCATTGATGATGAAGTCTCTGCACTTCCTCCAGTCCCCATTTCTCATAGCCTTACTAGCAGCTACAACATGTTCTCTCATGCTCTCTGGGGGCCCAGTCAGAGTCTGCCTGTCACTCATCTTCAGCACATGGTGAAAGTTCTTGCTAATCATTCTCTTGCGGACATCCATTTCATGGGCTGTCCAGACAAAGACCACACAACCATTACTTTTAATATTTAAAAGCAGAATTTTAAAAAAAACAGCAGATAGAAAGATATGAAACAAAGAAAATATCACAGCATTCAGACGGCAGTATGTAAACAAAACTGCACTAACTCAATGGAATCAATAATGGCAAATTTCCAAACTTAAGTCAAGACACACAACATCTCATTGTCTCAATTATCACGCATTTATAAATAATTGCCAATGATAATTACAATATGAGTGCTAATGTGAATCAGTTGATCATATTCATTGGCACCTTGGTGTCTTGACAGACGATAGATTGTGCTTTAAAAAGGCATAACTTTTACCTATGGCGGTAGCAAATGTGACTGATACGGCCAATTCGCACTGTAAATGTTCCTTCACAGTGGGTGCATGTGAACACGTGGTCAGTTGATCATAATGTTATAATATAATCATAACATACAATCAAATAGGCACCACACTTACTAATTTTACATTCGCTTTATTAATAATCTGCTCAGATTCTTGTTACTCACAACGGTTGGAGAATGTGTACAACTGGAGCTGCTACACAATGACACTAGTTTTCTGTGATTTATCAAGTAAGCCAAATAAGTATATGATGGCCAGAATGTTAACAAGACAAATACAACACTGAAAGTAATGGCAGTATTTATTTGACTGGATGTTATGATTATGGCTGTAAATCACGGAACGCAACTGATCAAGTTAGAAGAAGTTCAGACAAGACAGAGATGTTTCTAAGATGAATGTTGCAAATATCTTAGACTGTCAGAGTAACTAACAACGACTGCCTGGAAAAAGGCTAATGAATGTAGAAAATATAAAAAAGTTAGTTTTCTTTGTTTATGTAATGAGAAGAGAGTCATTGGAAAACATTCTGGCGACTAGGAAGATCAGTGCTAGAAGAAGCAGGAGCAGGGCGAGAGATGGTCTGGGATGGTGACATGGAGGAATATCACCAGTGAAGTTGATTCAGAACACCAGGATTGAGATCTGTGGATATGCACAAACACTTACACCAGCAGGCAGGGCACACGATAATGAAGAAGTAAGTAGCACTTTGGCAGTCAACCTCAAGTGAAACATTTCCAGTTTAACCAACTAACACTGTGTTCTTGGGTGAAAAATTGCTTTGTAAGCTACTAATAAATTAATCTTGTCATATCATCCTTAGGTATAAAATATTTGTCTTATCCATTAGTTCCTTTTGCCTACAGTAAAATCATTTATTGATAAGCTATTTCAAAATATACAACTTGTTTGGATTAATGGCTGAATTGTTTATGCTTCCATGCATGATTCTATCAGATTCATTTTTTAAATTGTCAGGCACTGTTTTGTACTTGGGAATCCACCCTGGTTGCAATAAGTATAAACTTCTTCAAAAACTTCCAGCCTGAATGATAAACTTCAGAGCTTCTTAAGTGTCAGCAGCATTGTCAACATAACTGTGTTTGTCTATCCTCAACACAGAGTACTGATATACCAAAGTGTCCACAATAAACTCAATTATTAACATTAATTTGGATTTACTTTAAAACATAATTGTTAACGTGAAAGCAGCTAAAAATAACTTTACCAGCCATGTATGGGATCTCTATCAGCATAGCAGACACCAAATAAACACACTCAAGCAGCTCCAGATTGATGTGTTTGTGGTAGGGAAGCAGCCGCCGCTTCTCAATTTTTTCCTGTTCAGGCGTGCGCTCGTACTGTCTCTGTGGGACTAGACCCTGCAACATGGCAAAGCAACTCTTACCTATTAGAATGTGTAAATTTACCAACAACCCACTCCACAAACAACAACAGAAAATGTAACACACATATCCATGACATAAGTGTCAAGCACATAATCCAAGAAACAGGAATACCCTGTTTAAGTTTAATTAACTGACATCCGAAAATGACCATTTAAGGAATTAAATTTTACAAAACTGATGCATATGCATAGCAAAGATTTTAAGCTGGGTGGGCCTTTGAGTTCAGGCCACTAAAACAAATAATAATAACTTTTGATATGTACAAAATAAGTGTTGTAATAACTTTTTCATTCTCATGAACCACAATCTGACACAGATGTGAGATCCTATTGTTACACACACACACACACAACACCATCTACCACAGGGGTCATCAGAATTTCATGTGGAAAAATAACATATATTTTCAGTACTTTCCTTTTAAGAAATAAACACACTCAAAGGGCTATTCCACCACGACTTATTTCTTGCTAATAATATAAACCAATGATAACTATCTTCTTTAATCTATTGTGTGCTTGAAGATTGCACCTGCCAATGTCTCAGCTGTGTGTGCATGTATGATGTATAAAATGGATACAAAGATGACAACAACAATAAGCCAACAAACCTGTGCCAACAGCTCCTTGGCCCTGTTGCTGCTCTGTATATCAACAAGAGCATTGTGGGCATCTCTGATGTGACCTTGCCTGAAGCCACATAAGCCCAGCTGAACCAAAGTCCGGTTGTACAGAATCTAATAATACAGCAATAAAGAAAACAGAAAACTGCATGAGACCATGTTTACAGTTTACATTCTCAGCTATGCAGGTTACATATATTTGATTAATTAATTCTTTGCACAAGTCTATGCTGCTTGGAACTTCTGTAATGTGTGCATCTCCAGTCACCTCTCTGTGACTTGATGCTAGCTTTTCCCACTGAACTTTCCAGTTGTCACAATGTTTTCTAATGCCTCTCTTCTCATAATGTGAGCAAAGATAATTGTTCGCCTCTATTTATGGCTGTATATAATGTCCTACTTTCATTAGCCCGGTCAGTTTTACAGAACCATAATCACATGTGACAGAGTGGAAGAAGCTAAAGCAGGCAATGTTAAAGAACACAACAGGATATTTTGTGGAGTTATTTGCATGCACAAGAGAACGAAAGAATAAAAGCATGTAAGAGGAGTGAATGGTTTAATTAGTGAATTTCAACTGTTATGATGACAATAAAAAATACAACGAACTGACTTTATCATTACGAAAAACACCGTAATCATAAGAAAAGAATGCAATGGTTATAACTGAAGATTTCTATTATATATAAATATACATATAAATGTTAATTTGTCCAAGGAGGAAAGTACTTCAAGGAAAACGCACCTGTGTGGACACGTCTGAATGCTGAATGTTGTCCTGCAGGTGTGACATAAGCATAAGATCCCTGGCGGCGTACCAGCGGTCATGCAATGCATGGTGGTAAATGTGACACAGCATAGCTCGTGTTCGAAGTCTGTCCGTGCTGTCTTTAGCATAGATGTACTTGCACAAGTGATCCATTACTGCAGCGGAACTCTTCTCCTATAATGGAACAAGGCAGATAAGCTGGTAAGGCTTAATAAGAACAAGATTACAAATGAAACACAATCATGTATTTTCCAGATGTCATAACAGGATCCTCACCTGTTCAAGCAATATAACAAATAGAATAGATTGTGGTGCTATAGAGAAAAGGAATAAGAAGCAATCAGTCTGACAGACATTCATTCTTCTTCTTCTTCTTCTTCTTCTGCGTTCATCCGGATTTTTTCCCCGGATGTGACTGCGTGGCATTTGTTGACCGGGTTAACCTTCCCGGAGACATTCATTCAACTTTCATCTTCAGCCTATTAAGAAAACGTGGTGATAACTTCTGCGGAAGACAAATATGAGCTGTGGAAAATTGTATCAACAAACAGGACAGGTAATACAAACAAGACTGGCAACACACTTGTACATTCTGCTACAAGCAAATAGGGCCATTATGAACAAAGCAAGCAGCAACACAAGGGTGTACTTTGTCACCAGATCTCTTCTCTCCCCTAGCAAAGTAATAATGAGAAAGATCAAAGAGAGGATATGAATATCAGTTCAGTTATGATATACATAATCTGCACTATTCAGATAACAGTATTAATAGCTAAAAACGCAAAAGATCTACTACTACTGAACATTGTGGTCGTCATCATCATCAAGTGCCTTGCCAACTGGCATGTATGATCATGCTTGCCCACATCTTGCGATCTACAATGCATGTTTCGTGTGATGACGCCCTTCTATGCTACAAAAGAAGACTGTCAAGAATTGTATCTTGCTGTCATCCTCTATCTCTCTCTCCACAAATCTTTCCAGTTGTCACAACATGTTTTGGTTTCTGACTTCTAACAATATGGCCACAAAATTATGACTGCCTCTTTCTAATGTTTGTGATAATGTCTTTGCAACTTACCCTCCCTCAAAATGTCCACATGACTCATTTTTACTGTCCAGGGAATATTCTTCTTCTTCATTCACCCAGTCTTTTTTCTGATGAGACTGCGTTGTGCCTGTTTACAGCAGTACTGGGATACTTGCGCCGTTAGGCCGACACATCCGACTTCTGCAGGCATTTGTTGACAGGTTAATCTTCTCAGCTCAGGGAATATTCAGAACCCATCTATAAAACCACACCTTCCAGGTATTTTAATTTGGCCTATTCACTAATTGTCCAGGAATCAAAGCTTTTATGTAACATGCAAGGATTCTTTTCCTAACCTCCACGACAAGGACTTATTACATATTTCTTTATGCAGCTTTTGCTTGTCCTATTCTGTTCTTTATCATATATATCTGCGACGCATCTTCGATCTAATGTTACCATTGTGCCTTGCAGAAAGATAACATTCAGATTGTCAATTCTTTTATTTTGCTGGTGCAGACATTTGAGTTGGCTAGTTTTCACACTGCATCCATGAGCAGGCCGAGCCAGTATATCTCATACCGTCCTAACCAGCTTAACATTTTTTAAAGATATAAATCATCTTATAATTTAATGCACTTTCCCAAAATGTCATTTGGTGTCACCCTACACAGGCAGCTACGGATCACCAATCACCCACGTTATATAATCAATGTTCTGTTACTATTTCACTGTTACAGTGAAATGCAGATGGAATGTACACAGAAAACCAATCATAGCTAATTCTATACGATGAGATAAAACGCATATTACTTACATTATCCTGTTTCTCATCAAAAGCAGAGGGGTCAAACTAGAGAGAAAGATTAACAAAGTTCATGTATTAGATAATAAATACAAATAACAATGAATAATAAAGTACTAGGACACTTAAATTAACTGATATTAGGAGCTGACATGAGTAAATCTGGTTTATAAGGCATCGCTGCCAATGTATATGGATATCTCCAGAAGTGCTCCAGCTTCCTCCCAGAGATCACACCAAGGCAGTGGTTCTCAACCTTTTTTGGCCCGTGCCCCCCTTCACCATATTTTCAGAACATCACTCCCCCCTTCCTATCAAAAATTTGGCCCATGCCCACCGTATTTTCAGAACGTCATTCCCCTCCTTTCATATTTCCTATCTAAAAATCCCCCCACCCCTATACAGTGTACGTAAAAATGTAAGGTAAATTTAATAGCACATACTAAAACAAGTCTAAACATCCACATAAAACATGATTTGTAGGTCTACTGACTTTATAAAATGAATTTTAGAAGGATGAGACGTACTTAACTGTAAAGCATGAAGGGAAAAACAATATCAAGTAATCGGTTCTTGTATTAACGCGATCTTGAAATGGTCTTCATCCCCCCCCCCCTCCCCCCTAGAAACCCTAAAATTCCCCACTGGTTGAGAACCACTGCACTAGGGTATTCTCAGCGCAGAGCACAAACTCTGCAGCACTGGTCAAGATCCAGATATGTGCATACCAGAATCAACCATGCTATATTCCATTGTGGGCAGGGTTTCCCAGCGTGATCTAGCACAGGGGTAGTAACTCGTGGTTGGCCATTCTTAAGTCTATCCCAGGAACTGCCAGTGGTTCCGCAATGTTCATTGAGACGTACAATTGTGCTGTGGTGGCAATTCATCCTTCTGGCAATAGCCTGCGCGGTCTCCAACATACCAATGACGCGTTGGCGGTTGCTTTCAGATAGTCGTGTTTCAAGCACGTGTATTGAGTCTTTCGTCTCAACTGCCTTTTTATACTGTGTATACTGCCACAATGCAAACACATTTTGAGGGTCATAGCTGTTGGAAAGTGTGTTGCACGTGTAACTTTCATTGTTTTCATGCAGTCTGTAAACATACCCATGGATTGAATCATGCATTTCCATTCGCGCTCTACCTCAAGACAAAGACGGGGAAAATCCATTCATATTTCTTCGCCAGCTTCTCAGCATCAGTATATAAAATAGTGGTGTGCTTTTAATGTGCTTCAGTATATTTTTTTGGTGTTGTTTCTTTCTGCACACCTTTCCTACATGTTAAAGTGATACGTAATCATTGTACATGTATCTATTTCTGTTCTCAGTCCAGTGTGGTTGTCATCTGACATTACAAATGCAAAGCAATGGCACAATATCAATGGTCAGAATGCAAACATTTAGACTGTAGATCAGTGTAGCCATCTAACAAAGTTGTGAAGAGGCAGTAAACTGCCACAATTAGTCATTGCAAGCTGGTGAGTTTATTAGGGAGGATACTGGAGCTTATATTTGTGATGTACCCAGAGTACAATGACAATCCAAACTTAAGCTGATATTTTAAACAAACAATGTCAGCAGTGAGCATTATAAAAATTTGCGAATAAAATGGCTTTGCAAGGAGTACAGAGCAACAACATTTTAAGGGAAAAGATTTGGTGAAGAATATGTTTCACAGGTGCACACTAGACTGTCTAAGCGATCTCTAGGATACAGAACAGATGATGGAAGCAACAGTAATGTAGTGGCTGGACACTCACGACTGACCCGAGGGCCGTAGGTTTGGTTTGAATGTTTAAAATTGACCTGGGTGCTCAGGTCAACTCAGCCCAAAGGTTACCAGAAATTGTCTTGGGAAGTTAAGGCGGCTGGCTGAACACATTACCCACAGAGAGCAGATGAGTTACCACATGCTAAACGTGCCTTACGGCACCCAAACGAGCCCTTCAACTACCCAGCAACAGGTGATGAGTGATTCTGTTACCAGAGACACCACTTTCATTTACAAAGTCTCTTTCTGCATACAATATTAACTACTGGAAGGAATAAAATATATTAAGAATGACAACTTCTGACACTTTATTGAAAGTGTTAATAATTCCCACTGAATATTCTGTTGTCAATAGGAATTAGATGCCCCAGAAAGACCACTAATAAAACCATGCAACTAATGACAGTTATTCCACACTTCAGCCCACACACCTTGTAGTAGAGATGATCTATGTGTCTCAGGTAGATGCAACACAGCTCTTCACTGCTGCCAAATGTCTCCAGATATTTCTCCAATTTGCAGATGATGTCACACAGTGTCTGTTCATCTTTTAGTCTGCGGGGAAAATCAACACAAACAGTTAGAAGAATGCTGAGCTCTACAAACACATGAATGAAAAAATAAAAATAAACGAAAAGAGTGACAGAAAAGAACTGCAATTTGTCACAGCATTAAGCAAATAAATGCATAATAAATTAACAACCACAAGACCAGACTAAATATAGTTGAATTTTTGATTGATCACTATTTCACATTTAGGAAAGGTGTGCAACTAGAACCAACATGAAGAAAAGTTGTAATAAGCAAAACAATAAGAACAGGAAAATAATTACACACATACAAAGGAATGCTGAATGGAGAAATATCAAAGTAACACATACAAGATATACAGGAGACAGTGCAGATTTAGTCTGGGCTTCACCTCAGCCAGTTCATATGTGCCTGCTGAATTATGGCCAAGTTACATTCTAATTTGCTTCTCTGCAAATGAAGTCAATAACCATCTGGCACACCTCACTGGTCTCTGGGCTCGAAGATCTCTGCAACACCTTCACCCATGCAGATGGTACTGTGGTACCAGGTAGGGAGAGAAGTTTCTACAACACATTCACCCATGCAGAGGGTACTGTGGTACCAGGTCGGGAGAGAAGTTTCTACTCCAGCCCCACTCCAACACATTCACCCATGCAGATGGTACCTTGGTACCAGGTTGAGAGAAAAGTTTATACTCCAACCGATCCATGCCCTTGCCAGAACTGATGACCTGAATGTCAGTGCCTCAGTTGGTGTGCCAAGAATTCAAACCCAGTCTTCCAGGGGACTCACAACCAACCAACCAACAGACACATCTGATAACATAAACATTATTGTTCTTCTTTCTCTCTCACCTTTCTACAAATTCTGTGCTGTGAGCATCACAAGCCTGCAACATCTTAGTGAACTCCTGATCTAGACGCTCAACCATCGTAAGTATACAGCCTCGGATACTATAAGGTGCTTTCTGAAATAGCCAAGGAGCATGACCCCAGATAGTAATTTTGAAGACATAAAACACACAACTACAAAACACAATTCTAATTCAACATTATGTATACATATTTACACACAATGATACTCAGGCATCAACCCTGTTCAGTTGATTATACGGCTGGAACACACATGATGTATCTCCGTCAATCTCAGCTGATATAAGCAATAATTATGCAAGTGACTACATGACCCTACAAGTGATCATGCCAGTTAAAAACACAAGCCCCCGGGAAGGTTAACCCGGTCAACAAATGCCCGCAGAATTCGGATGTGTCGACCAAACGGCGCAAGAACGCAGCTCTGCTGTAAACAGGCACAAAGCAATCACGTCCGTAAAAAAACTCCGGATGAACGCAGAAGAAGAAGAAAACACAAACGATGTCAAAAGTCACCAAGTTTTAGGTTAATTTATCAACCTGGCACATGTTAGGCACTACGTTTTCGGTTGCCGAACTTTACCAGAGATTTTTTTTGCGGTGACTTTCATTTTCTTGTTTTTGTGTCTGATTTAATGAGGTTTATAGTACGTGTTATGTTAAATTCGCCGATTATTTCAAGATCGTGTTAAAAAAGGGACAGATTATTTTATATAGTTTCTCTCACCTCGGTTTACGTTGTGCACATCTCGTGTTTCTGAAATTTGTTTCCTACACAGAAATACAGAGTGACCTTTTCAGACGTAAGTAGACCCGCAAATCACGTTTTATGTAGATGTCTGTGTTTGTTCTTACATGTATTATTAGATTTATCATCCAATTTTACGTAAACTGTAATTTTTGAATTTTATTAAAGTCGGAGGGTAGTTAGGAAAGATAGAGCTAGGAGTACAACAGGGGTGTATCTTGTCACCCGATCTCTTCTCCCTATATAGCGAAGTAATAATGAGAGAAATCAAAGAGATGCCAGAAATACTAGTTGGAGGTTATCTTCTTCTTCTTCGTTCATCCAGAGTTTTTTTTTTCGGATGTGATTGCGTTGTGCCTGTTTACAGCAGAGCTGCGTTCTTGCGCCGTTAGGCCGACACATCCGACTTCTGCGGGCATTTGTTGACCGGGTTAACCTTCCCGGGGGTTTCTTAGGACGTTTGACTCTCACTGTTGTGGTGTTATCCCCCATCCCAGCTGGTCCATATAGAACAGCCAAGGATCCTGGTCAGCCCTCAAGGGAAGGCAGGGGCAGACCATGGGCATTCCCCGCCATCCAAGGAGGCTTCCATACTTGCAGAGCCGATACATAGCGCTCTGGTACTGGGCTCACCCAAGGAATCGTCACGTCCTGCACATGGCTGCTTAGCCTCACTTCCGTATATTGGGCCTTCCGTTCACCATAGGCTGTTCTTCCGGAAACCAGAAGTATGCAGTCTGCAGATGACATCCACACAGTGAGCTTTCGATTCGGACTTTCCATGTAATGGATTTGCTATCCAAGCAATATTCCATTTCGTGCCACTAGGACACTTTTCCACCTTTTATGAAGTCCACACAGTGGGCTTTAGATTCGGACTTTCCACGTAATGGATTTGCTATCCAAGCAATATTCCATTTCATGCCACTAGGACACTTTTCCACCTTTTATGAAGCCCACACAGCGAGCTTTCGATTTGGACTTTCCACATAATGGATTTGCTATCCAAGCAATATTCCATTTCATGCCTCTGGGTCTTCATGCACCTTTAAATGTCAACCTGTATGTAGTTAAAGTAAGCTGCGGTCAACTTGAGCTTGTTGATATCTCCATAGAGCTTGTCCTCAAATGAAGCAGGTGTGGGCCAAAATATCTTTCTCTGTTCTGCATACGTTGGGCAATCCTGCAGCAAATGTTTTGCTGTCATTTTTCCAGTTCTACAATTACATTCATCGGTATCTCCTATCTTTAGTTTATTGAACAAGTGGTATTTCAGCCTGTTATGTCCTGTGCGGAGTCTGAAGATTGCTACTTGTTCTCTTCGGTCGAGTTTGTAATATGCATCATCCTTCTGATGGCCTGGATGCTCTGATTCCCATTTGGTTCTATAAGTGCTTTTTATCAACCTCTTTGCCTCATTATAGGTTATGTCTATGTCAGGCTGTGGTAGTCGTCCGCCCTCTTTTGCCAGTCTATCAGCCTCTTCATTTCCAGGTATACTGCAATGTGATGGGATCCACTGTATTACAACTTTTTTGGATTTCTGGCATAGACCATGGAGTGCTGCTCTTAGGTCAGTTAGTTCTGTGCTGTTATTGCTCTTCAGTATTGAGACAGCTGACTTTGCATCTGTGAAGATAGCTATTTGCTTCTCTTTATTTTCCTCCATCAGGAGCATTTCTGCTGCAGTTTTCAAAGCCTCTACCTCCGCTTTGAAGTTACTTGAAAATTTTCCAGTTGCCATTGAATGTGTTTTTTTCACTCCATTTTTTAAATTTAGGAGAATTCCTCCTCCTCCATTCTCTATTGAATTTTTGGCTGATCCATCTGTATATGCATGGGTCCAATTCCTGCTTGGGTAATGTTCTTTTATGTAGTTTAGGGTTATTTCTCTTCTTTCGGTTTCATGCTGAGTGTTCTTTTTCTCAATACCAGGAATGTTTTCTATCATCTCAGGCAGTTGCTGCTGTCTCCAAGCTGGGAACTTGTGTGCATTGTGTATGGGCTTGACTGTTGATATGTTAAGTATAGGATCTGCCCTAATCCTTCGTTTTGCAGTTTCTACAAAGTTGCTACGCTTCAGTCTTCCCTTTCCAAAACCATTAAATCTGTTGTACATAGGGTGGTCTGTCAATCTTCTAAATTTTTCTGCTTGTTGCTGGGCTCTGCTATCTCTTCTATCCTGCATTGGTTGTAAACAAGTGATCTTTTCTAGTTCATTAATAGGCGTTGTCTTCAGGCTTCCAGTTATGATTCGCATTCCTTGGTTTTGGACTCTACTTATTTTGTTAAAGTTTGACTTAGCTGCTGTTGCCCAAGCTGCAATGCCATATTCCAGTACTGGCCTCACCCGTCCAGTATATAACTTCTTGAGAACTTTCTCATCTGCTCCCCACGTTGTACCAGCAAGCTTTTTCATGATTGCCATTCTCTGCCTTGCTCTTGTTCGATTTTTCTCAACCTGTGTCTTCCATGTCAGGCGACGATCAAAGGTGACTCCTAGATAGTTTGGATTTTCTTCATGGCGCAATATTTTTCCATTCAATACCAGCTTAGGTTGCTGAGTTTTATTTGAGAGGGAGAACACTGTGCATGTTGTTTTCTCCTCACTTATCTTCACTAGCCATGATTTTGACCAGTCCTCTAGCGCTAATAAGGCTTGCTGTATTCTGCTGTTAGCTGTACTAATATATTCTTCAGATGTCCATATGGCTAGGTCATCTGCAAAGGAGGATGTGTGTACTCTGGCTGGAGAATTTTCTGTGATGTCATTTATATATGCTAGGAATAATGTTGGTGAAAGAACTCCTCCTTGGGGGACACCTTGCTCCAGCAGCATCATTTTGCTTGTTTGTCCTTGTACTTTTGTCCTGGCAGTTCTGTTCTCAAGGTAGTGGCTGATCCATTTATACATTTTTCCACAAACATGCATGTTTTGCAGTTTTACTTTCAGTCCTTCCTTCCATACTTTATCAAATGCTTTTTCTAAATCTATCCAGACTGCTAGTGTGTGCTTTTTCTCTTGGAAGGCATCCTCTATTTCCTGAGCTATATAGGTTATTTGATCTTCAGTGGATCTGTATTTTCTGAATCCTGCTTGGTGTGGTGTTAAGAGTTTGTTTTCTTCCAGATGCCATGTTAGCCTGCCATTGATAATGCGTTCCATTAATTTTCCTACACAGCTAAGTAGACTGATAGGTCGATAGCCATTTGGTTCTTCCAGGTCTTTTCCTTTCTTTGGGACTGGTATTAGTATAGCTTCCTTCCATGCCTGTGGGACTATTCCTCTCTTCCAGCTGTTATTTAGGACTGCTAGTAGTTTCTTCTTTGCCTTGGTGCCTAGTCCTATTAGCATTTCATTTGTGATTCCATCCTTTCCTGGTGATTTCTTCTTTTTTAGGGTATTCATTGCCTGTTCCATTTCTTCCATTGTTAGATTTGCCATCATATATTCTGCTGCTGTCTCTGTATTTCTATGATGTATCTGTTTGTCTTTGATTGCTTTCTTCTGTTCGGTTGTAATATCAATGTGGTTTGCATTTGCATAGTGTTCCATTAGTGCATTTGCAGCCTTTTTTCCTGTAAGCAAGGCATTTCCTTGTTTAATTGTTATTTGTTTTTTTCTAGGTCCTTCATTGTTCATGGCTTTCACTAGTTTCCATAGTTTGTTTCCATCCCTGTCAAAATTCAGGTTTTCTGTTTTTTCCCTCCAACAATCTCTTGTTGTTTGATTTACTGATCTTTTATATTTTGCTGAGATGGCTTTGAGAGAGATGTTTGCTTCAATTGTTTGTTCTCTCTCTGCTGTCTTCCTGGCATCTTCAACTTTGTCCTCCAAACTTTGTAGTTCTTCAGTCCAGTATGGTTTGTAATTTTTCCTCGCTCCTCTTGGAATGGACTCAGTGGCTGCCTGTATTATCGCTCTGTTTAGACTTTCCACCATTTGCTTTATGTTGCCATATCGTGTATTTATGTTTTCACAATATTTGTCTGTTAGTATGGCAAATCTGTCCCAATCTGCTCGTTTGTAATTCCAGCGGGGCAAGGGCTTTTGCTCCTGTGGAACATACTCCATATTCATTTCAAGCTTGATTGGTCTGTGGTCACTACCTGCTAATTGGTCCAGCACATGGCGATCGATTTTGTGGAGGATGTCTCCTGTGCAGAAAGCTAAGTCTGGAGTAGAAGTGGTAAGCCATCTTCTGGAGTAGAAGCTCGGTGTGTCATCCGCTTTGTTGAGTAGATGGAGATTTGAGTCTATTTCCCAGTCCTCCAATTCATCTCCTCTTTTGTCAGTATCTGGGTATCCCCATCTTTCTGAACGGCTATTAAAGTCTCCGACAATAATGCAGTTTGTGTCGCTTATTTTCATGTTTGAGAGTGTAAGGTCCTTATCTGCTGGGCTATACAAGTTGGAGGTTATAATATAAATGATATACGCTATGCAGATGACACAGTATTGGTGGCAGATATTTCAACAAACCAACAATTGCTGGACATTGTAGTAACAGAGAGTGCAAGGAAAGGACTCTCCTTGAGTATCAAGAAAAAAGTAACAATGGTGAATCAAAGAAATGGTACCGCCAAAATGTGAAATAGAAAAAGAAGGGAAAATTCTTATAAGAAAATGAAGAGTATCTTATGCAATAAATCACTGTCACTGAATGTAAGAAAGAGAGTGCTGAAATGCTATGTAGAACCAGTTTGGCCGTATGGCAGTGAATTCTAGAATGTAAATGAACAAATTAGGAAGAAATTAGAAGCAACAGAGATGTGGTTCCTGATACGAATGTTGCGAATTCCTTGGACTGCCAGAGTAACTAACAACGACTGCCTGAGACAGGCTAATGAAACTAGAACATTATATACAACAATAAGAAAGAGACAGCTTTTTTCGGTCATGTGATGAGAAGAGAGGCATTGGAGAACATTGTGACAACTGGAAAGATTGAGGGAAGAGAGACAGAAGCAGACCAAGAGAAATGATGCTGGATGGATTGAGACAGTGGCATGGAGGAATATCAGCAGCAGAGTTGATCCAGAACACCAAAGACCGAGATCTGTGGAGGGCCATGAACGCCTACACCAGCTGGCAGGTCATTTGATGATGATGATGATGAAGTTTATTAGCATGCTTCCTTCATAACCTGGACAGCAGGTTTACCCAGGATGTAGAAGAGCTTCCTTTTCTATGTCTCTTAACCCTTTACAGGAAATCGGCCGATTGCGTCCAATACTATTATGCATTGTAAAAACACGATCTCTCTGCTTTCCGATACTTCCGACGGCTACTTTCGCCGATAGCTTGACAACGTGGCCGCCATTTGTAAAGCGACTACTATGAATTTGAACGGACTTTTACGGACTTGTTTTTGAGTTTTCGGGGTTTTTACGCTGTTTTTCAAAACGGATTTCGGCGATTCTTCAAGTGATAGCCGAGATTTCACTCTGTTCAATTTAAGTGACATTAAAGGGCACGAAGTTGACTATTAATCGGGACTAGATATCAGTGCAAAGCATTACTTTGCATTAGCAGTCTGAGTCGGACTTTAAAGAAAGGGATTATGATTCTGAAAATGTGTTTGTAAATTGCCGTATAGGTGACGGAAAATCACAAACAACATGCCGTATTTCGTAAATATTTGTGTTCATATATGGATTACCGACAACAATCACGTGAGTAACATATTCTGTATGCTTTTCCCTTCATTGTGTTGTTTATTTAACTAAAATCGGTTGACTAACACCTTATTTGTGATGTTTTTACTAACGCGACCCGAAATTTTAGCGAACCTGAAAAAATCTTGCCCGTTCAGAGCTAAAAAACAGATAAGTGTCTGCCCTGTAAAGGGTTAAACAAATATACACCACCAAGTCACAGACCACTGCTCTCATCACAACCCGCTGGAAAGATTTCTTTAAGGAGCCTTGCCTTCAATCACTGCTCTTTCCAAACCCCATTTAATATGGGTTTTCATTCCTGAGACAGGCTACTTATGAGCCAGTTTTCTTCTATGTTCTGGTCTGGTCGAATGTCAGTAATTTTCTTCTACGTCCACAGAATTCTAAGAATTTTAACTTATCTAGCTTTTTTAATAAAAATAAATAAGTCCTGTACATTGCAGCACAAAGACACATGAGACCTATCAAATAAACACTAGAAATATATTAAAGCTATGATACTTAAGATGGAGATGAAGATGTGAAAGTATCTTACGTCTAGCTGTTCACTCTCCTCTAAGATATTGGCCCCAACAACAATATCACTATTCTCCAACAGTGCATTCAGCAACTCTTGTATAGTTGGCAGACAGGTTCTGAAACATCCAAACAAATATAGTGTTAAGGGGTGGAAAAAGAAAGGTACAGATATTTACCAGAATCAAACTTTTAAAAAAAACTGGCAACAGACCACACTAATTTCTGTTCCCAATACATTTTACAACATACGAGCATGGGGGCACATAAAGAATATCCTGTTTCACAAACAGTAACACTGGCCATGTTAAATGTTGCAGTGACTTATAAAGAACAGTCATGGAAGGCATGGTTGTTGGAAGAAGGGGGCAGGGGTCGGTCAATGTAACAGAGAAAACTAGACATTAAAGACACAGTGGCCATGGAAATACATCAGTCTGGGAACTGACAAAGACGCTGTTGTTTACAAGGAACTCCATGCAAGACTTCTGCCATCAGAGGCCAGACCCAATCTTGCAGGGAATCTAGGAGTTGGTGCACTCTAGAAATCCAGCAAGCCACAAAGTGGAAAGGTCTCTGACACTCATCAGCTCACTCCCAAAATCATGGGTAAATTTTAATCCATTAAATGACTGTCCCACTGTAGAGAAAAAGAGTGCCTCTTTGGTCACCAAACAAAGTTGTTGATCTCTCAGCTAGAAATTATGTCTGCTCTTATGTTGTTCATGCCTGGTTCTTTGGGTGGAACATGTTCGTTGCAAACCAAAGTCACTAATCAAAAATTTTCATCCTAGAAAGAAAAAGTTTAAAAGCAAGAGATATGACTTCATTGTACCAAGCTTTATAACATACGACTCATGTCTTTCCACTGAGCAGCCTGCAGAAAGAGCTGCAGACAGCACAAGCTGTGTAGATACACTGATAACCCTCCAGGGGTCTCCATAAAATACTCCACCTGTGAACCAAATCAAAGAATCTGAAAACAATTTATAACCAGCACAAGACCACTCTGTCAATATCCCTATTTGAACTGCTAGAAAAGTGGTCAAAATGTTCTTGGGTTATCAAGATGCCAACGAGGCTACAAAATGCAACATACAGGCCCTTGCAGGCACAGCTAGCAATGAATGCGAGCCCAACATATGGAAGTAAGGCTAACAGATCTGAATTTTTCTGTGGGTGAGCACAAAACTAGAGCATCATATGCTGGCCCTGCATTAAAAAAAATCCCCTATGGAAAAGTGGAACAGACAAAACAGCACGCACATGCACTGATTTCATAAAGCCACTGCCAGAATGCCAACATAATTGACCACCACAAAAATCACAGTACATAAATCATCAATGAAAGCAGCTGTCACTAGAAAAACCACTTAGTTCAGCAACAGACCACACGCCATTTTTCTGAACATGTAGGTCACAATACAAATCACCATGGACAGATGAAAAAGCATTCCACATTCAATCCACAGCTAACAGTGTTGCACCAAGCACTCAGCTCAGCATATGGATGATGGAATCACGTACGACAAGTCCAAAATGAGAAAACTGTAAGCAAATCACAGCCAGAAACAAAACCATGCCAAGGCTTGGATGGATTGCCCGCACATCCACCATATTCAACCGAAAGTTTGAGCTGAATGTTATATCCTTAATGGAATCTCTGATGTAAACAGATCAAACGTAAAACAAAATAAAGACCAAACATGTGTAGACAAAACGTGTAGCTTACTTCTCCCACATGTCACTCTTCATGCAGGTTGCAATGTTGGGGTTGTAATCATAGATGGCGGCCATGATGTTAAAGCAGATCTTGACAGACATAGCGGGGCCAAGATTATTGGCCTCAGAAATCTGCTTCAACTCCTGCAGCATTTCAATCATCATGGACCTGTCTGTCCCTTTCTTGCCTCTCATGGCAGCAATTTCATTCAATTTCTTGACAACTGCATCAATGGTGATCTCCTGATCTTTGGCAAACATCTTTGGTTTTTCCTGTGAAAACAAAGCATTTTTGTCACTTAAATAATTTTTACTTAGTTCCACCATTACTACTGAAAAATCAGTGAACATTACATAAGTAAATGGATAATTTATAATGGGGATAAATGGGCATTTCATTATGGCGTATATGCACCCCATCACCAAAAGTATGAGGGGCGTTCAGAAAGTAATGCACCACACCGTTTTTCTCAGCTAATTGGAAGATAGAAGCATGACATTTTGCACGTGTCAAATATGGCATGTGACGACTGTGCACCAAATTGCAACCCAACAGCCACATAAAATAGATTTAGCTTTCTGGAAATGGAACCAACATGGCTGACCCGCAAGCCATACCACCGTTGGAAAGACACTGCACACTAGGCGCATCATAACCTACCTAAATTATCACAGCACCATTCAATAGTGAGAAAGCCAGATATTTCCCATTATTTGCCAGTGTCGCTGCCTCCACATCAGTCATCCGCTATAGCCCAATGGGCCATTCTCCTGCACACACCCTCTGGGCTAATTAATATATTATTAAAATTAAAGAATTCTCTACTTATTTTAGTAGTATCCCATTTGCTGTCACTGCACATTGGCTGTTTTCTTCTGTGTGATAGAAAACACAATTTTGCTACTGTGTTGTTTATCTACAGCCGTGAACACATTTTTACTATTAGCATTATATGGTCAGCATTCTCCTTCTGTATTTTACCCGTCGCTTAAAAAAGTCGCTTAAAAGTCGACAGGGTTGACTTCATCGCACCGGGTTTTATCCCATATGGCTCTGTCTCTTTCCGCAGCGCGGAAAGCGTCGCACAAAGCACGAACTCCGTAGCTTTTAGCGACGACCCACAGGAGTCTCCAAAACATTTAACTCGTAAACCGAAGGGCACGGCCCGGAATCGAACCCACAACCTTCGGAGCACGAGTCAAACGGCTTGACCACTGCGCCCGTCAATGAAGCATATGCCCTCAACTAACTCACACCAATCCCCCTATCTTTGACTATTTCCTGCAGATCGCTCCTCCCATGATTTTTCCATATTATTTCTCTCTTCTCTGTGTGCTTTTAAGTCTACATTTGCCATATGGGTTCCAGAGGAAGTATTAACATGTTATACTATTAACAAGCCCACGACGCTTGACGGCAGAAGTGGAAGATGATGATGATGACTATTAACAAGTTTTCTCAATGGGTGTCCAGCATTTTCATTCACTGGAATTTGTTTAGTTCTCTCTGAGTTCTACCAGGGTGATTCTGTCATAATATGTTAGTCCTATTCTGTGCAGGCAATGTCCACAGCATATCGCAGATTATTTATAGTTAGTTCAACTTCCAAGCCTGGTTGATCTTTGAAGGTCTCACTATACACTAGTTGTGTGGGTACCTATGAATAAACTAGTATGTAAATCAATGATTTGTTCCTTCAGCACTCAGCAATATCAAGTGAAGCAACCCCATACTCACCATAATCACTTGAATGGGCACACCTCTATTGACTTCCTGCCACTCTTCCTCCTCCTCCTTTTTCTTCTCTTCTTTCTCTTTCTTCAGTTTCTTCTCTTTCTGTCTCTCCTCACGTCGCTGAGACTCTTGTTCAGTTGTTCTAGAATAAAATGTTAACAAAAAGTTAATCCAGTTAACATTTACAGATTAAAAAGGAAAGCAATTGAAAGGGGAGAAATGGTGATGTGTATATCAGATTATGAGATTGATGTCATTGGAGAACAGTGTGCCATTGCTGAGTTTGTTTTCAGGGCAGAGATTTATTGATTAAACACAATTATTCACAAGGAAATGTTGCTAAGGCAGCAGTGTCTGTTATGAAGAACAGTATACACAACCTTTGGCAGCAAATAATCAAGTTGAGAGCGAGGTGTAAACATGCCTAAGGCAACAGCCCACAAACTTTTCTATGATACTTTTTTTATAAAACCAAGGAACAAATGCATCAACAGTCAAGGAGAAATGAGAGATGTATATACAATAATAAATGATGTTCAAGTTTGCATCTCATATAGTGTAACTGATTTACTGACTTGCCCTTGTATATTATAAACACCTTCACAAACAATGGCCCCGCAGTTACCAACATGAGAGGGAAAAACTAGAGAAGGAAGGTCAACAGACTTGAAATACAAGTTATGAAATTATTACCAGCTGCCTATTGATATTTCAGCCTGTGATTATAAATACAGAATGTCCCAGACATACCATATAGTCACTACACTGAAAACTTCTAAAAATAGTTAAATAGTGATGAAGCATTCAGTTCAGAATAAGCAAACACAGCTGGAAAACCAGGACCAAACAGGAAAAGAAAACAAAAAGAAGACCAAAGACACTGAGATGTTACGAATGTCTAGCAGTGTATTTAATTAATAGTGTCACAAATGTTGACTAGAAATATATAGGACAAAGAGGCTGCTAATGAGCCAAACGTGGAAACCAAATGAAAAATATAAACTTACGATTTCAAGAAATATTCTGCCGTCAGTTTGCCCATTGCTGGCATTTCATCGTCACTGGAAGAGCTCTCTTCACTAGAGTCACCTCCCCAGTCACTCTCATCCCCATCGTCATCATCATCAGCCTAAACATAGACAACAAATTAGCAATAAATACACAACATTAAAAGAGGGACAGTGGTGCATTTATGTTAGTATAAACACAGACTAACCACTATGAATGGAATAATTACATATTGTATCACAGCCTGGCATTCTCAGATAGGCAGCAAATTGTTTTCACATTTTCATTTCATTGTTCTCATTTTTTCATTCTTCTCATCCCATCCTTATGTTAATGTAGTCACTGGAGGCTCTTCTCCATATGTTGTGTTTTGTGTATGTATTTATTTGCTGATGAAGGCTAATTGCTGCAACATCCTATGTTTTTTTCAGAAATTGTGCTCTGCAAAACTGCATTACTTTGTATTATTTTATACTGTTAACAGTGTGAAAGATCCGATTGCAATGTGAAATTTTCAAAAAAATACATTAAAGATTAGAAACAGTGAATATGAACATCACAATGTTCAAATGGAAACCACAGACCCAAAACAAAAATAGTATACTAATAATTACAAACAGTAAAATTGATCCAAAGTTATGGAAAATACACACAAAAAAGAATTAATTTTTTTTAAACGCAACAACAAAAGTAATGTTTATACGTCTGTCACATTCTGCAGCAGTTATAAGTGGTTACTTACAGATTTAGCAAATTTGGAACCCTTTGGTTCAACCACTTTTGGAGCTGGTTTAGAAACAACAATCTCTTCATCACTTTCATCTGCAGCTTCACCTGCAAATATGAATACATTATATGGATCATGACATTTAAACATCCCATAACCTCTTAAACATTCATGAACTTGAAACTGTATTACAACCCACTTAAAACCAATTCATATTGTTTTTATATTTCTTGCAAAATATAAAATTCTAAGAATTTATTTTAGTGGATATTTCCATAAATTACAATTAATACAGTTATTTGCCATATTCCTTTTTTTCAACTGCAGGTTACCATGCCAGTCTATTAGCTGCTATAATACGTGCAAGAAATACAATTACCCATGAAACAATCAAATTAGTTTTAACTGAAACAATAAATGTAGCTGGTGTTGGATATGACACGCACTGAGAACAGCCGAGGACAACAGAACTACTGGTGTGGTCTGATTGAGGGCCTACGCCCCAATCTGGGATAAAGGGCAGAAGGAGAAGAAACAATACAACAAATGCCACAAGGTCACACAACAGTGACAACTCAAGTGTTGGCATCTTCTTTCAATATAAGCCCGAAAGGTGCTTCATAATCATATAGAATTCTAACCACAGATGACAAAGAGAAGTATTTGTTTTAAAATGTGTTCTATACAGATAAAGGAATATCAATACTATAACCACCCCTGCAAAATAAGGAAAAATATCTGAATCTGTTTGACAAACTTTGTTAACCAATTTCTAAACTAGACCATCCATGAAGATATAGACAGATGGAAGTCAGATTGCCATGTGCTCAGAAGAGACCTCTAGAAGGATGACAATCAACAGGCCAGTTAAGATCCACTTAGCACAGAACTTGACAATAAAGATGAGTAATCAGTCAAAGCTGACAATCTTTAACAAAGATTGGCTTTAATCACCAACAACAAAAAGAACTAGTTAAAGACACTGTTTGAATCATCTCGTGCCTTGTACACCCCAATCCCTAACTGCAAATGGCTTCCTACTATATATAACAATGGATCTTACCTTTATCGTCCCCATCCTCAGCCACTTCATCACCAGCATCTGGATTCTGAGGAAAGAAAATATAAAGCAACACCCATACAGATCATCCTTAGATATTAATTAAAACATATGTAAAATCATTTTCAGCAGAAAGTCATACAAGTGGTGCAGTTTCTGTCACAGACAATGGAAACAAGAGTACTAAGAGGAATCATGTACTCTTGCTGTAGAATCTTATGCAAGACTCCATACACACATGGTCTTGCTGCACAACATGGACACATGGTTATAAAAGACCTGTCAGAGGATATTAAGCCTCAGTGGAAAGTTGCGGTTCTAGCACATTTCTGTGATACAAATTCTATCCTGATCAGTGGCTCACAAAATGTATCTCTCCAAATCAAGTCCACCTATTCAGGTTCTCAAAAGGACAAAGATGCTAGTCTGCAGGAATAACTGTTCTCTGTGCTACCCCCCAAGAAGAACTAGTCAATACACAGACCCCAAAAACAAACAAGCATTTGCTACATTAGCACAGAACCAGTGCACCATCTGTCCATTCTGCAATATCAGTGGCCTCCTTGGATGGTTTGTAATACTACTTGGGAAGATGACATCCAATGCTATGAAAAAATCAGATGTATCTGACAAAAGGCACAAATGTTACAGCTCTTTGCATGCAGATACAATGCCACCACAGGACCAACAAGGATGCCAAGTGCACATTAGTCCCGTGCAAAACCTGCAAAAATACACATGCAAACACATAGCTTTCGCCCACACACAAACATAGAGAACGATAAATGCCACAGATATTTACCTCCTTGTAGCCTGTAATTTCTGTTTCAAAGTCCCTGTTATACTTCTTTATTTTCTGTCGAACTGTAGACAGGCCTTTAGAATTGTTTTTGCTGATTGTCTTTCGCCAGTCCTTGTCCTCCCAGCACTGCATAAATAGATTAATCATTTATTTTAAAATGGAATATATTGTGACAATAATTAATCAGCATGGGGGGGGGGGGGGGGAAGAGAGAAAAGGAAAGAGAGGAGGAGGAGGGAGGAGAGAGAGAGAGAGAGAGAGAGGAATGGAAGGGGGGTTGGGTGTGCGTGGTGGTGGGTGTGCGTGAGAGAGAGAGAGAGAGAGAGAGAGAGAGAGAGAGAGAGAGAGAGAGAGAGAGAGAGAGAGAGAGAGAGAGAGAGAGAGAGAGAGAGAGAGAGAGAGAGAGAGAGAGATTATTTCAAGATTGTGTTAATACAAGAGAGAGAGAGAGAGAGAGAGATTATTTCAAGATTGTGTTAATACAAGAACCGATTACTTGATATTGTTTTTCTCCCCATATTTTACAGTTCTGTACTTCTCGCCCTTCTGAAATTCATTTTATAACGTAAGTAGACACGCAAATCACGTTTTATGTAGATGTCTAGACTTGTTCTGGTATGTGTTATTAAATTTACCTTCCAGTTTTATGTATACTGTATAGGGGCGGGGAGGAATTTATAAGGAGGAAATACGAAAGAGGGGGCATGACATTCTGAAAATATGGTGAAGGAGTGCATGGGCCAAAAAAGGTGGAGAACCATTGTACTAGATTGTACTTTCCTGTGGAAAGTCAAGTCTGCAAGATCCCAAAAGATGCAGAAAAAGGTAACTGACAGTTATGCAACCTAGCTTCTACCAAATATGGTAAAAAATGAACAGGAATTCAATATAACATTTGAGGAGTCTCTTTCTGAGATTCAATCAAAGTGATTTATTATATTAGATATATTTCATCTTGTGCTTGGCCTATACTACTCAATCTCTGTTACACACCTTTCATCTGATGTTATGATTTAAATAAATACTTGAATTTATAGATATGGTTAAGCATTTTTACTTGCACTGTAATATATTTTGGTACCTTCCAGTGACTATTATGGAAAATGTGTGAACAACAGAAGAAGACATGTCACGCACGACTCTGAATATAGAGCACATACCTCATTTATGAAATCCTCCAACTCCACCAGAGTTCTAATGTAGAACCTTGGGACACCTTCCTTGTCAACAACTTTCCTGGCCTTTTCAAAAGCTCTGGTCAAGCTCTCAAAGTCTGTGCAGAAATTCAGAAATTACATGAAATCAAAACTGTACAATGTTAAATACTAGACAAGTTTACAAGTATGTTCAATGGAGAATATAGAAAACCCAGACAAGCAACAGGAACAGATCAATAAACAAAAACAATTCTTTGTGACACAATCAAGAAACAAAACAGTTGATACCACACACAAAACTTGCTTACAACAACTTTAAATACTATGCATACATTCCTCACTTACAATTAACCAAGGTTAATATCCCCATCAATATCAAAATGCCATTTTGATAGTATGAGATGTCGGCCAATAGAAAGCTATGGTAAACCAATGAACAAAAACAAAATGCCTAGCATATAAACATGCCAATAAATGCCAGCACTGATTGCAACATACAGCCAAATTGTTAACGTCCTCAATACCAAGGTTTCTTCCCATAGCAGCCTTTTTCTAAAATGACACTGAATGAACTTTTTGAAGCCTCAAAAATCATGCTTATTCAGATAAAAGATCAGGCACGCTGCTGCCATGACCTGTAAAAGTGTTAGATATATATCTTCAAATATTCTTGAGTAGCAATAGCATCTTAAACTGCTCATGACAAAGTTCTTCAAATAAAGCCAGGCTTAAAAAGTCATGTAACAGTAGTCTATTGGCTGTAGTTAAGAAGCTACATCTGGTAACCAATATTCATCCAGCACATTTTCACACAAGGAACAAAGTGAACTTGGATGGAATAAGAATAACAAGAATAAAAGCCACAAAAATGAAATTATTTGTCTTGCACTAAGTGTGAGCTGCAGGACAAAATTATCACTGATTTCAAATTGTTGACTGTGCAAATAAAGGAACAGTTACAAGCAGTCAGATTGGCAACCAAAGTTGTGCACAAAGAGTATAGTAAAAGCCAAAGACCCTGTCCTGTGCCATGAGGCCTCCTGGTATATGGAACTAGGCCTACAATGTTATACTCGAGGTGTGATGTGGTTAATGTCATGAGGCCTCCTGGTATATGGAACTAGGCCCACAATGTTATACTCGAGGGGTGACATGGTTAATGTCATGAGGCCTCCTGGTATATGGAACTAGGCCTACAATGTTATACTCGAGGTGTGATGTGGTTAATGTCATGAGGCCTCCTGGTATATGGAACTAGGCCACAATGTTATACTCGAGGTGTGATGTGGTTAATGTCATGAGGCCTCCTGGTATATGGAACTAGGCCCACAATGTTATACTCGAGGGGTGACATGGTTAATGTCATGAGGCCTCCTGGTATATGGAACTAGGCCTACAATGTTATACTCGAGGTGTGATGTGGTTAATCTCATGAGGCCTCCTGGTATATGGAACTAGGCCACAATGTTATACTCGAGGTGTGATGTGGTTAATGTCATGAGGCCTCCTGGTATATGGAACTAGGCCTACAATGTTATACTCGAGGTGTGATGTGGTTAATGTCATGAGGCCTCCTGGTATATGGAACTAGGCCACAATGTTATACTCGAGGTGTGATGTGGTTAATGTCATGAGGCCTCCTGGTATATGGAACTAGGCCTACAATGTTATACTCAATGTGTGATGTGGTTAATGTCATGAGGCCTCCTGGTATATGGAACTAGGCCACAATGTTATACTCGAGGTGTGATGTGGTTAATGTCATGAGGCCTCCTGGTATATGGAACTAGGCCCACAATGTTATACTCAAGGGGTGACATGGTTAATGTCATGAGGCCTCCTGGTATATGGAACTAGGCCTACAATGTTATACTCGAGGTGTGATGTGGTTAATGTCATGAGGCCTCCTGGTATATGGAACTAGGCCCACAATGTTATACTCGAGGTGTGACATGGTTAATGTCATGAGGCCTCCTGGTATATGGAACTAGGCCCACAATGTTATACTCGAGGTGTGACATGGTTAATATCATGAGGCCTCCTGGTATATGGAACTAGGCCTACAATGTTATACTCGAGGTGTGATGTGGTTAATGTCATGAGGCCTCCTGGTATATGGAACTAGGCCACAATGTTATACTCGAGGTGTGACATGGTTAATATCATGAGGCCTCCTGGTATATGGAACTAGGCCTACAATGTTATACTCGAGGTGTGATGTGGTTAATGTCATGAGGCCTCCTGGTATATGGAACTAGGCCACAATGTTATACTCGAGGTGTGATGTGGTTAATGTCATGAGGCCTCCTGGTATATGGGCCCACAATGTTATACTCGAGAGGTGACATGAGGCCTCCTGGTATATGGAACTAGGCCTACAATGTTATACTCAAGGTGTGATGTGGTTAATGTCATGAGGCCTCCTGGTATATGGAACTAGGCCACAATGTTATACTCGAGGTGTGATGTGGTTAATGTCATGAGGCCTCCTGGTATATGGAACTAGGCCCACAATGTTATACTCGAGGGGTGACATGGTTAATGTCATGAGGCCTCCTGGTATATGGAACTAGGCCTACAATGTTATACTCGAGGTGTGATGTGGTTAATGTCATGAGGCCTCCTGGTATATGGAACTAGGCCTACAATGTTATACTTAGGCCACAATGTTATACTCGAGGTGTGACATGGTTAATATCATGAGGCCTCCTGGTATATGGAACTAGGCCCACAATGTTATACTCGAGGGGTGACATGGTTAATGTCATGAGGCCTCCTGGTATATGGAACTAGGCCTACAATGTTATACTCGAGGTGTGATGTGGTTAATGTCATGAGGCCTCCTGGTATATGGAACTAGGCCTACAATGTTATACTCGAGGTGTGATGTGGTTAATGTCACGAGGCCTCCTGGTATATGGAACTAGGCCTACAATGTTATACTCGAGAGGTGTGATATGGTTAATGTCATGAGGCCTCCTGGTATATGGAGATAGGCCTACAATGCTATACTCGAGAGGTGATGTGGTTAATGTCATGAGGCCTCCTGGTATATGGAACTAGGCCCACAATGTTATACTCAAGGGGTGACATGGTTAATGCCATGAGGCCTCCTGGTATATGGGCCCACAATGTTATACTCGAGAGGTGACATGAGGCCTTCTGGTATATGGAACTAGGCCCACAATGTTATACTCAAGGGGTGACATGGTTAATGCCATGAGGCCTCCTGGTATATGGGCCCACAATGTTATACTCGAGAGGTGACATGGTTAATGTCATGAGGCCTCCTGGTATATGGAACTAGGCCTACAATGTTATACTGAAGCGGTGATGTGGTTAATGTCATGAGGCCTCCTGGTATATGGAACTAGGCCCACAATGTTATACTTGAGAGGTGATGTGGTTAATGTCATTAGGCCTCTTGGTATATGGAACTAGGTCCACAATGCTATACTTGAGAGGTGATGTGGTTAATGTCATTAGGCCTCCTGGTATATGGAACTAGGCCCACAATGTTATACTCGAGAGGTGATGCGGTTAATGTCATTAGGCCTCCTGGTATATGGAGCTAGGTCCACAATGCTATACTCGAGAGGTGATGTGGTTAACGTCAGGCCGGCCCTGTTTTACTTCCTATGACACTTCCTGGAATCCACGCTATGTCAGGTCAACGTGGCAATTGGGCTCAATTTGTATAAAATCTGCCCTGACATAGCCACTAGCCCACTGCACTGTCATGGCTCCCACACAGTGTAAAATACTCAAGAGTATAAAACTGTACAGTACTCACATATTCATCCAACACTTTGCATTATCCAACACCCATAGATGAGGACATATTTTTCTGGTAGCCAGCTACTATCATAATTGTTTCACCCATTAGTCTATATATTGTTTATGTTGACTTTTATGTTGAAGTTTCAAGATGAATTACTAAACAAACAAAAAAGTTAGAAAAACACAATCAGAGGTACACAAACCAAGAAACAAATATTTGTCAGACCTGTTAGTACATTTGCCATGTCTTTGATCTTCTTGTGGTTTTTAAGCTGCTTGATGATTCCATTAATCTCTTCATACCTACAGATGAAATCAAACATATAAAAATTAAATATTTAAGACCTCATTTTATAATATACAAGTATTATAATGAAATTCTCACTGCTATAACACTTTGACCCTTGAACATAAAGTACCAAAACTTTTGAGGAGAAAAAAATCTATATGACCAAATCGAGCTACATCCATCTTCTCGGTCATCTCCAATCCCCTCTAATGAATGTCCTGATAGTTCCAATCTTACGTCATCGCCCTGGACGAAGTTGATGTGTACTCAACCTTGATCTAATACCCTAATGGTGTGTGCATTTATCACTTCTAATAATAAAGTCCAACTTCTGGCCTCCAGAGACAAAACTGTTAAAATTACCAGGAGAAGGGGTAATGGCAATTCTCTGTCACCACAAACCAGACTGCTCTAGATACATATCTAAACTTAGCAAGACGTTATCATGCCCGAAAGGATAAGAGCACTCCCACTTAAACTTCCAGCATGCTGACGGCAAAGTAACCCACACATCAGCATCAATTTAGACTTAATAAACACACCATAGCAAACTGGATGCCAGACACACATACAATGAAAATATGTTTATATTTCCAAACAAACTTTCGTGTTCACCATGTAATGGACTTTCAGGCTGGTGCAGTGTAGGGCTTTTGAAAACATCTAAGTGCAAATACTGGAGGTACTCTATGTCCCGTGGAGCCAGAGAGGATATCAGAACAGAGCACCTGGCAAATGCAAACAGACTCAAAACAATCCACTGGAATACAGCAACAATACCAAGAAGGAAGGTGCAACAGTAGAACCAGCCATATATCAACAAAAGAAAAGAATCATCAAACAAACAAGAAAGCCACCAACACCGGCTGAAGATGATTACCATATTATGGACAGACCAGAACAAATAATTATTTGGCGCCTCAATCCTGCAGCATAGACATTTAGGACAAATCAACACCCCAGACAGTAGACCACACATTTCCACAAAGCACTAAGTATGACATATCAAGGCAAACCTGATGGCAAAAAGAAAGAACAGTGGAAGCAAAACTTTACAGATCACTGAGCGAACTTAAAAGGACAGTAAAGTTTATACAAGAGACACCACCACAGATATACAAAGCAATGTTTGTCTATTGTAAATCGAAATAATGAAAACACAATAGGTTTCACGACTTATTGTCTGACACGTTTCACTTATCTTGTCAGGTGCGTACCGCAGAAGTAAATCAATGTAGAATAAAGATAAATGTGAATCCATATAGCTGAAGTGGACAATACATAGCCCTATGATTCAATGTGTTGCCACGGCAGTTTCAGACTGACCATCATATCTTTTTTGTTTACATAAATGTAATCACTTGCACACGTGTATCAGTCACACCTGTAAATATCAACAGTCGTTTGTTATGTACAGGAAAAAAGCACATGAAAAGCATTGCCTTTGTCAATCACACGCCAGCTCCTCAGCAAAAGGCATGCGATCAACAATGTGGGATGCTGGTTCAATCCAGTTTCCAGAATATTCTTTTACATGTTTACCCTATTTCCCAGTTGTCTTCCTATGTAGGTGAGCTCAAGCCTGCACTGAAATTGATGTGTGACAGAATACCCCGGGATGGGGTTGACATTAAATCTATCTACCCTCCAGGAGAAATAAAAAAAGGTATAATAAAGGAGAGACAGGGTAAACTACCCTCTACTTGTGTTAGCACATAACATGACCCATTAACAAAGAAATTACTGTGACAGTGTTGCACTAACGAACTGGTGTGTAATCAGTAATTAGATCACTTTAAACACAAACAACACTTTTGCACTGACCTTTTGTCCTTCTCACTTCGTACAACACGCTTTGTGTCTTCTTCATCGTCACTGAACTGTAAGGCTCTGGAAAAAAATTAACACACACACCATTTATAATACATGTGGAGAAGTAAATGCCCCCCCCCCCCTCAAATTGTCTGTGCACGTAAGGTTTCTATTTAATTTAAACATCAAACTGTGATATTTATAGACACTTAAACTGATAATCGCTCGTTACGTAATAATAAATTTGTTAAATGCACAAATTGAATAGCACCTTAATTTTTTTTCTTAAATTGTGCACATGGCCATTATGGTAAACACAAGAAAAGTAAGTAAGTTAATTAGTTGACAGATCATCCTCATTGCACATCGATCCATTCAGTCCATAAGTGCTCGGATCCCCTCCTCAGCAAATCTCGCAGCTTGTAGCGGCTAACGACGCCAGTTCTGTGTTGGTTTACAATCCTATTTGGCTTCCTGCGTAGTGTTCTCCTTCTTCTTCTGCGTATTTTTTTTTCGGATATAACTGCGTTGTGCCTGTTTACAGCAGAGCTGCGTTCTTGCACCGTTAGGCCGACACATCTGACTTCTGCGGGCATTTGTTGCCTGGGTTAACCTTCCAGGGGGCGTAGTGTTCTTATTTGGCCACACCTCTTTTAATTTGCTGTTCTCGCAGTCTGACCATGGTTGTAGATTCACAGTCATCACTTGGTTCTCGCAAAAGTCTTACTTTTCGTAGAGCATTCAGAATGTCAGCCTGGTCCATGGCGCATCCGCCTTCCACAGTAGCTTTCCCGCGATCTTGTCAGCCCACTCATTTCCTTGTACTCCCGCATGCCCTGGCATGAAGATGAAACTAATCTTTGCCATCCGAGACCGCTCCAGAGACAGCAACCACTCTCTTCGGATCCACCCCACCTCTGTCCTCTTGAGAATGCTCATTGAGTCACTAAGGAAACATGCCCTAATGAATGTCTGTGTCTCGAGCCATGTTATTGCTTTACTTCCTTCCTGCCATGACTTCCATAGTCAGGCTACTTGTGGTCACAACAAAAGCACCAGAGTCCTCCTTCACAATTCTGCCTCTGGCCTGAGCCGTAAAGGTCCATGAGCTTCTCACATGTCGGACGACCGACCCATCTGTGTAAATGACAGAATCACCGTCTAACGAATTCTCGAAAATCAATGCTTCTACTTCCGCCTCCATAGCAGCCGGATTTTCTTGTCTGCATTTTCTGTCTAGTTGGATGCAAGCTGCAAAGGACGTACAGAAATCTGCTGGCACTTGTACCCACTCCTCCCCAGGTTCTAACACACCTGTTGAAGAATGTCTTCGGCTTGACCCATCCACAACCTCTTTTTAACCTGCCGCCCTTCACCTTCATAATTTCCCTATGCAGTGGATGTTGTGTGTTTGCGTTAACTCTGAGGTAGGCATGTGCTCTGCAAATTTGTCTTGTCTTCAATGGCTGGAAAATCAAGAAGGTAGCACATCGCCTCGCATGCTTTATCTCTAGGACATCCAAGAATAATGTGCATAGATTCGTTCTGTATCCTTTCCATCCGTTCAACTGCTTAAGGCTGAGAGTCAGGATTGCCATTGCATACTCAAAAACAGACATGACCAGCCCCTCGTATAGAAGACATAGATGGCGCAGCTCAGTTTGCTGCCGCCATCACCCGCATGGCAGCCAAACCCCGCTTGGCCTTTGTTATCACCTTATGAGCTCATTATAAGCAAGGCTTCGATCAAAACGTATCCCCAGGTAATTCATTGCCTGCGTTCTTTCCAGTCTCTGAACCCAGAATTACAGATGGTGTTGGAGTGTAGCTTTTGTTGGGTTGACCATTGCCCCAGCTTTAACACACCAAGTACTTATGCGATTGAGTTCGGTTTGTAATTCCGCGGCAACCTGATTCCTATCCTTACCCTAACGATACACTAAAACATCGTCGGCTTATGACAATGTCCTCCCCAGTCCAGTGATCTGCTCACTGGTGATTCTCACAGTGTAGGCATTGACTTCCTGAGGCCCAGACTGTCACATTTGAGTCTAAAACGTCTTGCCCCACCTCATATACCTTCCCGTTTGCGGCCTCGCCGCCGTCCCCATCACCTTGTTAGGTTGAGTGCCCTCCGCATGGAGCACAAATGTTCCGCCATGTTGAAAAAACCGAACACCACAGAAACACACACGCTGCGAAAATTCACTCAAAGATTGCTTCACTCAATGCAAGAACTCCGTAGCAACGGCGCAGATCTGAGAAGAAACTCCTGGTTTTACATCCTGGCATACAAATTACATGCAAGAGATGAAAATATTCATCTCCTAAGCGAAAAAGGGAACGGTCACAAAACAACACAAACGTCCACTGCCATCTTGACACAAGAAAAACATTAACACAACCTGGAACTCCTAAATGTCAGATATATAGTGTTTGTAACTGTACATAAAAAATACCTGGTTTGAGCAGTGGGGCGGGAATCCTGAATTCCATCATCACTTGACTCAGATTCACTCTCACTATCTGAAGCTTGAAAAAACCTTGACATTTTTCAATTTTTTTTTCTGAAAGTACGAATACATATAAATTACAAGCTAGGCCACACAATTAATCGAACTATATTTAAACATGCTTGAATGAAGTTTGATCACATTGATTATTTCTACCCTAAAATGAATGTCTCATAATTTCTTCTTCTTCTTCTGCTGCGTTCATCCGGAGATTTTTTTCCGGACGTGATTGCGTTGTGCCTGTTTACAGCAGTGCTGCGTTCTTGCACCGTTAGGCCGACACATCCGACTTCTGCGGGCATTTGTTGACCGGGTTAACCTTCCCGGAGGTTTCTTAGGACGTTAGACTCACTTGTGGTGTTATCTCCCATCCCAGCTGGCCCATATAGAACAGCCAAAGGCATCCTGGTCAGCCCTCAAGGAAAGGCGGGGGCAGACCATGGGCATTCCCCGCCATCCAACGAGGCTTCCATAATTGCAGAGCCAACACACAGCGCTCTGGTACTGGGCTCACCCAAGGAATTGTCACGTCCTGCACATGGCTGCTTAGCCTCACTTCCGTATATTGGGCCTTCCATTCACCATAGGCTGTTCTTCCGGAAGCCAGAAGAATGCAGTTTGCAGATGACATCCACATAGTGAGCTTTCGATTTGAACTTTTCACGTAATGGATTTGCTATCCGGGCAATATTCCATTTTGTGCCACTAGGACACTTTTTCCACCTTTTATGAAGCCCACACAGTGAGCTTTCGATTCGGACTTTCCACGTAATGGATTTGCTATCCAATCAATATTCCATTTCATCTTGTGTAACCGACATGCTTGTGTTATGAAGTGTGGCAGCCTAAATACTTCTTCATGCACCTTTAAATGTCAACCTGAATGTAGTTAAAGTAAGCTGCAGTCAACTTTAGCTTGTTGATATCTCCATAGAGCTTGTCCTCAAATGAAGCAGGTGTGGGCCAAAATATCTTTCTCTGTTCTGCATATATTGGGCACTCTTGCAGCAAATGTTTAGTTGTCATTTTACCAGTTCCACAATTACATTCATCGGTATCTCCTATCTTTAGTTTATTGAACAAGAGGTATTTCAGCTTGTTATGTCCTGTGCGGCGTCTGAATATTGCTACTTGTTCTCTTCGGTCGAGTTTGTAATATGCATCATCCTTCTGGTGGCCTGGATGCTCTGTTTCCCATTTGGCTCTATAGGTGCTTTTTATAAACCTCTTTGCCTCATTATAGGTTATGTCTATGTCAGGCTGAGGTAGTCGTTCGCCCTCTTTTGCTAGTCTGTCAGCCTCTTCATTTCCAGGTATACTGCAATGTGATGGGATCCACTGTATTACAACTTTTTTGGATTTCTGGCATAGACCATGGAGTGCTGCTCTTAGGTCAGCTAGTTCTGTGCTGTTTTTGCTCTTCAGTATTGAGACAGCTGACTTTGCATCTGTGAAGATAGCTATTTGCTTCTTTTTATTTTCCTCCATCAAGAGCATTTCTGCTGCAGTTTTCAAAGCCTCCACCTCCGCTTTGAAGTTACTTGAAAATTTTCCAGTTGCCACTGTTTTTTTTTCACTCCATTTTTTAAATTTAGGAGAATTCCTCCTCCTCCATTTTCTATTGAATTTTTGGCTGATCCATCTGTATATGCATGGGTCCAATTGCTGCTTGGGTAATGTTCTTTTATGTAATTTAGGGTTATTTTTCTTCTTTTGGTTTCATTCTGAGTGTTCTTTTTCTCAATACCAGGAATGTGTTCTATCATCTCAGGCAGTTGCTGCTGTCTCCAAGCTGGGAAGTTGTGTGCATTGACTGTTGATATGTTAAGTATGGGATCTGCCCTAATCTTTTGTTTTGCAGTTTCTACAAAGTTGCTACGCTTCAGTCTTCCCTTTCCAAAACCATTAAACCTGTTATACATAGGGTGGTCTGTCAATCTTCTAAATTTTTCTGCTTGTTGCTGGGCTCTGCTATCTCTTCTAGACTGCATTGGTTGTAAACAAGTGATCTTTTCTAGTTCATTAATAGGCGTTGTCTTCAGGCTTCCAGTTATGATTTGCATTCCTTAATTTTGGACTCTACTTATTTTGTTAAAGTTTGACTTAGCTGCTGTTGCCCAAGCTGCAATGCCATATTCCAGTACAGGCCTCACCCGTCCAGTATATAACTTCTTGAGAACTTTCTCATCTGCTCCCCACGTTGTACCAGCAAGCTTTTTCATGACTGCCATTCTTTGCCTTGCTCTTGTTCGATTTTTCTCAACCTGTGTTTTATATGTCAGGCGGCGATCAAAGGTGGCTCCTAGATAGTTTGGATTTTCTTCATGGCGCAATATTTTTCCATTCAATACCAGCTCAGGTTGCGGAGTTTTATTTGAGAGGGAGAACACTGTACATGTTGTTTTCTCCTCTCTTATCTTCATTAGCCATGATTTTGACCAGTCCTCTAGCGCTAATAGGACTTGCTGTATTCTGCTGTTAGCTGTATTAATATATTCTTCAGATGTCCATATGGCTAGGTCATCTGCAAAGGATGATGTGTGTACTCTGGCTGGAAAATTTTCCGTGATGTTGTTTACATATGCTAGAAATAATGTTGGTGAAAGAACTCCTCCTTGCTCCAACAGCATCATTTTGCTGGTTTGTCCTTGTACTTTTGTCCTGGCAGTTCTGTTCTCAAGGTAGTGGCTTATCCATTTGTACATTTTCCCACAAACATGCATTTTTTGCAGTTTTACTTTCAGTCCTTCCTTCCATACTTTATCAAATGCTTTTTCTAAATCTATCCAGACCGCTAGTGTGTGCTTTTTCTCTTGGAAGGCATCCTCTATTTCCTGAGCTATATAGGTTATTTGATCTTCAGTGGATCTGTACTTTCTGAATCCTGCTTGGTGTGGTGTTAAGAGTTTGTTTTCTTCCAGATGCCATGTTAGCCTGCCATTGATAATGCGTTCCATTAACTTTCCTACACAGCTAAGTAGACTGATAGGTCGATAGCCATTTGGTTCTTCCAGGTCTTTTCCTTTCTTTGGGACTGGTATTAGTATAGCTTCCTTCCATGCCTGTGGGACTATTCCCCTCTTCCAGCTGTAATTTAGGACTGCTAGTAGTTTCCTTTTTGCCTTAGTGCCTAGTCCTATTAGCATTTCATTTGTGATTCCATCCTTTCCTGGTGATTTCTTCTTTTTTAGGGTAATCATTGCCTGTTCCATTTCTTCCATTGTTAGATTTGCCATCATATATTCTGCTGCTGTCTCTGTATTACTATGATGTATCTGTTTATCTTTGATTGCTTTCTTCTGTTCGGTTGATATATCAATGTGGTTTGCACTGGCATAGTGTTCCATTAGTGCATTTGCAGCCTTTTTTCCTGTAAGCAAGGCATTTCCTTGTTTAATTGTTATTTGTTTGTTTCTAGGTCCTTCATTGTTCATGGCTTTCACTAGTTTCCATAGTTTGTTTCCATCCCTGACAAAATTCAGGTTTTGTTTTTTCCCTCCAACAATCTCTTGTTGTTTGATTTACTGTTCTTTTATGTTTTGCTGAGATGGCTTTCAGAGAGATGTTCGCTTCAGTTGTTTGTTCTCTCTCTGCGGTCTTCCTGGCATCTTCAACGTTGTCCTCCAAAATTTGTAGCTCTTAATTCCAGTATGGTTTGTAATTTTCCCTCGCTCCTCTTGGAATAGACTCAGTGGCTGCCTGTATTATTGCTCTGTTTAGACTTTCCACCATTTGCTTCATGTTGCCATATCGTGTATTTATGTTTTCACAATATTTGTCTGTTAGTATGGCAAATCTGTCCCAATCTGCTCGTTTGTAATTCCAGTGGGGCAATGGCTTTTGCTCCTGTGGAATATACTCTATATTCATTACAAGCTTGATTGGTCTGTGGTCACTACCTGCTAATTGATCAAGCACATTTTGTGGAGGATGTCTCCTGTGCAGAAAGCTAAGTCTGGAGTAGAAGTGGTAATCCATCTTCTGGAGTAGAAGCTCGGTGTGTCATCCGCTTTGTTGAGTAGATGGAGATTTGAGTCTATTTCCCAGTCCTCCACTTCATCTCTTTTGTCAGTATCTGGGTATCCCCATCTTTCTGAACGGCTATTAAAGTCTCCGACAATAATGCAATTTGTGTCAGTTATTTTCATGTTTCTTCTTCTTCTTCTTCGTTCATCCAGAGTTTTTTTCCGGATGTGATTGCGTTGTGCCTGTTTACAGCAGAGCTGCGTTCTTGCGCCGTTAGGCCGACACATCCGACTTCTGCGGGCATTTGTTGACCGGGTTAACCTTCCCGGGGATTTTCATGTTTGAGAGTGTAAGATCCTTATCTGCCGGGCTATACAGATTGTAAATTCTTATTTTCACGTCCTTTATCATTATATCAATACCTATAATTTCCGTTTGTCAGAGATCATTGATACTTCGCTGCAAGGTATTGTATTTCGTGTAAGTATTAGAACTCCTCCTTTGTGTCCTTCGCGGTCGAAACGTGTCTCTTGAATGCATGCCACATCTATTCTATCTTTATGTAGACTCTGTGTCAGGGAGACTTTCTTGTTATAAACTCCTTTGGCATTCCACTGTAGTATGTTGAGTGTCCGGGGTGTTTGGTCAATAGCTCTTAACCTACTCCTCTGTGCCTTGACTCCACAGCACAGGGGAAGGTGACCACCAGTAGTCATGGGTGGACCCCCTTGAGGCAGGGGGCCCGGCACTATCACCGCCTGATGGGACTTCACGGGATTAGCACCATAACGATGATCTATATAATATTTTAGTTCGTAATGTTTAATAGTTTCTATTATATCACCTAATAATTTTGTGAAACATAAAAAAAAAAATAATGCCCAGCCGGGAACAGAACCCGTCTCCCGCGTGACAGGTGGAATGCTTACGACTATGCTAGTGAGGACACAATGATTGTTACACAAAGATTTTTATATAGTCAAGCCGCCATTTTGGGTTTCATGATCGTAACATCTTTGCCTGTTTTTCAACCACAATTAAAGCAAGTTTAGCGATGAAACTTTCCAAATTTCTGAAAAATTTGATGCAGAATTCAAAGATCCATCTACAATTGATGGTTTTCTATTGAAAGCGCCAGAAAAAAAAATTTATTACGGTTCAGCATGCCATTTCCATTTTACTCCGCTTGCGAGGTTGCCTCAACCAAACGGGTCATAGGCGGATTATGAAAACTAACTTCAAAAATATGTTCCGACATGTTAATTGATTAAATCAATAGTACAAGTATACAAATAAATTATTAATAATCTTTAAATGTGTGTTCTCTTTAACTTTAGTAGGTCAAATTGCATGTTTTGAGTGTTGAAAAAAAAACTTGCTCTTAAACCATGTTATGATGTTATGTTGTTACTTTTAAAATAAAAAGAACTTTCTATAAGTCAGGTGTGTGATCTAGAGACCATCAATCGTGAAAGAGAGTGGTTTGAAGTTCCGGATGACATGACGGACTGGCACAATGTAATAATAACACTGGGTCGTGAGTGCAGAGAATGGGCAGCGGGCCGCACTGAGTTTGAAGTGCAACAGCTGATCCAGAGCAACACACATCAAGGTGACATAGTCATCTACACCGATGGGTCAGTGGTGAGAAACAGACGTAGTGGCTGGGGCTTTATTGCAAAGGCTAATGGGCGAGTCTTGAAAAAGGGGAGTCTGGCATATGAGACTACGACCTCCAGCATGAGAATGGAGGTGGAGGCAGTAACAGCGGCATTCATGTGGCTAAAGGAGACTACTGCAACACACGTTGTGTTCATTACGGATTCAAAGAATATGCTTAGCAAGGTGGAGAAAGGAATGTTTCGTGTGGAATGGCTCTCGTCGCTTCAGAGGTCACAGATTGTGAGAATTGTATGGATATTTTGCCCTGGCCATGTGGGTGTACGGGGGAATGAACAGGCTGATAGGCTAGCAGGGAATGCACCTCTTGGTGGTATCTTGCCTATGGACAAGGGGGAGGTGGTCGCGTGCTTGTGGGACCAGGTGGAGAAGGCGGAGGAACAGATTGAGAACCCATATGTGGAAAGAATGAGATTGCGGGGGGTCGGCAGGGGTTCTGGAAGAATCTCAAAACTGAGAGGGAAAACCAGGAGAACATTTAATCAGATAGCGGTGGGAACGATTAGTAGTATACTCTTCGCTGGCTGTTGAACGAGGGGACTGAGCACATATGGGAATGTCTTGAGTGCAGTGATGTCGGCTCTTGACTCAACTCAACTTTTATTTAAAATAAAAATAAAAATTTGTGAAAGTGTGTGGTGGTTACTGTGAAAATACTACTCATTCATAATTTCTTAGAATATATGGTATAACAGCCACGATACTAATAAAAAATATACACAGGCATGATAATAAATCATTAAATGTTTCATACAGAAAAATTTTCAACATGGCAGGTTTCATAATAAATTAAAGGTAGCTATTATCGATAAATCATAAGTAACAAATTTGTGTAGTATATTTTGACCATATAACATATCCATGAAACATCCATCAGCAATTATTGTTAATAAAAATAAATGCCCACCTCAGATTTATTTTCAGCAAGACTGACTTAAAGAGAATTTAACAATCAACTAAGGAATTCCGTGGTCACGATGTATATAAACCCACATGGGAAATACAAGACAACATAAATGCAGGGTTGCCACTTTTTTGACCAAAAATATCTAGAAACGGCCAAAACAACATCCATAAATATCTAGATTTCGTTGGAAAGTATCTTGGGAAAATATCCAGATTGAGAAAGTAAGAAATTACATATGTATTGATGTGACTACCGGCTCCCTGGCGAAGTCTTTAACGGCTTTCGCCGTAACCCTGTATATTCTCGTGAGTAACGCAGCTGCGCCCGAACCGGCAGCGGTTCGAGCCACGTTGGTAACTTACGGGGGTATGTGAGCCGGTCGCTCAGAAAGCAGTGGCAAACTACTGAGCGTAATCATCCTAGTAAACCAACAGCAGCTGAACAATGCTGATGTTGACTGTAACGTCCTGTAAGGGATATGAAAAAAAAATGATGTGACTTACCATATAGAATCATGTTCCCCCTCTGCTGTGTGTCCACCGTGACGAGGTAGAGGGACTCAATGACCCCAAGAGCTATGCCGACAGTAGCACAGCTACTGGTAGGGTCACCCATTTCGGACAGGTCAAGGGAGAGGGACCAGACGAAGAGACATACAAACCTGCTGCCTTGTAGGTAGACTGGGGACAGTCAAAGGCAAAGGAAAGCACCCAAAAAAATGCTTGTCGAAATCGGATGCACTGAGCCACAGGCTTAACAAAGTAGTGCAACGTAACTTAATTCATGATGTCACAAATCAAAATTAATCGTTATGGTGCTAATCCCGCGAAGTCCCATCAGGCGGTGATAGTGCCGGGCCCCCTGCCTCTAGGGGGTCTACCCATGACTACTGGTGGTCACCTTCTCCTGTGCTGTGGAGTCAAGGCACAGAGGAGTAGGTTAAGAGCTATTGACCAAATACCCCCTGGACACTCAACATACTACAGTGGAATGCCGAAGGAGTTTATAACAAGAAAGTCTCCCTAACACAGCGTCTTCATAAAGATGGAATAGATGTGGCATGCATTCAAGAGACACGCCTTAACGCCAATCGCAAATTCTCAGTCAGAGGATATCAGGCAACACGTTTCGACCGCGAAGGACACAAAGGAGGAGTTCTAATACTTACACGAAATGCAATACCTTGCAGCGAAGTATCTGTGATCTCTGACAACCAAACGGAAATTATAGGTGTTGATATAATGATAAAGGACGTGAAAATAAGAATTTACAATCTGTATAGCCCGGCAGATAAGGATCTTACACTCTCAAACATGAAAATAACTGACACAAATTGCATTATTGTCGGAGACTTTAATAGCCGTTCAGAAAGATGGGGATACCCAGATACTAACAAAAGAGGAGATGAAGTGGAGGACTGGGAAATAGACTCAAATCTCCATCTACTCAACAAAGCAGATGACACATCGAGCTTCTACTCCAGAAGATGGATTACCACTTCTACTCCAGACTTAGCTTTCTGCACAGGAGACATCCTCCACAAAATCGATCGCCATGTGCTTGACCAATTACCAGGTAGTGACCACAGATCAATCAAGCTTGTAATGAATATGGAGTATGTTCCACAGGAGCAAAAGCCTTTGCCCCGCTGGAATTACAAACGAGCAGATTGGGACAGATTTGCCATACTAACAGACAAATATTGTGAAAACATAAATACACGATGTTGTTTGTCCATCAAGAATGATGATGACCATTCATTTCATCCAGTGGGGTTGAAGGTGTGGAGCCGTGGGTTCTAAGATGGCTGATAAGGCCTATTTTGGCTCGAAATGTTCTTTGACAATGTGGGCAAAGAATGCTTGACCTCTCTGGAGGAGGATTTCAGGCAGTGGTTTTTCTGTCCTGCCTTTTCTTCACAGCTCTTGCAGTCCTGGTTGCCTCACATATGACTGCACCTTTGCGTAATGATGCACGCCACGAATTTCGGTCACTGGCTGCAGCCTCCCAGGTGTCATGATAAATTCCAAAGTGAAATTTTCAGAGTGCCTTTAAAGCGTTTCCTCTGGCCACCTTGGGAGCGTTTACCACAACGCAGTTCGCTGTAAAAAATTCGTTTAGGGAGCCTGTGATCTGGCATGCGAGTCAAGTGACAATCCCAAAGAATCTGATTCTTCATCAGTACAGTGTGGATACTGGGCATGGATGCTCTTTCTAGGACTTCAGTGTCTGGAATCTTGTCTTGCCATTTAATCTTCAGTAACTTCCTTAGGCAGACTGTGTGGAAGTGGTTTAATTTCCTAGCGTGTCGCTGATAAACAGTCCAGGTTTCACAAGCATATAGCAGTGTGGATAATACAACTGCTTTGTAGACTTTTAGCTTTGTTTGCAGGCTTATTCCAGTTCTGTCCCATACATTCTTGTACAGTCTGCCAAAGGCCGCACTGGCCTTGGAGATTCTTGCATTCACTTCGTCATCAATTATGGCAGCTTGTGACACAGTGCTGCCAAGATAGGTGAATTTGTCCACAACACTTAGTCTATGATCATTAACTTTGATATTCGGAACAGTGTGATTATTCCCTGGAGCTGGCTGGTACATAACTACAGTCTTCTCCAAGTTGATATTGAGCCCAAAGTTGGCACAGGCATGTGAGAAAGCTGAAACATTATGTTGCATGTCCGCCTCTGAGTTGGCGTTTAGAGCGCAATCATCAGCAAACAGGAGCTCTCTAACGGTGTCGCTTTTAATTTTGGTTTTAGCTTTCGGATTTCTGAGATTGAATAACTTTCCATCCATACGGTAGTTGATGTCTATTCCAATGTCGTCGTTCTTGAAGGCATTCATCAACATGGCTGAAAACATGAGGCTGAACAGTGTTGGTGCCAGGACACATCCTTGCTTCACTCCATTGGTGACAGGATAGGGTTCAGACAGTTCACCATTTTCCTGTACTCTTGCCTGCATGCCGTCATGAAATAGCCGCACTATTTGGACAAACTTTCGAAGACAGCCATATTTTGCCATAATCTTCCACAGTCCTTCTATGCTGACTGTATCAAAAGCCTTGGTAAGGTCAATGAAAGTGGAGAACGTTTCGCAGTTCTGTTCCTGACATTTCTCTTGCAGCTGCCTTGCAGCGAAAATCATGTCTACAGTTCCACGTTCTTTTCAAATACACGATATGGCAACATGAAGCAAATGGTGGAAAGTCTAAAAAGAGCAATAATACAGGCAGCCACTGAGTCTATTCCAAGAGGAGCGAGGAAAAATTACAAACCATACTGGACTGAAGAACTACAAAGTTAAAGATGCCAGGAAGACCGCAGAGAGAGAACAAACAACTGAAGCGAACATCTCTCTCAAAGCCATCTCGGCAAAATATAAAAGAACAGTAAATCAAACAACAAGAGATTGTTGGAGGGAAAAAACAGAACACCTGAATTTTGACAGGGATGGAAACAAACTATGGAAACCAGTGAAAGCCATGAACAATGAAGGACCTAGAAACAAACAAATAACAATTAAACAAGGAAATGCCTTGCTTACAGGAAAAAAGGATGCAAATGCACTAATGGAACACTATGCCAGTGCAAACCACATTGATATTACAACCGAACAGAAGAAAGCAATCAAAGATAAACAGATATATCATAGTAATACAGAGACAGCAGCAGAATTTATGATGGCAAATCTAACAATGGAAGAAATGGAACAGGCAATGAATATTAAGGCAAAAAAGAAACTACTAGCAGTCCTAAATTACAGCTGGAAGAGGGGAATAGCCCCACAGGTATGGAAGGAAGCTATACTAATACCAGTCCCAAAGAAAGGAAAAGACCTGGAAGAACCAAATGGTTATCGACCTATCAGACTACTTAGCTGTGTAGGAAAATTAATGGAACGCATTATCAATGGCAGGCTAACATGGCATCTGGAAGAAAACAAACTCTTACCACCACACCAAGCAGGATTCAGAAAGTACAGATCTGTAACGAAGTCAACTCATAACTGATAACTCATAACATGAGTGGAGTCTGGTGGATCTTTATAAATATACTTTATTCATGTTGATGACAGCTGGAATTAGTGTGGCAACCTTTCTGCTCGGTATCTTGATGGTAACTGCTCCTTTGACAACAAACCACGTCACGAATTGAGCATCTCTCCTCTCATTCGACCCCGATGCTCAATCGTGCTGTAGTATTTCCCACCTAAATACTACCAAAACCCCTTCCTCTGTTACACCTCCCTATGTTTTCTAAAGAATTTTTCCTCTAAAGGAAAAATTCTTTATTCCCAACTCTCTTACTCTTTTCCTTCTTTTCCTTTAACTCCCACACTTCCTCTAATCTTCCCCAAACCAACTCAAATTTGGAGCAAATATTATATCATTTAACCCTTCTCCCTGTCGTATTTTCAATCTAGTACCCTACTATAAACTATTTCCTCTTCATAACATAATAACTCCTATCAACTACATAATAACATTGAAAACTCAACTTAACAAGTATATACAATACGTCATAACACATATGGTTGAAATAACCCCTCCTCCTCTTCATAAGAAATCTGCTTAAAAACTCAAACACTGTACCTTTCTGGTACCAACTCCCCATTGTCTTCAACAACACTACCAATTCTCTACTTTCAACCTGTAATCACTCTCACACAATAGAAAGACAAAGAATCGGTGGCCACCGGTATTTAAAAGAAGCAGTAGAACTCTTCCACACAAAGACCACACTCAGCTAAATCACACTCCTTTTACCAAACCATACTCCTTTACCCTCCTATGTCATTTGAGACTTTATGTAATAAAGTCTAAAATAATTATATCTCCTACAATACCACTCATTATGGTAAACGTTTACGCTGCTATCTACAGCATCAAAAAATAATTGTCTATATATTACAGACACTACCAATTTTATAAGTCTGAACCTTACCTCAATTTAATGTTAACCACAAAACACGTCCCGAGGACACAATTAAAAATCAAGACCTGTTCCAATACAGATCACCTCACATAATATACCTCTCTTGCCCCCTTACTGTCCATTTATTATGGGCACAACTACTCAAACCTCCAGTTGTTAATTTATGCCGTTATCAACAGCAACCATGTACTGCTCCTAACTCTCGTCTGTATAACACGGACCCTCAAAACCCCATGTCATTTTGTTCTCAATGTACATTTCACACTTATTATTGTACTGTTATCTACAGTATCTAATCAAACATGGATTCAATTCATGTTTAATTATTTGTCTGGGTCAACCCGTTACCCACTTCTTCTTCTTCAATCCCGTCTCTTATAAACCCCATGGAGGCTATGTTCAAAACTTGTATATTAACCCCGTCACCTAAGTATGGCCTATGTTTCCACAACTTAACCTCTCAACGCTGATTATCACAGCAACCTTGCTAGTAGCATATACATCAACTTGTTATTTACAAGGAGAATATGTCTCTCTTCTAGTCCCCAGTAGTTTATTACTATTTTCTGAACGAAGGATCCCAAATAAATGTCTCTCTTCTAGTCCCCAGTAGTTTATTACTATTTTCTGAACGAAGGACTAAAATAAAGCCCCATGTATTGTTTTTATTCTAGACAAAACCACGTAGATTAAACTTAACCTAACTAATTTCCAACATGTATTTTCAAACATACAAGACAATTCACTTACATTATGAGTTAAGCGAAATAAAATCAAAACAGAACATCATCCCCCCCCCCCCCCCAAAAAAAAAACTTTTTACATCATTTATGTTTCCCCACATATTAATTAAAGAACTCATTCAAAGAAAAATATATATTAAAATAATACAACATACATCCTAACCTATTGTTAGTTAATACTACTGGTCTCTTTTACGGACCAATAGTTTGTACGTAAAAGTCTAAGAACACCACAATCCTATTCTAAAACTACCATCATTTTACCAGACCAAATCAATTAAAAACATATATGAGGCATTGAAAACTCAACTTCAATCAAAACAAGTGTCTTCTCGCTAAAGAGAATATAATTCACACAGAATTAACCACTTAAAGTGATCAAGCAACACGTACCTATTCACACACATCATGCCTATTTTTTTGTTATAAAACAAAACAACTCAATGCCAAAATATATATACATATATATATATATACATATCTGCAGACCAACATATCGCGTAACAATACTTGTTCCCCTCAACCAAAATCATCACTCCACAATTGACCGTTCCATTTTCTGGAAGTCAAACATTGATTATCTCCCCTCACAATATTTTACAAAACTAACTCCTTACACATCACAACATTTGGAATACAATCACTGTCAACTACAGGTCAACTCATTTCACCTATTACTATCCCAATGTTATCTCAAAGTACCAGTGGTCATCCAGTAATAGAACCTGTGACTTGGCACACCAATTGTTTCCCTTGGATTTATTCCAAGCATCACTACAGCTATTATTATTACCGTTAACTGCGGTATCTCTAGCCTCTTACGTCCAATAAAACTTTGTCTCTCACCAATACAACCAACTCTACTTTTAAGTTTCTCGTCTATCCGACGCAATTAATTAAACACATCATTATCTTCCAACATCTCACCACGACTACTCTAAGCTATCCTCTGGTCTCTCCTAGCACTCTTGTATCGTGACGATAATCAAACTGGTCACTCTTATCGAAACACATTCTCCAACATTCATTTAACTAACCTTGTTTACCTCTGTACCTTTCACTCCTTTTCCTATTTATCGGGACTCTTCCAGAACAGCAACCCACTCCACTTATAACTGACAGCAGAGCACACTTTTCTCATTTCTCAGTGTTAGGCATTCTTGCTTCGATACATCCCTGTCAACAATACTAAATATATTTTATGAAACATCATTCAGAATGTTAACACTGTTTCCGTCAACCAGTCACAGAACTTCCCTAACTTTTTTTCAACGTCAGATATTTTAACGAAACGACATCCCAATTCTCTAATCATGTTCTCTCTATCTCTCAATTTTCGCATACTCTACGTTCCTCTTTTTATCAACGTCATTTATCAACCAGTCTTCGTATATTCACACGGACAATGATACACAACCTCTCTCTCATCTTACTACTACTCTCGCATCGCGACAACCTAACGTGTCCATACTATTACTTCAAAAAAAATTACTTTAGACGCCAATTCAACATTCCAGCAATCACTCACCACAATCTAAGCGTATCGACCTCCTCTACACACCTTGACACAAGATATATCAGCGCACTATTACATTTTATCTATTTACTTCGCTCAGGCGACATCACCAAACCTCACTCCTACTTCACTCATCGCGACTAACACCTGTTTGTCTAGAACTATACTCACGTACGAACTAAACACCTCGTACATGCATGCTGTACTTAACACTTGCCAACATTCTATCCATCCTCGACGCACATATGTTTGTCTACATTTTTATCGCTACAAGAACAACTGATTATCAGACAAACTACTTCAACACTCAACAGGACTTTCACAATTCACTTGTTTACTTATTTCTACTTTTCTCACTCATCCTCTTATAGGCAATTTCACTCCGACGAGCCACTAACCTCGTAACTATCATTCTATACTTCTCCACACAACAAGTTTCTCATTATTTAATCAGCTCTACCTTCTCCGCAAGCATGACGTAATTACTTCATCCGTCTCACCAAGAACTCGTATTCTTCAATCATCAACTTCTACAGTCTTTTACTCTTAATATTCTCACGTTCAACTGGCTATTTCACACATAATATCTAATTCCTCCTCAATCTGTATCTCTTCACTAGACACTCTCGGCCCAGCCGTAAACAACACCACACCTACTTCTCAATCCACCAAATAAAACTATCTCAGACTTCATGTCACAGCTCTGAGTCTAACCATCCATTCTTATTTTATCCCTCTGTCTACTAATTATGTGCTGAATCTACTCTACTTTAATCACTCCATTTACACATCACTCAACGTGACTAACTCTCTGTATCTATTCATTTTGGACAAAGGACTATTTTAATTTCTACTTTTCCTACATCGTCACTGAACACAATATATCCTAATTCTGTATTACGTATCCACGTAAAATCTCATTTGCCGTAACTCTCAACAACACCATCGCCACCCCTGTACCATGCGATGCCACACCAAACAATTTCATGTCTATTTTAGACAGCTCATATATCTATGTGCTCAAACCGCAATTCTTTCAAAACAATTCCATTTTCCTTCCTCACCCAAATAATTTTAACACCCATAGAGCGCATCGAAACCAAATATTTCGTCGTCTCTTAGTACTGATGTTCGTCTCGTTTCAATTATACCATCATCACTATCCGTTGTTAACCTGTTGTTAAAATACTCTGGTCTTAAGGTCATAAGGTCTTCTATTTTTCTCAAGTCACTTTCTGTCGTTGAATAAATTCCCGTTATCTGTCTACTATTATTTTTTTTCTTAAATGAATTCTTTCCTTTATTTCTTTCATTTGCGTCGGCCTGCTCACTGTTTCCTGTATACCTTACGTAGCGTTTGCACCTTCCCATCTCGTCTTCAGATGACACACTGATAATAGTTCCTTCATCAGACTCATAATAATTCTCATAACGATTTACTGCAGATACGTCGACCCTATTCCCATAGTCACCTTTAGAACCTCTGTCTTTCTTTCTCTTTCTCGGTATTCGTCTCTTAGTTTTCCCTACTTTCTTGTCATGTAAACTAGTATCTAGTTCTCTAGAGTCACTAACTAAAACTCTGTCCGTCTGTCCACCAGCAACTACACCGTACGAGGGAACATTATGCTTCAATTCAGGATCTGTTCGTAGTGTAATTCTCTCATTCTTCGACTCACCAGTATTTATATCTGTTTCAGAATCACTATAACATGTGGAAATATCTTCTTCGTAATCTGCACTCCGACAGCTAATATTCCTACACCATTTGGGAATTAGTTTCATGTCTATACTTGAGGAACTTGAGATGTCAGTACCTCTATTAACTATCATACTGCTATTTCCTCTTTCAATACCTCTCCTCTTTGGCTTCCTTTCGTCCTTGGTTTTCGTCTATCTTTCTTAACTTCAACCTTGACTCCTTTTTCTAATTTTACCTGAGGTGTTTCCGCAATTTCCACCGTCTTAATAGTCTGCGTTCCCCTTACTATTTTCTTAGTTGTTTGCACTTGGGTATTTTTCTCTACAATATCTACCTGAGTCTGTGTACTATTTTCTATCGTATTACCTGCCTGCGTCTGTGTCTCTCGGTTTATTTTCTTCACTAATACCACTGTTTTCTTTTCCTGTCCACTAGTCACATTCGCAACCATTTTAGGACTAGTTTGTATTTTATTTACAGGTTCAACTCTGTCTCTTACACCTTGTCACGAATTGGCCGCCTTAACATCCCAGAATATTTTTCTAGGTCTCCAAATTTGAGAGGCCAAACTGAGAAAGAATGAATTAATCACACTACTCCAAAATTATCTAGTCGTGGGGTAAGATTATTCACAAAAAGCCTCTAGCCATGACGTAAGCTTGCAGATGGCAAGTAAAATGGCAACTAGATAATTAGTATACACCTTGGGAAACTGCTGACCTAGACATGCTGAATCAACAATGAAGGGGCCATGGACTGTGTAATTAAAACCGACCAGGCATGACACCTGATAAGCAGGGGTAGAAACTCGCCCAGGTGTGAACAACATTGACCCAGGGAAAGATAATAGCCCCAGGGCTGTAAACTAAGCCCCGTCCACTCTGACTGGCAGACTCAGGAATGTGTGAAAACAGATCTGATAAGACAATTAACACTGGGCTGTAGACTGTACCAGACAGAGAGGAGCAAGGTGTGATGGCCAGGTTGCGGGGATAATTGCAATTACCGTCAGCGGGAGAATAGAAGAATTTATGACGGGAATGCCAAAGAGATAATAGTGTCTCAGACACTGTCTGCTAGACTAAGCTTAAATAAGGGTCCCTAGCCTGTTTTATGTTAGATTAAGTTTGACTTCAGAACAGGTGAGACAACCAGCTCGTTTTGTATGATTCTTAGGTTGCTAGATTTAACTAGGAGAATTAATTCTTAGTAACTAGTCGAGTTTTAGATGGATGTACTGACTTTCAGTCTATATCTGATCTAGGTTATTGCAAGAACTATCATTGTCATAGGTCACTTGAGTGTTCTTTCTGAGTTCTGTGTTCAATATAATTGTGCTGTAAGTGCTACTCTTCTGAGAAGTAGAAACTTATGGAAGGCAGGTCTTGTCTAGATATACTTGAGGTGTCGTAGCAGATGCTTGCCATCCCTTTCTAAACTAGACTAGTCTCGTTTTGGTGTGTGCATTTGTTGTACAGAATATAGTCAACTGACTATTTATTTAATTCTTACAACAGCAGTAACTAAGTGTGATTAAACCGGGCAGCTCAGCAAATATAGCTGGTCTGGGTGGTAACTTCAATTAGACTTGTTGTATATCTCATTTTGTAGCTATACAATATTAGTACTCATTAATAATGCCTGATGCTATTATGTGAGTATCATTAGATGTCTATCTTGAAGTAATATAATGTTTACGGATATGTTGGATGTATGTATGTGTAATTTCATATGAATATACGATGCTAGGAATATGCTTCGTACATATTCTTTCTGTGTATATACATCTCATTTCGTATACCTACAAACTAACTAGTGCATTATGCTATTATGTTAAAGTATCATAATATGTCTAGTTTAATTAATGTTTTATGTGTATTTCATGTTTGGTATATTGATTTGTCATATGCTAGCCTATCAATATGACGTGTTATATTATGGTGTGCGCATTGGCACACTAACCATCGATTGCATTTGTAGCAGAGGTGTAATGGTACAGACATTACCCACAAGTGTTATGGGGTATATGGTGCTAAACTTTCTCAGTGTATTGTGGGCGTGCGTCCACGGTAATGCATGGAAACCTGGCACAGCTATTGGTCACGGCGTGTAAGCCCGGATGATCAGGCATTATTATAATACCCTTACCGACCCTGTGAGCTGCTAAACTAACATTGGACGGAGCGGCTGTGCGACACCGAATTTCTGTATTAGCGACATGGACATGGGGCGGCAGAAATGTAATCATTACAGGCGTGTGAGACAATTGAAAAGCCCGTCCCAGACTAAAGACAGTAGGGAGAAGGAGGATGGTGAACACAGTAGAGCTGGAAGATAAACTTGGCCAGACTGGTCATTGTATATGTTTGTGTTATGATATGTTTTAATTAGGATTGCGCTGATGTAGAACTGATATAACACATTCTTGACTTTCTTTCAAGCTCTCACAAGGAGCACCTATGTTACAGATCTCAAGAACGAGTGAAGACTAGGTAGAGCTAGGACTGGCATGAGTCAGGATACCGGCAAGCTGTTTCTTTTGTTGAGTCTACTGGAGAGTGGGGATCTGGACCACAGTTCCAGATAGATGAAGTAACAAGTAAAGTTACGTAATGTTTCTCATCACAATATGTTATATGATTTTATCATCCTCATATTGACAATCATCCGATGTCTATTGTTATGATTAGCAAATAAATGTTGTAGTATTGTAACTCATAGTTCTGTCGTTATATTTTAATTCCAATTGTGCATACGTGTTGTGTGTGTACATTGGTGGGGGTTCACTTACACACCAAGGAAGGGAGCAGTCAGGGAGAAAAACCTGTACTGGAATAGTTGTCTTTACACTTTAATTCAGACGTAAAAATCTATTCTAACTAACCTTCTCCTTCCCATCCTTGGCGAATACTCAGCACAGTTCATTTCAATTTTGTAACGAGCCACTAGGAACTGTACGTTGGATATTCAAGGGCTTAATCTGTAGTTCAGCCATATAGATTTTGTCCCTAGTAAGTTTCTGACTATCTGGGGTTGCTCGCCAGTGAATAATACATTCATCTAGCCGGTGGGGCACCCCGACTTCTGACACACCTGAGTTTAGATATTGTCTTTGTCTTTTTTCAAACCATTCGTCACGTCTTTTTCTAGCGCTTACTGTATAGGATGGCCAACTCCTAGAACAGTCTCTCTCATGTCCATTTCTGTATCCCTGATCATTATACCAGCTCCTAACCCTAGTCTTCCTTGGATTAACGTAAATGTTTCTATACTGTCCCCTATTTTCATTAAGTGGCTGTCCTCGGCTATTCTTGTTGTTCCTTTTTATCTCATTCCTTCCTACATTATTTGTCTTACTCTGTAACCAGTGTACGAAACATTCTACCTCGCTGACTGCCACCTTTAACTCTCCTAACCATGCAGTCACGCGTCCTAAGTCTCTGCTCAGGTGCATTTTTACTCTTTATGCTATCTCAGCCTAAAAACAATATCTTCTTCTATATGCTTCTTAATAGCTGGGGAAAAAAACTCAGCTGGAATAATTCTCTACTGTGCCGTGATGAAGCTGTTATGCTGTTCCTACCCCCGTCAATACTTGTACCAAAGAGTCTTGTTCCGCCATGCTGAAATATACTTAAACAGAGCAAGCAAACAACTTCACAATCGTAATTTCCTAATTTAAGAAACACAAATCAAATCACTTATTTCTTAAGAACAGTTCAATCAGTTACCAGGTTTATAAATTTACGTACTTCTGTTTCTCGATCCCAGCACGACGTATTTTCCTAGACTCGCCGCCAGATTACACTCAACGCTGTAGTAGTTGAACCCAATCGCGCCCCACACAGTTCGTTCGCTCTTCTCAGGTTACTCAAACACTAGGATTCTGCGTCAGCCGAAATTCAGTCGCGGAGTTCAGGTAGCGGAGTCTGTCTCTTCTCCCAGGTAACTTCGTCTCTTGGGATGCCTGGACAAACTTCAACCCCTGGTAGGGTCCCGACCAGTCTTCTGGCTTCTGATTTCGCCCCGGGTGGGGTACTTCATCGATGTCTTGAGATAGTCTGACACACAACAGCGAGCGGCTCTCAACTGCAGTAGAGCCCCGAGATAGTCTGACTCGTCAACAAAACATTAGGCAATCCATGAAGTAATGCCTTATTTATTTCCAGTTGTTAGCGTTCAGAACGAAACCTATTAACATTGAGGCTGAACTTGATTATCTTATTGAAAAGTTCTTTCTCACCTGCAACAACTATCCGATTGGATTTGCCCTTTAGCCAAACTTTTGCTCGGTCAAGACACGATTAAACTGGGCCGACTTTCAGCACACTCCTGCTCGCTCGAGATATCGGTTAGACGGCTTGACCTTCAGGAATACTTCTGCTCCTGACACGTCCGTTAGATGAACGGATAAGAGGAGTCGCCAGGATGGTGTCCACAGTTGACGCTCGCCGGTTTGATAACGATCTCAGGTGTCGCAATTCGTTATGGCCAGTTTCACTTTTCTCCTGACGCCAGCAAAATTTTGACAGCCAGCAGTCTTGAAAAAGACTTACAGACGACCACCCCTGGGCGGGCTTTTGGTCGCTGTATTTTTCGCTGATACGTTATTGGCCATTTTTTTTCACTGCGCCTTGTTACATTCAATGGTTGTTCAAAAGCGTGCCGAAATTATTTCTGGCGACTGAGACAAACGGAGCACGGATCATCTTCTTAGTTTTTGGCCTCCGCGATGTTATATAGTATACGGCATGACTTCGCGTTACACCAGGCTCGAATCCTGTGTCGTGGGCACCATTTCGCTTATTGTAACGAAGTCAACTCATAACTGATAACTCATAACATGAGTGGAGTCTGGTGGATCTTTATAAATATACTTTATTCATGTTGATGACAGCTGGAATTAGTGTGGCAACCTTTCTGCTCGGTATCTTGATGGTAACTGCTCCTTTGACAACAAACCACGTCACGAATTGAGCATCTCTCCTCTCATTCGACCCCGAATGCTCAATCGTGCTGTAGTATTTCCCACCTAAATACTACCAAAACCCCTTCCTCTGTTACAGATCCACTGAAGATCAAATAACCTATATAGCTCAGGAAATAGAGGATGCCTTCCAAGAGAAAAAGCACACACTAGCGGTCTGGATAGATTTAGAAAAAGCATTTGATAAAGTATGGAAGGAAGGACTGAAAGTATAACTGCAAAAAATGCATGTTTGTGGGAAAATGTATAAATTGATCAGCCACTACCTTGAGAACAGAACTGCCAGGACAAAAGTACAAGGACAAACCAGCAAAATGATGCTGTTGGAGCAAGGTGTCCCCCTAGCATATATAAACGACATCACGGAACATTTTCCAGCCAGAGTACACACATCATCCTTTGCAGATGACCTAGCCATATGGACATCTGAAGAATATATTAGTACAGTTAACAGCGGAATACAGCAAGCTTTATTAGCGCAAGAGGACTGGTCAAAATTATGGCTAGTGAAGATAAGTGAGGAGAAAACAACATGCACAGTGTTCTCCCTCTCAAATAAAACTCAGCAACCTACGCTGGTATTGAATGGAAAAATATTGCGCCATGAAGAAAATCCAAACTATCTAGGAGTCACCTTTGGTCGTCGCTTGACATGGAAAACACAGGTTGAGAAAAATCGAACAAGAGCAAGGCAAAGAATGGCAATCATGAAAAAGCTTGCTGGTACAACGTGGGGAGCAGACGAGAAAGTTCTCAAGAAGTTATATACTGGACGGGTGAGGCCAGTACTGGAGTCCAAAATCAAGGAATGCGAATCATAACTGGAAGCCTGAAGACAACGCCTATTAATGAACTAGAAAAGATCACTTGTTTACAACCAATGCAGGCTAGAAGAGATAGCAGAGCCCAGCAACAAGCAGAAAAATTTAGAAGATTTAGTGGTTTTGGAAAGGGAAGACTGAAGCGTAGCAACTTTGTAGAAACTGCAAAACGAAAGATTAGGGCAGATCCTATACTTAACATATCAACAGTGAAACCCATTTACAATGCAGACAAGTTCCCAGCTTGGAGACAGCAGCAACTGCCTGAGATGATAGAAAACATTCCTGGTATTGAGAAAAAGAACACTCAGCATGAAACCGAAAGAAGAGAATTAAACCTAAACTACATAAAAGAACATTACCCAAGCAGCAATTGGACCCATGCATATACAGATGGATCAGCCAAAAATTCAATAGAAAATGGAGGAGGAGGAATTCTCCTAAATTTAAAAAATGGAGTGAAAAAAAACACATTCAATGGCAACTGGAAAGTTTTCATGTAACTTCAAAGCGAAGGTGGAGGCTTTGAAAACTGCAGCAGAAATGCTCTTGATGGAGGAAAATAAAGAGAAGCAAATAGCTATCTTCACAGATGCAAAGTCAGCTGTCTCAATACTGTAGAGCAATAACAGCACAGAAATAGCTGACCTAAGAGCAGCACTCCATGGTCTATGCCAGAAATCCAAAAAAGTTGTAATACAGTGGATCCCATCACATTGCAGTATACCTGGAAATGAAGAGGCTGACAGACTGGCAAAAGAGGGCGGACGACTACCTCAGCCTGACATAGACATAACCTATAATGAGGCAAAGAGGTTGATAAAAAGCACTTATAGAACCAAATGGGAATCAGAGCATCCAGGCCACCAGAAGGATGATGCATATTACAAACTCGACCGAAGAGAACAGTAGCAATCTTCACTCCGCACAGGACATAACAGGCTGAAATACCACTTGTTCAATAAACTAAAGATAGGAGATACCGATGAATGTAATTGTGGAACTGGTAAAATGACAGCTAGACATTTGCTGCAGGAGTGCCCAATATATGCAGAACAGAGAAAGATATTTTGGCCCACACTTGCTTCATTTGAGGACAAGCTCTATGGAGATATCAACAAGCTCAAGTTGACCGCAGCTTACTTTAACTACATACATTTTAACATTTAAAGGTGTATGAAGAAGTATTCAGACTGCGACACTTCATACCACAGGTATGTCGGTTACAAAAGCCTCCCAGAGGCATGAAGTGGAATATTGCTTGGATAGCAAATCCATTACGTGGAAAGTCCAAATCAAAAGCCCAGTGTGTGGGCTTCATAAAAGGTGGAAAAAGTGTCCTATTGGGACGAAATGGAATATTGCTCGGATAGCAAATCCATTACGCGGAAAGTCCGAATCGAAAGCTCACTGTGTGGATGTCATCTGCACACTGCATTCTTCTGGTTTCCGGAAGAACAGCCTATGGTGAACGGAAGGCCCAATATACGGAAGTGAGGCTAAGCAGCCATGTGCAGGACGTGACAATTCCTTGGGTGAGCCCAGTACCAGAGCGCTGTGTGTTGGCTCTGCAATTATGGAAGCCTCCTTGGATGGCGGGGAATACCCATGGTCTGCCCCTGCCTTCCCTTGAGGGCTGACCAGGATGTCTTTGGCTGTTCTATATGGGCCAGCTGGGATGGGGGATAACACCACAACAGTGAGAGTCTAACGTCCTAAGAAACCCACGGGAAGGTTAACCCGGTCAACAAATGCCCGCAGAAGTCGGATGTGTTGGCCTAACGGCGCAAGAACGCAGCTCTGCTGTAAACAGGCACAACGCAATCACGTCCGAAAAAAAAACTCCGGATGAAAGCAGAAGTAGAAGAAGAATCATGTCCTCATCTTCACTGATGTATATCTCACAAGATGCACTTAGCTTGGGTGATGAATTTGAAGCTTCAGATTCAAAATGACTCTGGTATGCTTTAGCTGTTCTAATTTCTTTTAATACACGATCAGGGAACTGATAAGTTGAACAGCATTTGCCTGCTCTCATCAGGCCAAATCTTATTGTTAAGATAGCATTTAAGAGGTCAAGTTTTATCCTGTTTCTTAGTTTACATTTTGTATAATTCATAGTAGGCCTACTGAAAACTCTTTCCACATAAGCATTTGAATGGGGTAGTATCATGGCAGACATCACACAATCAAAGAGCTCACAGAATGGACTGTTACCTGAGGCATCTTTAAATTGTCTTACTTCACTCCAAAAGGCTTCAGTTTCTGTTTTGTTTCTCCAGTCAACAAAATGTATTTTCTTTAACTGATATTCTGGTTCCGCCACACTATTATCAGTAGCCCCTAAAAATTTCATAACTTGACAATATTTAGATATGTCCTTTACTGGCTGAAGTATGTTGTTAACAGAAAAGAGTAAAATATTTTTCAATACATCTAAATTTTCAGGAAGTCTCTGCTTCAATTGCTTGAATAATGAGAGAAGAAAATCTTGACAGCGCTTTCTTAAATTGTACTCTTCATTTTTCTGTAAACAGTCCTTTTGTTTTTAAACCATCAATTTTTGATTCGATTTGGTATCCCAGGTATGGCTTAGGAGCCAAATAGCTCTCTATAGTGCAAGTGAACAAGTCAGCTTTAGAAGTTGCCAATATAAGTCTTTTACCAATTGAGTGAAATAGCAAAGTGAGATCGTCAAGTAATTTAACTTTATCAACATTTTGAGATTCAAACAGTCTATTAACTTTTTTGCACTTCACTTAAAATGGGCTGTAAAAAGAAAAGGAATGCTATAGTTTGTCCCGCAAAGAATGCCTTCATTCACGATCAATTATCTTGAAAACTATCTGTTGCATCGTTATGAAATTTTTCCAGCCGTCTTATATTTACCCCCACCCAAGGAATATGTCTTTGATAGGTCCAAAAACAACTTAAATCATCGAAAGCGGCGACATTTCTTTGATGTTTTGCTGAAAAACTAGTGATTTCTCGCTAACAAAGTTATGTTTACAGTAATGAAAGCCCCACCAATTCAGATGACACACAAGGCGTATCCGGATTCGTATGGGAGTGAGTGCAATGAAAGAAATAGCTTAAAATCGACAGGGTCGGCTGCATTGCACCAGGTTTTTATCCCATATGGCTCAGTTTCTTTCCGCAGCACGGAAAGCGTCGCACAAAGCGCGAACTCCGTACCTCCAGCGACGACCCTCGGGAGTCTCCGAAAAAATACACTAGTGAAATGAAGGACGCGGCCCGGAATCGAACATACAGCCTTCGGAGCCCGAGTCAGACGGCTTGACCACTTCACCACGGAGAATCCCAGGAGGGGTGCAATGTGTAATATTAGTAAAGACAGAGAATTTACAGAGGCATGGGGTAAATAATTTGTAAATTGACAGGAAAGTAGAAGGAATATATTTCTTACCTTATTTTTCATTTCCTTCTTGTTTCTTCAGCTGCTGGTTAATAATGTGTACACAAGTATTCGTGTTAGCTTTTTATATTGAGTTCGTGAAAGCTTCCAAATAGCTGTGCGTTAATGTGCGTATGGAGTGACCAGAAATGATACCGCAATTTAGTCATCATGTTTCCATTTTTAAGGATCTGTTCAGCTGTCTGTGTAGTTTGTTCACACGTACACATGGGTGACAGACCCGCTTTGAGTCTTCGTGAAAGATTGTCTACTCTACTGTTTACCGTTCAGAGACGGAACATGATTACCTGTTTTGCACTATGAAAATAGTTGTCAGTGTCTCTGTAGTGGGCTTTCTTCTTAACGACCAAGATGTTGGTCCTCTTTTCATTGAAGTTTATAGATTGATTCGTATGCACGTGTGTTGTCCCCTAATTTGACAACGTGTTTGCTCTCACGTTTCTTGTTATGCCACGATATGTCAGTTTCCATTGCAATATTACTCTTCTGTTGGTATTTAATGCGTTTAGTGTGTGTGTGTGTGTGTGTGTGTGTGTGTGTGTGTGTGTGTGTGTGTGTGTGTGTGTGTGTGTGTGTGTGTGTTCAATACAGTTGTTTGCCACCACTGAGGGCTTGCGGAATTGAAAATTCATCACTGTGGATACAAACTGTTGCCATTGACATTATGCTGATGCTGTAATGTTTAGGGCCTGCAATTCTTCTGAATATTTATAGCAAAATATCCTAGTTGGTGTGCACGTGGATTAAGGTCTGCGATCTGCTCAGACCTTAATCTGTGTCGGATGATTCCAGTAGGTTGATGACTGCTCTCGGTTGCATAAAATTCAATCCATCCTTTCTCCAATAATCCTCTTCCTCTTTCACCACATGGTCCTCACATTTTTCCAGTAACTTTTATCAATATTTAATAACGCAGACTGGATTAGTATACTGACGTCAGACAATTTGAATATAGTATTGTCAGCTGCCACCTGTCCTTTAATTTTAGCCCACACAAGTTCAATAGGGTTAAAGTGAGAATGGTGCGGCAGAAGTCTCAAGCACCCATGACGATGCTCTTCTATCAACTTGTCGATTTTATATTTCTTGCTTTTTGGCGTCTGTTTTACAAGGAACAACAATTCTAGCTAGAAATACGTTTCTGGAAATGGTATGTTTTCCATTCGTAGTCATATCTTTATTGCTCCCTTTGTGCTCGATGCTGTAGGTATTTTGTCTTCTTGGGCAACAACATTGATATCATGCATTGTCCATAATTGGACACGACGGTCTATCTAGGGATGGAAGCTCAGTATTCTCGAGCCAATCTCTAAATACATTACCATTCATCTTATTATGATAATCCCTATTGTCTGTATGCTTTGATAAGAACACGAGCCCAGCATTCCGTTGTAAGCCATTATGCGTATTACCAGCATGGGCCATGACCAAAAGCTGTCCTTTACTACTGGGCAGATATCGCTTTATCTGTCCATCCACTGATTGCCATTCCTTATTACTTGTGTGGTGCGCATTGATCCACATTTCATCCAAACACACTATGCCATAATTTTCTTTGCGAATTTCCCTTATTTCACGTAGGTATCTGCTTCTCATGGCTCCTAAATGCGGTTGCTCGCAAAGATTATTTCTACCGCCCTTGTACTTTTAAATAGTGAAGATAATGTCCTTATAATTTTCCACAAAGTTGTTTTGGATAGCTCTATGTTATTGTTCTTTCTTAACCAAACCCTAAGTTTTCTTACAGTCACTGTTTCTTTGGCATCCAGCATTTTTATAATGCTGGATAATCCTGGATATAAAATCCCAAATTTTTATAATTTTAGTAGTCTCCGCGGCGAAGTGGTCAAGCCTTTTGACTCGGGCTCCAATCGCCGTGGGTTCGATTCCGGGCCGCATCCTTCGGTTCACGAGTTAAATTTTTCGGAGACTTCTGTGGGTCGTCGCTAGAGCTGCGAAGTTCGTACTTTGTGCGATGCTTTCCGCGCTGCGGGAAGAGACGGTGCCATATGGGATAGAACCCGGTGCATTGAAGTCGACCCTGTTGTATATCAAGCGACTTTTTAAAGCATTTTTATAATAGCTCGCCTTATGACATCTTTGTCAAAGCTGTCGACGAAATGACCGTTTACTCAAACCCAATACATGCATTGTTCTTTTTTCGGAATTTGTAATAGTATAAAACAGTTTCCTGCGATCAGCTCCTTGACAAAAACATGTGTACAACTTCATAGCTATTCTTTGAAGTGTATAATTTCGCATTCAATCCCATTGAAAAATATTCACACATTTCAATGTTAGCGATAAGTGGTAAGATTTAAAAAAAAAAAAAAACAACAACAACAACATATTAATCAGGTTTCATGAAATAACCCACATTTTGAGACACCTCTGGATGAACAGTCCTAGTTTAAACAACGCGGGTAGTTGGCATAAGGCCAATCCCGTGAAAAAACGAACAATATTCAACACTGAGCGCTGATTGTCTGGCTACGCTGTAATACATTTAAAATTATGAATTTCATCTCAGACCCGTAAATTATATACCGCATATAATAAAACTTTGAAATCTGCTGTAAAATCTCCAGAATAAAATTTTTTTTTGTTGGGTGAACATAATGATAAGGTTATATACTAAATCTCATAATTTTCCCTCAGTTGGTTACTGAGATATGGATGTTTATATTGGGGCCAAAAAAAAAAAAAAATACTATAAATGTTTTTTTCATCAATGTATATTCCATATAGCATTTCAGCTGTGTAGCACTTTTCACTTTGTCTTGTTATTTCTAAGTGTGTCTTTAACTCCAACCATTGGTTCACAATTACTTCAACAGCTGGTTGAATTGATAACCATTTAGTTTCGCAATATGACAGAATTTTCAGTGGTTAGGAACTATCATTTAATGCTTTATATAAATTATTATATTGCTGTTGTCTGACAGATGTTTTGGAGAACCAGTTATGTGTTTCAGCAATAAGGAATTCCAAATTCCTTGGTAAACATTCTGTTGATGCATGTGATAATGCTATCTGCAAGGAATGACACGCACATTTTATGAGGATTAAAGATGGGATATCTTCCTTCAATTTTGCATAAACGCCATGGTTGGTACCAACCACTGTGTTGTTTGTCCATCAAGAATGATAATGACCATTCATTTCATCCAGTGGGGTTGAAAGTATGGAGCCGTAAGTTCTAAGATGGCTGATAAGGCCTATTATGGCTCGAAATGTTCTTTGACAATGTGGACAAAGAATGCTTGACGTTTCTGGAGGAGGATTTTCTGCAGTGGTTTTTCTGTTCTGTCTTTTCTTCACAGCTCTTGCAGTCCTGGTTGCCTCACAAGTGACTGCACCCTTGCGTAATGATGCACGCCACGAATATGGGTCTCTGGCTGTAGTCTCCCAGGTGTCATGATGAATTCCAAAAGCATTCAGTGAGATTTTCAGAGTGTCTTTAAAGCGTTTCCTCTGGCCGCCTTGGGAGCATTTACCACAACGCAACTCGCCGTAAAAAATTCGTTTAGGGAGCCTGTGATCTGGCATGCGAGTCAAGTGACCAGCCCAGCGAATCTGATTCTTCATTAGTAGAGTGTGGATACTGGGCATGGATGCTCTTTCTAGGACTTCAGTGTCTAGAATCTTGCCTTGCCATTTAATCTTCAGTAACTTCCTAAGGCAGACTGTGTGGAAGTAGTTTAATTTCCTAGCGTGTCGCTGATAAACAGTCCAGGTTTCACAAGCATATAGCAGTGTGGATAATACAACTGCTTTGTAGATTTTCAGCTTTGTTTGCAGGCTTATTCCAGTTCTGTCCCACACATTCTTGCACAGTCTGCCAAAGGCCGCGCTGACCTTGGAGATTCTTGCATTCACTTCGTCATCAATTATGGCAGCTTGTGACACAGTGCTGCCAAGATAGGTGAATATGTCCACAACACTTAGACTATGATCATTAACTTTGATATTCGGCACAGTGTGATTATTCCCTGGAGCTGGCTGGTACATAACTACAGTTTTCTCCAAATTGATATTGAGCCTAAAGTTGGCACAGGCATGTGAGAAAGCTGAATCATTATGTTGCATGTCCGCCTCTGAGTTGGCGTATAGAGCGCAATCATCAGCAAACAGGAGCTCTCTGACGGTGTCGCTGTCAATTTTGGTTTTCTTCTTCTTCGTTCATCCGGAGTTTTTTTTTCGGATGTGATTGCGTTGTGCCTGTTTACGGCAGAGCTGCGTTCTTGCGCCGTTAGGCCGACACATCCGACTTCTGCGGGCATTTGTTGACCAGGTTAACCTTCCCGGGGGTTTCTTAGGACGTTTGACTCTCACTGTTGTGGTGTTATCCCCCATCCCAGCTGGTCCATATAGAACAGCCAAAATTACGTGGAAAGTCCGAATCAAAAGCCCACTGTGTGGGCTTCATAAAAGGTGGAAAAGTGTCCTAGTGGCACGAAATGGAATATTGCTTGGATAGCAAATCCATTACGTGGAAAGTCTGAATCAAAAGCCCACTGTGTGGGCTTCATAAAAGGTGGAAAAGTGTCCTAGTGGCACGAAATGGAATATTGCTTGGCTAGCAAATCCATTACATGGAAAGTCCGAATCGAAAGCTCACTGTGTGGATGTCATCTGCAGACTGCATACTTCTGGTTTCCGGAAGAACAGCCTATGGTGAACGGAAGGCCCAATATACGGAAGTGAGGCTAAGCAGCCATGTGCAGGACGTGACGATTCCTTGGGTGAGCCCAGTACCAGAGCGCTATGTATCGGCTCTGCAAGTATGGAAGCCTCCTTGGATGGCGGGGAATGCCCATGGTCTGCCCCTGCCTTCCCTTGAGGGCTGACCAGGATCTTTGGCTGTTCTATATGGACCAGCTGGGATGGGGGATAACACCACAACAGTGAGAGTCAAACGTCCTAAGAAACCCCCGGGAAGGTTAACCCGGTCAACAAATGCCCGCAGAAGTCGGATGTGTCGGCCTAACGGCGCAAGAACGCAGCTCTGCTGTAAACAGGCACAACGCAATCACATCCGAAAAAAAACTCCGGATGAACGAAGAAGAAGAAGAAGAACAGCCAAAGATCCTGGTCAGCCCTCAAGGGAAGGCAGGGGCAGACCATGGGCATTCCCCGCCATCCAAGGAGGCTTCCATACTTGCAGAGCCGATACATAGCGCTCTGATACTGGGCTCACCCAAGGAATCGTCACGTCCTGCACATGGCTGCTTAGCCTCACTTCCGTATATTGGGCCTTCCGTTCACCATAGGCTGTTCTTCTGGAAACCAGAAGTATGCAGTCTGCAGATGACATCCACACAGTGAGCTTTCGATTCGGACTTTCCATGTAATGGATTTGCTATCCAAGCAATATTCCATATCATGCTACTAGGACACTTTTCCACCTTTTATGAAGCCCACACAATGGGCTTTTGATTCGGACTTTCCACGTAATGGATTTGCTATCCAAGCAATATTCCATTTCGTGCCACTAGGACACTTTTCCACCTTTTATGAAGCCCACACAGCGAGCTTTCGATTTGGACTTTCCACATAATGGATTTGCTATACAAGCAATATTCCATTTCATGCCTCTGGGTCTTCATGCACCTTTAGATGTCAACCTGTATGTAGTTTAAGTAAGCTGCGGTCAATTTTAGCTTGTTGATATCTCCATAGAGCTTGTCCTCAAATGAAGCAGGTGTGGGCCAAAATATCTTTCTCTGTTCTGCATACGTTGGGCAATCCTGCAGCAAATGTTTTCCTGTCATTTTTCCAGTTCCACAATTACATTCATCGATATCTCCTATCTTTAGTTTATTGAACAAGTGGTATTTCAGCCTGTTATATCCTGTGCGGAGTCTGAAGATTGCTACTTGTTCTCTTCGGTCGAGTTTGTAATATGCATCATCCTTCTGATGGCCTGGATGCTCTGATTCCCATTTGGTTCTATAAGTGCTTTTTATCAACCTCTTTGCCTCATTATAGGTTATGTCTATGTCAGGCTGTGGTAGTCGTCCGCCTTCTTTTGCCAGTCTGTCAGCCTCTTCGTTTCCAGGTATACTGCAATGTGATGGGATCCACTGTATTACAACTTTTTTTTATTTCTGGCATAGACCATTGAGTGCTGCTCTTAGGTCAGTTAGTTCTGTGCTGTTATTGCTCTTCAGTATTGAGACAGCTGACTTTGCATCTGTGAAGATAGCTATTTGCTTCTCTTTATTTTCCTCCATCAGGAGCATTTCTGCTGCAGTTTTCAGAGCCTCTACTTCCGCTTTGAAGTTACTTGAAAATTTTCCAGTTGCCATTGAATGTGTTTTTTTCACTCCATTTTTTAAATTTAGGAGAATTCCTCCTCCATTCGCTATTGAATTTTTGGCTGATCCATCTGTATATGCATGGGTCCAATTCCTGCTTGGGTAATGTTCTTTTATGTAGGTTAGGGTTATTTCTCTTCTTTCGGTTTCATGCTGAGTGTTCTTTTTCTCAATACCAGGAATGTTTTCTATCATCTCAGGCAGTTGCTGCTGTCTCCAAGCTGGGAACTTGTGTGCATTGTGTATGGGCTTGACTGTTGATATGTTAAGTATAGGATCTGCCCTAATCCTTCGTTTTGCAGTTTCTACAAAGTTGCTACGCTTCAGTCTTCCCTTTCCAAAACCATTAAATCTGTTGTACATAGGGTGGTCTGTCAATCTTCTAAATTGTTCTGCTTGTTGCTGGGCTCTGCTATCTCTTCTATCCTGCATTGGTTGTAAACAAGTGATCTTTTCTAGTTCATTAATAGGCGTTGGCTTCAGGCTTCCAGTTATGATTCGCATTCCTTGGTTTTGGACTCTACTTATTTTGTTAAAGTTTGACTTAGCTGCTGTTGCCCAAGCTGCAATGCCATATTCCAGTACTGGCCTCACCCGTCCAGTATATAACTTCTTGAGAACTTTCTCATCTGCTCCCCACGTTGTACCAGCAAGCTTTTTCATGATTGCCATTCTCTGCCTTGCTCTTGTTCGATTTTTCTCAACCTGTGTCTTCCATGTCAGGCGACGATCAAAGGTGACTCCTAGATAGTTTGGATTTTCTTCATGGCGCAATATTTTTCCATTCAATACCAGCTTAGGTTGCTGAGTTTTATTTGAGAGGGAGAACACTGTGCATGTTGTTTTCTCCTCACTTATCTTCACTAGCCATGATTTTGACCAGTCCTCTAGCGCTAATAAGGCTTGCTGTATTCTGCTGTTAACTGTACTAATATATTCTTCAGATGTCCATATGGCTAGGTCATCTGCAAAGGAGGATGTGTGTACTCTGGCTGGAAAATTTTCTGTGATGTCATCTATATATGCTAGGAATAATGTTGGTGAAAGAACTCCTCCTTGGGGGACACCTTGCTCCAGCAGCATCATTTTGCTTGTTTGTCCTTGTACTTTTGTCCTGGCAGTTCTGTTCTCAAGGTAGTGGCTGATCCATTTATACATTTTTCCACAAACATGCATGTTTTGCAGTTTTACTTTCAGTCCTTCCTTCCATACTTTATCAAATGCTTTTTCTAAATCTATCCAGACTGCTAGTGTGTGCTTTTTCTCTTGGAAGGCATCCTCTATTTCCTGAGCTATATAGGTTATTTGATCTTCAGTGGATCTGTACTTTCTGAATCCTGCTTGGTGTGGTGTTAAGAGTTTGTTTTCTTCCAGATGCCATGTTAGCCTGCCATTGATAATGCGTTCCATTAATTTTCCTACACAGCTAAGTAGACTGATAGGTCGATAGCCATTTGGTTCTTCCAGGTCTTTTCCTTTCTTTGGGACTGGTATTAGTATAGCTTCCTTCCATGCCTGTGGGACTATTCCTCTCTTCCAGCTGTTATTTAGGACTGCTAGTAGTTTCTTCTTTGCCTTGGTGCCTAGTCCTATTAGCATTTCATTTGTGATTCCATCCTTTCCTGGTGATTTCTTCTTTTTTAGGGTATTCATTGCCTGTTCCATTTCTTCCATTGTTAGATTTCGCCATCATATATTCTGCTGCTGTCTCTGTATTTCTATGATGTATCTGTTTGTCTTTGATTGCTTTCTTCTGTTCGGTTGTAATATCAATGTGGTTTGCATTTGCATAGTGTTCCATTAGTGCATTTGCAGCCTTTTTTCCTGTAAGCAAGGCATTTCCTTGTTTAATTGTTATTTGTTTGTTTCTAGGTCCTTCATTGTTCATGGCTTTCACTAGTTTCCATAGTTTGTTTCCATCCCTGTCAAAATTCAGGTTTTCTGTTTTTTTTCCTCCAACAATCTCTTGTTGTTTGATTTACTGTTCTTTTATATTTTGCTGAGAGGGCTTTGAGAGAGATGTTCGCTTCAATTGTTTGTTCTCTCTCTGCTGTCTTCCTGGCATCTTCAACTTTGTCCTCCAAACTTTGTAGTTCTTCAGTCCAGTATGGTTTGTAATTTTTCCTCGCTCCTCTAGGAATGGACTCAGTGGCTGCCTGTATTATCGCTCTGTTTAGACTTTCTTCTTCTTCTTCGTTCATCCGGAGTTTTTTTTCGGACGTGATTGCGTTGTGCCTGTTTACAGCAGAGCTGCGTTCTTGCGCCGTTAGGCCGACACATCCGACTTCTGCGGGCATTTGTTGACCGGGTTAACCTTCCCGGGGGTTTCTTAGGACGTTAGACTCTCACTGTTGTGGTGTTATCTCCCATCCCAGCTGGCCCATATAGAACAGCCAAAGGCATCCTGGTCGGCCCTCAAGGGAAGGCAGGGGCAGACCATGGGCATTCCTCGCCATCCAAGAAGGCTTCCATAATTGCAGAGCCATCACACAGCACTCTGGTACTGGGCTCACCCAAGGAATCGTCACGTCCTGCACATGGCTGCTTAGCCTCACTTCCGTATATTGGGCCTTCCGTTCACCATAGGCTGTTCTTCCAGAAGCCAGAAGAATGCAGTTTGCAGATGACATCCACACAGTGAGCTTTCGATTCGGACTTTCCACGTAATGGATTTGCTATCCAAGCAATATTCCATTTTGTGCCACTAGGACACTTTTTCCACCTTTTATGAAGCTCACACAGTGAGCTTTCGATTCGGACTTTCCACATAATGGATTTGCTATCATAGCAATATTCCATTTCATGCCTCTGGGAGGCTTGTGTAACCGACATGCCTGTGGTATGAAGTGTGGCAGTCTAAATACTTCTTCATGTACATTTAAATGTCAACCTGAATACAGTTAAAGTAAGCTGCAGTCGACTTGAGCTTGTTGATATCTCCATAGAGCTTGTCCTCGAATGAAGCAGGTGTGGGCCAAAATATCTTTCTCTGTTCTGCATATATTGGGCACTCTTGCAGCAAATGTTTAGCTGTCATTTTACCAGTTCCACAATTACATTCATCTGTGTCTCCTATCTTTAGTTTATTGAACAAGTGGTATTTCAGCCTGTTATGTCCTGTGCGGAGTCTGAAGATTGCTACTTGTTCTCTTCGGTCGAGTTTGTAATATGCATCATCCTTCTGGTGGCCTGGATGCTCTGATTCCCATTTGGTTCTATAAGTGCTTTTTATCAACCTCTTTGCCTCATTATAGGTTATGTCTATGTCGTGCTGTGGTAGTCGTCCGCCCTCTTTTGCCAGTCTGTCAGCCTCTTCATTTCCAGGTATACTGCAATGTGATGGGATCCACTGTATTACAACTTTTTTGGATTTCTGGCATAGACCATGGAGTGCTGCTCTTAGGTCAGCTAGTTCTGTGCCGTTTTTGCTCTTCAGTATTGAGACAGCTGACTTTGCATCTGTAAAGATAGCTATTTGCGTCTCTTTATTTTCCTCCATCAAGAGCATTTCTGCTGCAGTTTTCAGAGCCTCTACCTCCGCTTTGAAGTTACTTGAGAACTTTCCAGTTGCCACTGAATGTGTTTTTTTCACTCCATTTTTTAAATTTAGGAGAATTCCTCCTCCTCCATTCTCTACTGAATTTTTGGCTGATCCATCTGTATATGCATGGGTCCAATTGCTGCTTGGGTAATGTTCTTTTATGTAGTTTTGGGTTATTTCTCTTCTTTTGGTTTCATGCTGAGTGTTCTTTTTCTCAATACCAGGAATGTTTTCTATCATCTCAGGCAGTTGCTGCTGTCTCCAAGCTGGGAACTTGTCTGCATTGTAAATGGGTTTGACTGTTGATATGTTAAGTATGGGATCTGCCCTAATCTTTCGTTTTGCAGTTTCTACAAATTTGCTACGCTTCAGTCTTCCCTTTCCAAAACCACTAAACCTTTTATACATAGGGTGGTCTGTCAATCTTCTAAATTTTTCAGCTTGTTGCTGGGCTCTGCTATCTCTTCTATCCTGCATTGGTTGTAAACAAGTGATCTTTTCTAATTCATTAATAGGCGTTGTCTTCAGGCTTCCAGTTATGATTCGCATTCCTTGATTTTGGACTCTACTTATTTTGTTAAAGTTTGACTTAGCTGCTGTTGCCCAAGCTGCAATGCCATATTCCAGTACAGGCCTCACCCGTCCAGTATATAACTTCTTGAGAACTTTCTCATCTGCTCCCCACGTTGTACCAGCAAGCTTTTTCATGACTGCCATTCTTTGCCTTGCTCTTGTTCGATTTTTCTCAACCTGTGTTTTATATGTCAGGCGGCGATCAAAGGTGGCTCCTAGATAGTTTGGATTTTCTTCATGGCGCAATATTTTTCCATTCAATACCAGCTCAGGTTGCGGAGTTTTATTTGAGAGGGAGAACACTGTACATGTTGTTTTCTCCTGTCTTATCTTCACTAGCCATGATTTTGACCAGTCCTCTAGCGCTAATAGGACTTGCTGTATTCTGCTGTTAGTTGTATTAATATATTCTTCAGATGTCCATATGGCTAGGTCATCTGCAAAGGATGATGTGTGTACTCTGGCTGGAAAATTTTCCGTGATGTCGTTTACATATGCTAGGAATAATGTTGGTGAAAGAACTCCTCCTTGCTCCAACAGCATCATTTTGCTGGTTTGTCCTTGTACTTTTGTCCTGGCAGTTCTGTTCTCAAGGTAGTGGCTGATCCATTTGTACATTTTCCCACAGACATGCATTTTTTGCAGTTTTACTTTCAGTCCTTCCTTCCATACTTTATCAAATGCTTTTTCTAAATCTATCCAGACCGCTAGTGTGTGCTTTTTCTCTTGGAAGGCATCCTCTATTTCCTGAGCTATATAGGTTATTTGATCTTCAGTGGATCTGTACTTTCTGAATCCTGCTTGGTGAGGTGTTAAGAGTTGGTTTTCTTCCAGATGCCATGTTAGCCTGCCATTGATAATGCGTTCCATTAATTTTCCTACACAGCTAAGAAGACTGATAGGTCGATAGCCATTTGGTTCTTCCAGGTCTTTTCCTTTCTTTGGGACTGGTATTAGTATAGCTTCCTTCCATGCCTGTGGGACTATTCCCCTCTTCCAGCTGTAATTTAGGACTGCTAGCAGTTTCTTTTTTGCCTTAGTGCCTAGTCCTATTAGCATTTCATTTGTGATTCCATCCTTTCCTGGTGATGTCTTCTTTTTTAGGGTATTCATTGCCTGTTCCATTTCTTCCATTGTTAGATTTGCCATCATATATTCTGCTGCTGTCTCTGTATATCTATGATGTATCTGATTATCTTTGATTGCTTTCTTCTGTTCGGCTGTAATATCAATGTGGTTTGCACTGGCATAGTGTTCCATTAGTGCATTTGCAGCCTTTTTTCCTGTAAGCAAGGCATTTCCTTGTTTAATTGTTATTTGTTTTTTTCTAGGTCCTTCATTGTTCATGGCTTTCACTAGTTTCCATAGTTTGTTTCCATCCCTGTCAAAATTCAGGTTTTCTGTTTTTTTCCTCCAACAATCTCTTGTTGTTTGATTTACTGTTCTTTTATATTTTGCTGAGATGGCTTTGAGAGAGATGTTCGCTTCAGTTGTTTGTTCTCTCTCCGCGGTCTTCCTAGCATCTTCAACTTTGTCCTCCAAAATGTGTAGTTCTTCAGTCCAGTATGGTTTGTAATTTTTCCTCGCTCCTCTTGGAATAGACACAGTGGCCGCCTGTATTATTGCTCTGTTTAGACATTCCACCATTTGCTTCATGTTTCCATATCGTGTATTTATGTTTTCACAATATTTGTCTCTTAGTATGGCAAATCTGTCCCAATCTGCTCGTTTGTAATTCCAACGGGGCAAAGGCTTTTGCTCCTGTGGAACATACTCCATATTTATTACAAGCTTGATTGGTCTGTGGTCACTACCTGCTAATTGGTCAAGCACATGGCGATCGATTTTGTGGAGGATGTCTCCTGTGCAGAAAGCTAAGTCTGGAGTAGAAGTGGTAATCCATCTTCTGGAGTAGAAGCTTGGTGTGTCATCCGCTTTGTTGAGTAGATGGAGATTTGAGTCTATTTCCCAGTCCTCCACTTCATCTCCTCTTTTGTCAGTATCTGGGTATCCCCATCTTTCTGAATGGCTATTAAAGTCTCCGACAACAATGCAATTTGTGTCAGTTATTTCCATGTTTGAGAGTCTAAGATCCTTATCTGCCGGGCTATACAGATTGTAAATTCTTATTTTCACGTCCTTTATCATTATATCAACACCTATAATTTCCGTTTGGTTGTCAGAGATCACAGATACTTCGCTGCAGGGTATTGTATTTCGTGTAAGTATTATAACTCCTCCTTTGTGTCCTTCGCGGTCGAAACGTGTGGCCTGATATCCCTCGACTGAAAATGTGCGATTGGCGTTGAGGTGTGTCTCTTGAATGCATGCCACATCTATTCTATCTTTATGAAGACGCTGTGTTAGGGAGGCTTTCTTGTTATAGACTCCTTCTGCATTCCATTGTAGTATGTTGAGTGTCCGGGGTGTTTGGTCAATAGCTCTTAACCTACTCCTCTGTGCCTTGACTCCACAGCACAGGGGAAGGTGACCACCAGTAGTCATGGGTGGACCCCCTCGAGGCAGGGGGCCCGGCACTATCACCGCCTGATGGGACTTCACGGGATTAGCACCATAACGATTAATTTTCATCTGTGGCATCATGAAATGATAAAGTTACGTTGCACTTCTTTGTCAAGCCTGTGGCTCTGTACATCCGATTTCGACAAGCATGGGTTCGGGATGCTTTCCCTAGCCTTTGACTGTCCCCAGTCTACCTACAAGGCAGCAGGTTTGTGCGTCACTTGGTCTGGTCCCTCTCCCTTGACCTGTCCGACATGGGTGACCCTACCAGTAGCTGTGCTACCGTCGGCATAGCTCTTGGGGTCATTGGAACGCGCAAGCCCCTCTACCTCGTCAAGGTGGACGCACGGCAGAGGGGGTTTAGACTTTCCACCATTTGCTTTATGTTGCGATATCGTGTATTTATGTTTTCACAATATTTGTCTGTTAGTATGGCAAATCTGTCCCAATCTGCTCGTTTGTAATTCCATCGGGGCAAGGGCTTTTGCTCCTGTGGAACATACTCCATATTCATTACAAGCTTGATTGGTCTGTGGTCACTACCTGCTAATTGGTCCAGCACATGGCGATCGATTTTGTGGAGGATGTCTCCTGTGCAGAAAGCTAAGTCTGGAGTAGAAGTGGTAAGCCATCTTCTGGAGTAGAAGCTCGGTGTGTCATCCGCTTTGTTGAGTAAATGGAGATTTGAGTCTATTTCCCAGTCCTCCAATTCATCTCCTCTTTTGTCAGTATCTGGGTATCCCCATCTTTCTGAACGGCTATTAAAGTCTCCGACAATAATGCAGTTTGTGTCAGTTATTTTCATGTTTGAGAGTGTAAGGTCCTTATCTGCTGGGCTATACAGATTGTAGATTCTTATTTTCACGTCCTTTATCATTGTATCAACACCTATAATTTCCGTTTGGTTGTCAGAGATCACAGATACTTCGCTGCAAGGTATTGTATTTCGTATAAGTATTAGAACTCCTCCTTTGTGTACTTCGCGGTCGAAACGTGTGGCCTGATATCCTCTGACTGAGAATTTGTGATTGGCGTTGAGGTGTGTCTCTTGAATGCATGCCACATCTATTCTATCTTTATGAAGACGCTGTGTTAGGGAGTCTTTCTTCTTGTAAACTCCTTCGGCATTCCACTGTAGTATGTTGAGTGTCCGGGGTATTTGGTCAATAGCTCTTAACCTACTCCTCTGTGCCTTGACTCCACAGCACAGGGGAAGGTGACCACCAGCAGTCATGGGTGGACCCCCTCGAGGCAGGGGGCCCGGCACTATCGCCGCCTGATGGGACTTCACGGGATTAGCACCATAACGATTAATTTTGATTTGTGACATCATGAATTAAGTTACGTTGCACTGCTTTGTCAAGCCTGTGGCTCAGTACATCCGATTTCGACAAGCATTTATTTGGGATGCTTTCCCTAGCCTTTGACTGTCCCCAGTCTACCTACAAGGCAGCAGGTTTTACGTTGCACTGCTTTGTCAAGCCTGTGGCTCAGTACATCCGATTTTGACAAGCATGTATTCGGGGTGCTTTCCCTAGCCTTTGACTGTCCCCAGTCTACCTACAAGGCAGCAGGTTTGTGTGTCTCTTCGTCTGGTCCCTCTCCCTTGACCTGTCCGACATGGGTGGCCCTACCAGTAGCTGTGCTACCGTCGGCATAGCTCTTGGGGTCATTGGGACGCACAAGCCCCTCTACCTCGTCACGGTGGACACACAGCAGAGGGGAATTTTGGTTTTAGCTTTCAGCCTTCTGAGATTGAATAACTTTCCATCCATGCGGTAGTTGATGTCTATTCCAATGTCCTTGTTCTCGAAGGCATTCGTCAACATAGCTGAAAACATGATGCTGAACAGTGTTGGTGCCAGGACACATCCTTGTTTCACTCCATTGGTGACAGGAAAGGGCTCAGACAGTTCACCATTTTCCTGTACTCTTGCCTGCATGCCATCATAAAATAGCCGCATTATTTGGACAAACTTTCGTGTACAGCCATATTTTGCCATAATCTTCCACAGTCCTTCTCTGCTGACTGTATCAAACGCCTTGGTAAGATCAATGAAAGTGGAGAACATTTCGCAGTTCTGTTCCTGACATTTCTCTTGCAGCTGCCTTGCAGCGAAAATCATGTCAACAGTTCCATGTTCTTTTCTGAAGCCGCACTGGCTCTCGGGAAGAAGACCGTGATCGAGATGGGCCGTGAGGCGATTGAGAAGAATTCTGGCGAGTATCTTCCCTGCAATTGAAAGCAAGGAGATGCCTCGGTGGTTGTCACAGGATTGGCGGTTTCCTTTTCGTTTGTAAAGGTGGACTATTGACTATTGGTACCAACCATTACAGGTGCATTATTTATCGGTTCCAATTGCAGCCAAATTCTTTATGTTTACTGACCAAAGGTTTCTTCGGTACCTGAACTATACTTTCTGCATCACACTCTTCCAAGTGAACTAGTCCAAGAAATGTAGAAACTACTTTGTCTTTGCTGTTGCTATAATATATAAAACATACACCAAGCACTGAAAGAAAATTAAAATCTAGAAAGTATCCGAAATATCCAACTCCAAATGAAAAGTATTTAGAATTGCATCCAGCATCCAAACGTCAGAAAACGGTATCCAGACGCCGGCAAAAACCTCTAGATCTGGATATAAAATATCTAGAATGGCAACCCTGCATAAATGTTACAAATCATGGTGTGGATTTTTAATATGTTTTGCATATTTTAAAAATCAATGCATTAATCTTTAGTAATTTAAAACATACATATAAATATCGCGTATAATTGTTAAAGTAATTTTAAAATATTATTTGTGTTTCGTAAAATATTTTGGTAACATATAAAACGAAATAATTGTTATTAAACATGAATATTTTTGTTTAGTTTCCAAATCATCTTTTTGGTAGTCTCTACCTACTAGCATGTGCTTTTGATCTGTTCAGTGCAACGTACACGACACGGTGACTGTGTCTGACTTCGATCATGGGCAAGAAAGTCAAAGTTGGAAAGGCGAGAAAAGACAAGTTTTATCACTTAGCAAAGGAAACAGGTAATACGTTCTTTCATGAGAATTCGTAAAGATACGTACTATTTACATCTTTTAAAATGATTCATGGCCTCCCCACCTCAATTCGTGTTATCTTCTTCTCTTCAGTTCTTGTGTTTTAATTTAAGACTCATGTTTCAGAAAAATGACTTTCTACTAGTTATACTGTTAATAGGTTTTAAAAAATGTGTCTTGTTTTCTCTAAAATATCTATAACTAAGGTTTTCTTTCTGTGGTATGCACCAGACGATCTAAATAAAATATTGTCTTTTAAGTTTTATCATCTGCACATCTGGGCACTCTTCCGAATTCCGGTCCCAAATAGTTCTGCAGTGAATAAGTGATTAGGGTTGGTTAGGGTTAGTTATATAAAATTATTCACTGCAGAACTATTTGGGACTGGAATTCGGAAGAGTGCCATCTGCACATATCAGCCTGCTAACTCCTTTATCAGCTTCTGTATGATGTTATTGTTAGTTATTATACTGTATATTTTTGTTCTGTTTTCTGTTGTACTGTATATTTTGGTTTTGCTGTTGTTTAAATGGGGCATTATCTATTCTTTACTATTATGTTCCCATTTTCCAGGAACCAAAACTGTCTCTTTATTTCAGGGATATCCTACATTTTGTTACATATGGATTATGAGGATTGAGGGCTATTCCAAAATCCTCTGATTGGCTGGTAAAAATATACCGGTTGTCATAGCGACACCGTACATTGCTTGCACTTGCATCATTCCATAGTCTTTTAGTTCACTACACATCAACCTACAGTCGCATTTGTTCAGTGGTTCGCGAATTAATAAACATCGACACCGTTATTGCTTTTCCCGCCTGCTGTGAAATTCGTGATGTGATTTGTTTTCTTCCAGAAGATCAAAATGCGGCTGTGGTTCATCATCGATTGTGTTGTGTGTACGGTGACAACGGTATTAGTGACAGTTCTATGGGGGGGGGGGGGGGGTGTTGGTGCAGGAAATTCAGAGATAGGCGTAAAGATGTGCATGATGAGGGCCATATGACGAGCACGCCAAAAGAAGATACAGAAAAAGGATAAAGGGATTTTGCATAAGGATGCACCAAAGTGGATGATGAACAAGGAAACCAAGGGAGACACGTGACGTCATAGGACAACAAAGAGACAGACGTTGTGAAGCCGTGTTACCAAGCGGTTGTGTTTTCCAAATTCTGTGTCAAGTGGATATCTGGATGCAATGATACGATGATCTGCAAGGGAACAACAAGACGAGGAATTTGTTGATAAGAAGCCATAGATGGAAGGACTGGGAACAGAAACCTAGACGAATTCTGAACGACGGAACTGTGGAATGGAAAATTAGACGTCAAGGTGAACAGGACAGAGTAGGGAAGATCATTCGTAGATATTTTAAATAGATACCGACACTGCATCAAGGGCGATCTATGTTCTACATGAATTGAAGCTTATTCTACAACGCACAATTAAAAATGTGTGGAAACGTTCACTGAGCTACGTGATTTTATTTTCTTGTTACTCGGTGAGATCAGTTATTGTTCAGTATTACGAGTTACAATGCTTTTATATGTGGATTCACTATAAGGCAATGAGGGTGAACAAGAACAACATTCAAAAGGTCGACCAAGCCACAGTGGAAAAGCACTGTTGACATCAGGGACCACAATAACATCAGAAATTTATTGTGAGGCACTGAAGAAGCTTTGCCAGTCAATCCAAATGAGACATGGGTTCAATCCAATCTGAGGTTTATCCTTCATATATATACTTTTTTCAACTTTTTTTTTCCAACTGAATTTTACAGCTTCAGATAGTGATCTGAATCTTTATCTGCACCATTAAAGACTAACTGGATGTAAACATCAAAAGATCTTGTATAATACAGATATAAGTTTGATTGTCTGGTTTTGTCGGACAACACCTACATTACTGATTTATGTGACCATACTGATTATGTCACTCATGCTGTCATTTACTGACTATATGTATGGTACCTAGCAGTGTATGGGGGGGGGGGGGGGGGGGGGGTCTTGAGCCTGAGGGGTTAAGGCCGCCTGGCTAGTGCAGTCGCTGCGAACTGTGCAGGTTAGGTTTTTTTTTTTCCCACCCCACCCCCGGCAGAAGATAATCCACACATTGCTGAGGATTTGAATCTGGGTCTCCAGGAGGAGAATCCAGCAGTTTAGCCACTCATATTAATTAGGTTAAAAATTGTGTGAATAATTCTACATTTTCATTCGGTAGATAAGTATACGATCCAGGCTCCTTATAGCTTTCTGGATATTGTATCAAACTTCTTTAAGAACTTCCTTTCGTCTTGGTTTTTTTTTTCTTTAGGCTAGTTCGTTGTTTATTGTCTTTTGCGGCTTAAATTTTCTATGGGGTGGTGAAGCCAGTCCTATGCCAATCCTTGAGTCACTTCATGGTAAGTTGATGTGTTACTGTTCTTTGCCTCCCTTGTGGACCTTGGTAACACACAGGCAGTTAATTCACTCTGTAAACATTGGTGAATAATTCAGTTTTCATTCATTACCCCAGGTCCGTATTTTTCCATGACTTTTCATATTACATCCTAACTTGAATTGATCCTATCAAAATGTTATCACGTCTTGGATTTTAAGGAGCCAGTAGCATGTTTGCTAAGTCACTTGATCATTACCAGAAATACCAGATCACAACTTCTGATCAAAGTTGCTAGTGCGTTTTCTATGCTATCTTCTTGACATTCTGGCTATCCATCAGAATTTTGATATTGCCATTTATTACATTCCCTGTAGTACTTTAGTTCCAGATAAAATTCTTAATGGGATGATTCATCCTTATCATTCCTAGGGCAATTGCATTTGTGTCTTCTTTCTTTTTTTTTGGTTCTAAATATTGCTGTTATTATTCTAGAACTCTTGCTTCCCATTTTATTTGTGCTTTCTCTGCCTCTTTAGGTGGCATTAGAGCCGTTCACTTACTGTGATGGGTATTTTCCTCTGTATAGTCGTTGAAAAACAAGGCGTTTTGCCTGCTCACTTTCATTTTCCTTACCGCTTGTCTTTCCCAGTTCATACATAGTTCTAACATTCTTGGTGCCAAGTCGGCGAACTGAACACTTTGATTTCCATTCTAAAACACGTATTAGCATATTAATAAACAATTATATTCAGTGAAACTGTATTATTTTTTTTTTCAGGTTACAGGTCACGAGCTGCTTTCAAGCTTATTCAGCTGAATAGGAAGTTTGAGTTTTTGCATCGATCAAATGTTGTCGTTGACTTATGTGCAGCCCCGGGTGGCTGGCTACAGGTGGCTGCAGAGAATGCGCCTATGTCCAATCTGATTATAGGTACGCCTAGTCACATCTGAAAAAACATGATTATGTTGCTGTGGATACTTAATGATTTTCAGAACTTTTTGTTTACTGTTTGTCAATTTTTAAAAATATTCAGTCATTACTTTGCTTTCTTGTGTTTCATGACATAAGATTACCTCCTGTGGCAGAATTGACTGGCTGCAACAATGCTATGAAATACTATACAGGAATCTAATGCATGTCAGGTAAACAATGACGCAGAGACATACGCAAAGGAACTGACATAGCATTGTTGCGTTTTCTTATCGTGTGTGTAAGTTAACTTAAAACAGTTGAGGTTTCAGGAATATAACTGATTATTCTAGACTAGCCTTGTTTATCTTGTGGTATGTCTGTTTTTGAAATGTTGTTAACTTTTACTGAACTTGCCAGTTGCTGCAACACAAGGATATATGCTTCTTATTTATATAATTGTATCTATTAAAAAAAAATTAAGTTGCGTGTCCTTCACATGACGTAGCAGTCAACCCCAGCATTTTCGCTGTTCGTGATTCCTGGGCAAATTTTACGTTCAGTAGTTTGCCATTGCTTTCTGAACGACCGGCTCCTATACCTTTTTCGAAAAAACCAGCACCGCTGTGTTTCGAACCGGGTATACGGGCCCACAAACCACGTTCGCAAGCCCTTAGCCACAGAGACCAGCATCTATAAAACATGAGCAAAACTATGGGTAACTATTGAGCTGATGCCCCGGGAAGGTTAACCCGGTCAACAAATGCCCGCAGAAGTCGGATGTGTCGGCCTAACGGTGCAAGAACGCAGCTCTGCTGTAAACAGGCACAACGCAATCACATCCGAAAAAAAAACTCCGGATGAACGAAGAAGAAGAAGAAGAGCTGATGCCTAAAATGAATAAATGTAACATGACTGGGGAGCCTGACAAAGGAAAAACAATTGAACATTTCAAACTTGTCACCAAAAACATAGAAAATGCAAGTGAAAATAGCAGAGGACTGTTTCTCATTATGACTGACTGCCACACTCATTCTCTCTCTCTCTCTCTCTCTCTCTCTCTCTCTCTCTCTCTCTCTCTCTCTCTCTCTCTCTCTCTCTCTCTCTCTCTCTCTCTCACTCACTCACTCACTCACTCACTCACTCACACTCACTCACTCACTCACACTCACTCACTCACACATTTATTCTGTCTGTCTGTAGTTGTCAGTTCTGTATGTTTGTCCTTGAGGTTTTGTCATCTAACCATATTCAAATTGTTCTGACTATGTTCAGGTGACGAGTCAGTTAAGCAGCACATTCATTAATCTTTAATATGACACATCACTTATAATATTTCATTGATGATAGTTTATAATTGTGAAAACTTTGACATACATTCTGCTGCAGCATGTTCTATAACCCAACTTTTAATGAATCTTCTGTTGTGTTAAAAATTGTTGTAGTCCATGCTGTGAAGATTATGTTATGTACAGTATTATCACTTTTTCCTTCACAGGTATTGACCTTGTGCCAATTGCACCCATTCGAAATGTGAAGACATTTCAAGAGGACATTACAACAGAGAAATGCAGACAGGTATTCAAAATATTCATTTAAAAAATATATTCTTCTGCTGTCTCATTCTCTGTATCTTCTCTTTCTGGCCTCTTTCTTTTATCAGTAGTTGCTTCTGTTGTAGAAATGATTTTCTTACGTAATTGGCATTTCAATATTGGTGGGTCTTTTTTTGCCTTTGAAGCTTGTTATAATTCTGGTTTTTTTCAGTTATTATTTTGTAAGTTTTTCTACCTTCTATATCAGTGGTTCTCAACCTTTTTTGGCCCATGCCCCCCTTCACCATATTTTCAGAACGTCATTCCCCTCCCCCTTTTCCGTATTTCCTACCTAAAAATTTGGCCCGTGCCCCCCTTCACCGTATTTTCAGAACGTCATTCCCCCCTTTCATATTTCCTATCTAAAAATCCCCCCACCCCTACACAGTATACGTAAAAATGGAAGGTAAATTTAATAGCATATACTAAAACAAGTCTAGACATCCACATAAAACATGATTTGTGGGTCTACTTACTTTATAAAATGAATTTTAGAAGCCTTTGGCTGTTCTATATGGGCCAGCTGGGATGGGAGATAACACCACAACAGTGAGAGTCTAACGTCCTAAGAAACCCCCCGGGAAGGTTAACCCGGTCAACAAATGCCTGCAGAAGTCGGATGTGTCGGCCTAACGGCGCAAGAGCGCAGCTCTGCTGTAAACAGGCACAACGCAATCACGTCCGAAAAAAAACTCCGGATGAACGAAGAAGAAGAATTTTAGAAGGATGAAACGTACATAACTGTAAAGTAAGAAGGGAAAAACAATATCAAGTAATCGGTTCTTGTATTAATGCGATCTTGAAATGGTCTTCATTTCCTCCCCCCGGGAAACCCTAAAATTCCCCCCTGGGGGGGAATTCCCCACCGGTTGAGAACCACTGTTCTATATCATACACCCCTCTGCCGTGCGTCCACCTTGACGAGGTAGAGGGGCTTGAGCGTTCCAATGACCCCAAGAGCTATGCCGACGGTAGCACAGCTACTGGTAGGGTCACCCATGTCGGACAGGTCAAGGGAGAGGGACCAGACGAAGTGACGCACAAACCTGCTGCCTTGTAGGTAGACTGGGGACAGTCAAAGGCTAGGGAAAGCATCCCGAACAAATGCTTGTCGAAATCGGATGTACTGAGCCACAGGCTTGACAAAGAAGTGCAACGTAACTTTATCATTTCATGATGCCACAGATGAAAATTAATCGTTATGGTGCTAATCCCGTGAAGTCCCATCAGGCGGTGATAGTGCCGGGCCCCCTGCCTCGAGGGGGTCCACCCATGACTACTGGTGGTCACCTTCCCCTGTGCTGTGGAGTCAAGGCACAGAGGAGTAGGTTAAGAGCTATTGACCAAACACCCCGGACACTCAACATACTACAATGGAATGCAGAAGGAGTTTATAACAAGAAAGCCTCCCTAACACAGCGTCTTCATAAAGATAGAATAGATGTGGCATGCATTCAAGAGACACCTCAACGCCAATCGCACATTTTCAGTCGAGGGATATCAGGCCACACGTTTCGACCGCGAAGGACACAAAGGAGGAGTTGTAATACTTACACGAAATACAATACCTTGCAGCGAAGTATCTGTGATCTCTGACAACCAAACGGAAATTATAGGTGTTGATATAATGATAAAGGACGTGAAAATAAGAATTTACAATCTATATAGCCCGGCAGATAAGGATCTTACACTCTCAAACATGGAAATAACTGACACAAATTGCATTGTTGTCGGAGACTTCAATAGCCGTTCAGAAAGATGGGGATACCCAGATACTGACAAAAGAGGAGATGAAGTGGAGGACTGGGAAATAGACTCAAATCTCCATCTACTTAACAAAGCGGATGACACACCGAGCTTCTACTCCAGAAGATGGATTACCACTTCTACTCCAGACTTAGCTTTCTGCACAGGAGACATCCTCCACAAAATCGATCGCCATGTGCTGGACCAATTAGCAGGTAGTGACCACAGACCAATCAAGCTTGTAATAAATATGGAGTATGTTACACAGGAGCAAAAGCCTTTGCCCCGTTGGAATTACAAACGAGCAGATTGGGACAGATTTGCCATACTAACAGACAAATATTGTGAAAACGTAAATACACGATATGGCAACATAAAGCAAATGGTGGAAAGTCTAAACAGAGCAATAATACAGGCGGCCACTGAGTCTATTCCAAGAGGAGCAAGGAAAAATTACAAACCATACTGGACTGAAGAACTACAATTTTTGGAGGACAAAGTTGAAGATGCTAGGAAGACCGCAGAGAGAGAACAAACAACTGAAGCGAACATCTCTCTCAAAGCCATCTCAGCAAAATATAAAAGAACAGTAAATCAAACAACAAGAGATTGTTGGAGGAAAAAAACTGAAAACCTGAATTTTGACAGGGATGGAAACAAACTATGGAAACTAGTGAAAGCCATGAACAATGAAGGACCTAGAAACAAACAAATAACAATTAAACAAGGAAATGCCTTGCTTACAGGAAAAAAGGCTGCAAATGCACTAATGGAACACTATGCCAGTGCAAACCACATTGATATTACAGCCGAACAGAAGAAAGCAATCAAAGACAAACAGATACATCATAGAAATACAGAGACAGCAGCAGAATATATGATGGCAAATCTAACAATGGAAGAAATGGAACAGGCAATGAATACCCTAAAAAAGAAGAAATCACCAGGAAAGGATGGAATCACAAATGAAATGCTAATAGGACTAGGCACCAAGGCAAAGAAGAAACTACTAGCAGTCCTAAATAACAGCTGGAAGAGAGGAATAGTCCCACAGGCATGGAAGGAAGCTATACTAATACCAGTCCCAAAGAAAGGAAAAGACCTGGAAGAACCAAATGGCTATCGACCTATCAGTCTACTTAGCTGTGTAGGAAAATTAATGGAACGCATTATCAATGGCAGGCTAACATGGCATCTGGAAGAAAACCAACTCTTAACACCTCACCAAGCAGGATTCAGAAAGTACAGATCTACTGAAGATCAAATAACCTATATAGCTCAGGAAATAGAGGATGCCTTCCAAGAGAAAAAGCACACACTAGCAGTCTGGATAGATTTAGAAAAAGCATTTGATAAAGTATGGAAGGAAGGACTGAAAGTAAAACTGCAAAAAATGCATGTTTGCGGGAAAATGTACAAATGGATCAGCCACTACCTTGAGAACAGAACTGCCAGGACAAAAGTACAAGGACAAACCAGCAAAATGATGCTGTTGGAGCAAGGTGTCCCCCAAGGAGGAGTTCTTTCACCAACATTATTCCTAGCATATATAAACGACATCACGGAAAATTTTCCAGCCAAAGTACACACATCATCCTTTGCAGATGACCTAGCCATATGGACATCTGAAGAATATATTAGTACAGCTAACAGCAGAATACAGCAAGCCCTATTAGCGCTAGAGGACTGGTCAAAATCATGGCTAGTGAAGATAAGTGAGGAGAAAACAAATGCACAGTGTTCTCCCTCTCAACTAAAACTCAGCAACCTAAGCTGGTATTGAATGGAAAAATATTGCGCCATGAAGAAAATCCAAACTATCTAGGAGTCACCTTTGATCGTCGCCTGACATGGAAGACACAGGTTGAGAAAAATCGAACAAGAGCAAGGCAAAGAATGGCAATCATGAAAAAGCTTGCTGGTACAACGTGGGGAGCAGATGAGAAAGTTCTCAAGAAGTTATATACTGGACGGGTGAGGCCTGTACTGGAATATGGCATTGCAGCTTGGGCAACAGCAGCTAAGTCAAACTTTAACAAAATAAGTAGAGTCCAAAATCAAGGAATGCGAATCATAACTGGAAGCCTGAAGACAACGCCTATTAATGAATTAGAAAAGATCACTTGTTTACAACCAATGCAGGATAGAAGAGATAGCAGAGCCCAGCAACAAGCAGAAAAATTTAGAAGATTGACAGACCACCCTATGTACAACAGATTTAATGGTTTTGGAAAGGGAAGACTGAAGCGTAGCAACTTTGTAGAAACTGCAAAACGAAGGATTAGGTCAGATCCTATTCTTAACATATCAACAGTCAAGCCCATACACAATGCACACAAGTTCCCAGCTTGGAGACAGCAGCAACTGCCTGAAATGATAGAAAACATTCCTGGTATTGAGAAAAAGAACACTCAGCATGAAACCGAAAGAAGAGAAATAACCCTAAACTACATAAAAGAACATTACCCAAGCAGGAATTGGACCCATGCATATACAGATGGATCAGCCAAAAATTCAATAGAGAATGGAGGAGGAGGAATTCTCCTAAATTTAAAAAATGGAGCGAAAAAAACATATTCAATGGCAACTGGAAAATTTTCAAGTAACTTCAAAGCGGAGGTAGAGGCTCTGAAAACTGCAGCAGAAATGCTCCTGATGGAGGAAAATAAAGAGAAGCAAATGGCTATCTTCACAGATGCAAAGTCAGCTGTCTCAATACTGAAGAGCAATAACAGCACAGAACTAACTGACCTAAGAGCAGCACTCCATGGTCTATGCCAGAAATCCAAAAAAGTTGTAATACAGTGGATCCCATCACATTGCAGTATACCTGGAAATGAAGAGGCAGACAGACTGGCAAAAGAGGGCGGACGACTACCACAGCCTGACATAGACATAACCTTTAATGAGGCAAAGAGGTTGATAAAAAGCACTTATAGAACCAAATGGGAATCAGAGCATCCAGGCCATCAGAAGGATGATGCATATTACAAACTCGACCGAAGAGAACAAGTAGCAATCTTCAGACTCCGCACAGGACATAACAGGCTGAAATACCACTTGTTCAATAAACTAAAGATAGGAGATACCGATGAATGTAATTGTAGAACTGGAAAAATGACAGCAAAACATTTGCTGCAGGACTGCCCAACGTATGCAGAACAGAGAAAGATATTTTGGTCCACACCTGCTTCATTTGAGGACAAGCTCTATGGAGATATCAACAAGCTAAAGTTGACCGCAGATTACTTTAACTATATACAGGTTGACATTTAAAGGTGCATGAAATGGAATATTGCTTGGATAGCAAATCCATTACGTGGAAAGTCCAAATCAAAAGCCCATTGTGTGGGCTTCATAAAAGGTGGAAAAGTGTCCTAGTGGCACGAAATGGAATATTGCTTGGATAGCAAATCCATTACGTGGAAAGTCTGAATCAAAAGCCCACTGTGTGGGCTTCATAAAAGGTGGAAAAGTGTCCTAGTGGCACGAAATGGAATATTGCTTGGATAGCAAATCCATTACATGGAAAGTCCGAATCGAAAGCTCACTGTGTGGATGTCATCTGCAGACTGCATACTTCTGGTTTCCGGAAGAACAGCCTATGGTGAACGGAAGGCCCAATATACGGAAGTGAGGCTAAGCAGCGATGTGCAGGACGTGACGATTCCTTGGGTGAGCCCAGTACCAGAGCGCTATGTATCGGCTCTGCAAGTATGGAAGCCTCCTTGGATGGCGGGGAATGCCCATGGTCTGCCCCTGCCTTCCCTTGAGGGCTGACCAGGATCTTTGGCTGTTCTATATGGACCAGCTGGGATGGGGGATAACACCACAACAGTGAGAGTCAAACGTCCTAAGAAACCCCCGGGAAGGTTAACCCGGTCAACAAATGCCCGCAGAAGTCGGATGTGTCGGCCTAACGGCGCAAGAACGCAGCTCTGCTGTAAACAGGCACAACGCAATCACATCCGAAAAAAAAACTCCGGATGAACGAAGAAGAAGAAGAAGATATCATACACTTTTGTATCTGCATACACTTTTGTATCTGCATGGTCTTTGTTTCGTGTCAAATCAGACAAATACAGTTGTGTGAAATGATTTAACAGCTCACAAAATGTGAATGAATAAGTAGAAATAATGAAATGTTCAATCATCATATGCCATGCAGATGCATTTCATTGGTCCTAGTTAGACATCTTGTGGTCACCAGTCTTGGTTCTGACTGTGTTGTCCCGATTATGTCATGTGTAATTTATCTCTTTTCCTTCCTCTTGCTTTTTTCCCCATCAAGTTTGCCAGTTGTCACTACGTTTTCTAGTTTATTTCTCCTCATGATGTACTCAGCAAATCTTGACTGTGATTGCGTCTCATTTCTATAACCTATATAGTAGCAGTCAACTTTATCATTTTATGCCTGTTTGTGATCACTTGGCAAGTTGACCTTCAGTGGTTTGCCATTGCTTTCTGAACGACCGGCACTCATACCATTTTCATGAAAAACCAACGCAAGGCAGTCTGCTGCCAAATCAACCGCGCCTGTTTTGAGCGCGGTGTGCTGGATTATGAACAGCATCTGTAACACCTACGCCATGGAGCCAGGCAGCTTGTGCCTTGTTGAATTATTTTAATGTTTATTGTCATCTGAGGAACTCACTGCCATGACTAAGGCAGCTGATTTCATTTCTTTATCTGACACTACTTGTATTAGTGGCTTCACATTGGCTTTAAAAAAAAGTCACTTAAAATGACTTCATTGCACCGGGTTTTTATCCCATATGGCTCAGTCTCTTTCCGCAGCGCAGAAAGCGTCACACAAAGCACGAACTCCGTAGCTCTAGCGATGACCGCCAGGAGTCTCCGAAAAACTCGTGAACCGAAGGATGCAGTCCGGAATCGAACCCACAAGCTTTGGAGCACAAAGCATATGGCTTAACCACTTTGCCACAGAGACTCCCATTGGCTACAGATTATATGAGATATTTACTTCAGGTACAGATTGTACAAGCATCTCATGGCATTGGAAGTGTTTCTGAGGAAGATGTAAAGAATAACATGGGCTGACAGAAAAACCAATTTTAGCAAGTCCTGTGAAAAACATGGAAACCTTAGATTAATAGGGAAATTAGACAGTCACGATAAAATAAACAGGAATATTTAGTGAAAATTTATTTGAGGAGAGCAAAGGGATGGATAAATATCTGCATGACCTGGCTGCATGACATGGTTGGGACAAGAACACAGAGCTGATCAAGACTGGTGATCGTGTGTGGTGGCATGACCGTCCACACTTATCTGTGTGGCACATTGTGATTATGGTATAAGATGTTAACATTGAGTACAGATAGTATAAGATCATGTTTGTGTTGCTACAGAGTTCTTTTTCCTTCTATCAGGTTTTGAAAAAGGAACTGCATACAGCTAAAGCAGACTGTTTTCTCAATGATGGTGCTCCTAACGTTGGGAAAAACTGGATACATGATGCTTATCTTCAAGGTAGTGTCGTTATTATTGTGCTACACAATATTCTCTTCTCATTTCAAAACTAATACTGTAATTTGTGATATATGTTCATTGAAAAATTGGTGTTGTATAAAGCTGTACATATTTCAGTAGTTAGCATCAGAGTTCAATCCCGAGCATTAGCACCTGGGTCAACCTAAACTTATTAAATAGGCATCAGCTACGACAAACACTGAGCACTCGTGGTCACATGATAAAACATGGCAGATCTATTGTTTTTTATTTGTTGCTTCCATCTTCTTACTATTTATTAACATTTATTTTTCCATTTTGTGCATAACTTAGGTTTTGAAATAATATTTTAGTTAGTGTACTGTAATTCAACTGGAGGGCAAGCAAGCAAGAGGTAGACAATGATACAAGTGGGAAAATAACATCAAGAGATGGACAAACATCATCCTGACAGAATGTACAGTCAGGGTAAGAGGCAGGCGGTGTTGGAGATCCATTGCAGCCAACCTTCATTGTGTAGATGGCACCTGATTGATTGACTGTAATTCATGCGTCAAGATCATGTACCTGCTTACTGAATATCCACTAAATTCCTTATCTTCTGCAGTTTGTATTCCTTATCTTCTGCAAGACTGTGGCTATAAGAAATAATCTTGACAGAAGCAGATTTATGTCTGATTTCAGTGTGTACTGTAAAATGTTCTTTTGTTAATAAATTGTATTAGAGGTGGAAAACTCATCCTTTCAATTTAATCCTGAATTCATCATTTTCTCCACTTACAGCTGAGCTGACGCTGCATGCCTTGAAGTTGGCATCTGAATTTCTTCGCAAAGGTGGCTGGTTTGTCACAAAAGTGTTCCGGTCCAAAGATTATGATGCACTTATGTGGGTGTTTGGACAGCTGTTCAAGAATGTGCATGCCACCAAGCCACAGGCCTCTCGAAATGAGTCTGCGGAAATTTTCGTGGTGTGTCAAGGTTTCAATGCTCCGGATAAAATTGACCCAAAGTTTCTGGATCCAAAGCATGTGTTCCAGGAGGTGGACCAGACACCAAGACCAAGCATTGATCTCATTCACCCGGAAAAGAAGAGGAGGTAAGATTTCACTTTCTTGTAGCCGCAAAAGCTATCAGTATCCCTTCAGATACTTTCTCACTGATCACTGGTTTTCTGAAAGCCTGGCTGGAGTTGTGGCCCCATGCCCTTGAAGAATTATACACAGAATTAATATAATGTTGAAAGTTCAAGGTGTGTGCATGCAAAATTCACTTTTATTAATATGATGGAAATTGAGAATGTGTAAGAATTTTTTAATTACCAAATTTTTTAAATATAAAGGGACCTGCATATACTGGTTCATTGGCTCGGTTGAAATTTTGTCCCAAAATAATATCAATTGGGGGGGGGGGGGGGGGTGTTATTTTTTTGGAAGGGCAGAATGTAAGATGTGCCTAATTTGTGACCCTTTGAAAGTAAAGTTTATTCGTTCATTCTTATCATCCATGGCATGATGACCAAGACTCATGTGCTTATTTCTGATACCAAACTGTCCAGCATCTTCTCCTTTGGTCTGACCGCGCCTCTTCTCCCCTTCACTTTCTGACAGTTTTTCCCTTCTCATACAGTACTTACGGAAAACAAGCCGTGTGCTGCTGCATAATTAGGTCATCCTGACCATTAAGCCAAGACCTCACACCTGCAGGGAATTATAGTTAGAAGTATTGATAATTAGCTTAGGCAACCATTTTAACATATGTCTTCTTGATTTTAGTTGTATATATTTTTGTATGTACAAATTTCCTGTGTATGTTTTTGTATCTGGTATTTTTATGGCGCTTGTCCTTGTTTACCTGCAGACAAAGAGAGGGATACCCCGAAGGAGACTACATACTGTTCTATACACTTCCTGCCACTCAGTTCTTTAACAGCGATGATTACATGAATTTGCTGGCTCAGTCGTCAGAGGTTAGTATAGATTTGTTATTGCTTTTTACCAATTTTTGTTTATTGTCTGGAATAGAGACTTAACACTCAGTGACCAAAACAGGGGCATACATTGCATGCCCAACAAATGAACAAGGAAATAATGTAGAGGATAAATCCTGGTGCAGGTCAGCATGGTCGAATGGGTAAGAACATGTGTTCTTAAACATCCGTTATGCTGATGCTGAGGTAAGGGCTTCCTGCTGACCTGTTGTCCTTGACTTGGGGGCGTAAATTATAAGTACCTCTGAAGTTGGAGTGGGTTCGCCTAATGGCGAGGGACACCGTTAATAGGGAAGGCAAATCCGCACGCAAAATTCAGTCCATCACTACTATGGTATGTATGGACTACGCTTGAGTTCAAAGCGAATGGGTGCAAAAAAATAATCCCATCTAGGTCCAACTGAAGATAATGAACTAGTATTGAGCCCAGCAATATCAATCCTGGTCGAGAATGGACACCAGATCTCCCAGCCTAGACTCAGGATTATTACGGAAGCCAATTGTGCATTTGCTACAGCTACAAGCAGTATAGCAATGGAAGTGTTGGCAGTAACAACAGCATTTAATTGGCTTAGGTCACAAAGTTACATCCATGCTTGCAGACCAAGTAATTCATGATTGGGAGAGTTGAGGCAGGTTTAGCTCGCAGGCTATGGATTGCATCCCTGCATGTTATATCTTCATGGCTGTACAGACAGGTTTCAGATCCTTGAGACATGAACCCTCTTGAGGATGCTGGTTGAAGTAAGGGCTTTCAACTGGATCAATCTGCATCAGTAATGCAGGCATTAAAGATCTGCAAAAGTAATGCAGGCATTGAAGATCTGCAAAAGTAATGTAGGCATTAAAGATCTGCATCAGTAGTGCGGGCATTGAAGACGTGTGTGTCCAGGAAGGAGCAACACATCAAGTGTGCAGGACATATCTTGGGAAGTAGAGGCCACGCACATCATCTGCTGTGCACCGATTGGTCTTTAAAATGTCCGGCACCAGGCATGCACCTTAAGGTGTGTACAAGGCTCCTTTGCTTTACTGAACTACTTTCAGAGATGAAAGACAAAAGGAGGACGAATAGTTTTGAGAGAGGAAAAGTTGAATAGGCATTAACAAACCAGTTTTTTGTTGTTTTTTGTTGCTTGCTGTATTCTGTGTATCTCCTGCATATGTGATAGTAATATTGTTTCATTCTCCGTTTTTCATAGATTTCTTTAGATGCTGAAGAGATTAAGAATCATCCTCTGACAACGGATGAGATTAAAGAATGCATCAAGGATATTAAAGTGCTGGGCAAAAAAGAGATCAAGTAAGTGATTAAGTTCTACTGTTATGATAGTGGATACTTTTTCGTGACTCTAGTGTTGTGGAGGCGCACCCAGCTACTGTTATGCACATTTCCTCCACATATTAAGGCAGATTTGAGACAAGAGCAAAAAAAAATGAAAGATGGCATCAAATGTGACTTTATTTCTGTCCTTTAGTTGTATGCACAAATGATGCCATTTTAGAATGGTAGTTTATGAAAGTGCTGGTAGTATTGTTATATTCTGATATCTGGATAGTTTTGTCACTACCGGTGGTAATCTTTGTGAACTCTGTTCCACAAATGAAAGGCAATAGATTTGCTGCAGATGTGAACAGTCTTGATGTGTGTATGAAAATATATATATATATATATATATATCTATATATATAAATCAAAGTGTATGTATGTAAATATGTATGTATGTAAATATGTATGTCCTTTATTTTTTCGTTAACGGCCCATCCGATTGAGATGAAATTTTCTACACGCCTTACTTTCATTCCAGAGCTGTCAACTGTCATAGTTTTTTTTTCCTTCTTCCTCCTCCTCCCTCCTCCCCCTCCCAAAATACGTACGTAAATATATGATGATGATGATGAAAGAATCCCCGAACCAAAACGCTAGGGAAAGGGAAGAAAATGACGTGACTACACATTAGCTAAGGGACTTAACTCTAGAAAAAGTTATTTCAAGGGGCATAACTTTTAATAACATTGTTGTATAACTTATAGTCATATTGTTGTATCGTTTTCACTGATTTATAAACTCTTTGTCTATAGTTATGTACCGGCATATGAGTTATAATAAATAATGATACAATCTTTTAGACATTTTCAAAGTTTACATAAAAATAATGCATAATGCATAACATTGTAACTCATCTTTCTATACTTAAGAAGTTATCTAAAAGATGTTGAACAATATCATCGCATCTTTAGTGTTTACCGCCATCATATCGACACGATTCGCTTGACAGCACTTCTCAGCGCTATCAAGCCAAGACGCCTTACACATTTCAAGCAGTCTGATACGGGGGGAAAATGGCACGTCGTAATAGCACAAAGAAACAAGCAGCTTCCAAGATGCATAGTGAGAAAACCGACCAGACTATCAAGAAGACGAACCTGCCTTTGGAGAGTCTGCATGCAAGCTGTAATAAAGTATCTGAACCTACAGTCAATGAAACTACCAATAAGAAGAGCGACGACTACCCACAGACGAACACAAAAACTTGTGAGAGGAAGGAGGACCAAGACACCAGAATCAGAAACACTGATTCAAACACAGTCAGATGGGTGGTCAAGCGCCTAAAAATGGAGCTTACTGATCAACAAATACAGAAGCAGCTGCAGGAAGAAAATCTTCACGTCAACATTTTGAAGGCAGAGCGGATTCTTACCTACTCAGAATTAAATGAGATGCTCCACACCAGGGACTGGGCGAACCCGGGCCGGGTCAGGCAGACAGACAGACAGACAGACAGACAGATAGATAGATAGATAGATAGATAGATAGATAGACAAAAAGACAGGGAGGGAGGGAGGGATAGACGGAGGGATGGGTCTATTAGACAGACAGACAGAGATAGATAGATAGACAAACAGACAGACAGACAGGGAGGGATGGAGAGACGGAGGGAGAGACGGAGGGACGGGTAGGCAGACAGATAGACAGGGAGGGAGGGAGGGATAGACGAGGGAGAGACAGAGGGATGGGTCTATTTGACAGACAGACAGACAGTCAGACAAGCAGACAGACAGATAGTCTAATCATTTATTGGTTGCAGTTAGAACAACCTTAGATAAACGAAGACCAACTTACAAAGAGCATTAGAAAGAGCACTTGAAAGATCTTTACATCTTCCCCAACAATTAACTTGGGTAAATGGAGCAGCGGCAGCAGCAGCAGAAGAAAAAGAAGGAGTAGGAGCTGGGAGGAGGAGGAGGGAGGAAGAGATAGGCGGAGAGAGGAGGAGGAGGTAGGAGTAGGGAGGAATAGGAGGGAGGAGGTATGACATGATTAGACAGACAGACAGTCGGGAACGGGAACTTATATGACTACTTATATGAATTAAATGAGATGCTCCACACCAGGAGCTGGGCGATGCCGGGCCGGGTCAGACAGACAGACAGACAGATAGTCGGTAACGGGAACTTATATGACTACTTATATGAATTAAATGAGATGCCCCCCACCAAGGACTGGGCGAAGCCGGGCCGGGTCAGCTAGTATATATATATCCATTATGTGCCAGGCCGATAAGCGTGGGCGGTCATGTTCTGCCATCTCACTTGATCACCAGAGTTGTGGGTCAGCTCCGTGTTTCTGTCTCAACCATGCCATGTGGCCAAGGCATCCAGGTATTTAATTCTTGGTCTTCCCCTTGGTCTGTTCCCTTCGATCTTGCCAGTTGTCACCAAGTTCTCCAATTCATTTCTTCTTATAACATGCCCAACAAATTTTGACTGTCTACGTCTAATGTCTCTAATCAGTTTACGATCTTCATTTGTTTCTTGAAAGACTTATTCATTGGTTTTTCTATCTGTCCATGGTATTCTTTGCATTTTCCTCAGAAACCACATTTCCACAGCCATCAGATGTTTTTCAGCTTATCTGCTCATTGTCCACGCCTCACATCCATATAAAAGTACAGGTTCTATGTAGCACTTAAACACTCTTTTTCTCGTTTCAATTGATATCTTTTTATTGGTCAGTATGTTTTTCATCTTGCAAAAGGCTACCTTCGCCATGGCAATTCTTGTTCTAATCTCTTCAAGGCACCTCCCATCAGATGTTATGACTGTTCCGAGATAGTTGTACCGATTCACTTGTTTAAAAATATGCCCATTTACTTGTATATTACATTGTGGTATTTCTTCCTTCAATTCTAACCCTAGTTGTTTTTATATATATATATATATATATATATAATTATACACCTGATTGTCGGAAACCCAAATCAACCTTCAGTATACTCTCCTTCACACTGTAACCACCTTTCCCAGTGGTCCTGCCATTTTTAGTTTAGTATTCTGCAGAATATCTTCTTGTGGCTCACATTGGCTCCTTTTCGGCTGTATTTTCAGCTTGGGGAACAGCCAAACATCATTAGAGAGAGTATAGTGGAATATTGTGTGTATGGATAAAAAGATAATAATGTAGTTCCTATGAAGATGTGTTGCAAACAAAAATGCTTTATAACAATGTGAATATGTAGATATTGTATTTTAACTGCTGAAATATATGGTGTTTTCAATTTGCTGATGTTTATCATTATTTCTGTAGAACAATATTCCTGTGGAGGAAAAAAATCAAGAAGGATCTGGAAAAGAATAAAGAGTCTGCTGTATCTGATACAAGGTATGTCTGTTTTTAGTCTAGAGACATTTATTCTTTGAGTTTTTATTAAATATATTTTCTTGGATTTTTATAATTTTTGTTTTTTGTTTTTATATAAATTTGTTGAAAATTAGCATCAGTAAAGCTGAGGTAATAACTATAACCTAAGAAGAAAAAGAACAAAGATTAATTTAAAAGAACACCCCCTGAAACAAGTAAAGAGCTTCAAGTACTTAGGAAGTGTAATATCAAATGGCAAATCAGAAGGTGAGATCGAAAATAGATGTGATAAGGCAAACCAACTCATTGGACAAATAGCACCAATACTAAAGAACAAACACGTATCAATAGTTTGTCAGAAAGCACTCTACAACACAATCTTCTTACCAACTCTATGCTACCAATGCCAAACCTGACAATGACAGAAAAAGAGAAAGAGATATCACAACAGAAATGAGACTCCTGAGAAGAATACTCCATGTGTCAGGGAGAGAGGAAATCAGAAATGAAAATAACTGGACTAAAATGGGGGTTATAACAGCGCTAGATTTTATTAGAAGGCAGCAAGTTAAATGGTTTGGCTATATAACTAGATTACCAACTAACAGTGTACTACAAGCAATGATATACAGACCAAATGGAAGCAGAAGAAGAGACCAGCCACGTAAACTGTGGACAGAGGTAATAGCAGAGTCTATGGAAATCTCAATACATGAAGCCCATAAATGGGCACTCTCCTGTTGTTTATGCTTCACCTCAACACTGCAAGGGACAAGAGGATCTAGATGACATATAGATTTGTTTGTTAACTCAGACCAACTGATCTTTCTAACTGATTATTGAATGGTTTTCATGGTCTGTTCTTCTATCATTTTTAAGGGGCTGTACAAATAAAATGCTCATTTTGTGTCGTGTTTTTCAGTCAAAAGACCGTTGTGAAATTTTGCATCATAAATTTAAGTTTGTGGCTGGTCATAAATAGGGAATTGTGGATTTCTGAACCATTTAATTTCCACATATCTCCAGCTGCATTCTTATGTAGTAGGCATACAAAACCTCTCGCTTTTTTTCATTCTTATCCATGAAGACTGGATATCTTATCAAATATCACATCATTGGAATGGGGAGTCATGGTGGTGATATAACTTATTGGGATTCTTTTTGTTGTAAAAATTGTAGTTTAGATACCACTTTTCCAGTTAAATGCAAACACCATGCCTCTATGACATTAAATGACCACTGAATGCTTGTAACATTTTGCTGCTATCAGAGAAGTGACATATTGGGTTGGCAGAGGATGTGTTTCGTTGTGACTAATATTACTTAGTGGTGATGTGTGACAAGTGTTTGTATCTAGATCTTGTTGTTAGTCTAGCACTCATCTATAACTTAATATCTTTTGCAATGATCTACAGCCCAGTTGTTGATGACAACAAAGAAGAAAAAGAGGAGGAGGTCAAAGAGATGGATGAGGCAGATGTAGAGGAACTAGAAAACCTTCTGGAACAGAAAAACAAGGAAGAGCTTGCTGCAATGAGGAAGTAAGTAACCGGTAGTGGACAATAATCCCTTGTGGTGTTGCGTATTTTGGTTAATAATTTTATCTACTATGTTAAGAGATTGGCACATATTGTTTGGTCAGTAACACAAATTCACTTTGATGGAGCAACTAAGAACGTACCTATTTCTCTGAGAAATCCCACAACAGATGTTTGAAACATGATTTCTTTCTGGCATAAACATCTCATAACCCTCAATAGTTTTGGTATTATTTATTGGACCACAACTTGAGACTTGGAGACTATGCCTGATTGCTAAATGGTTTATACGTGTGTGGCTTAGAGGTGGTGATTGTAGTTTTATCGTCCCACATACTCGGTTTAACGTCGGCTGTTGACTGAGCGCTTTGCATTGGTTTTCACTGGGCTATGAGCTTCGGCCATTCAGAAAGCAATGCTGAATGTAAGATTGCCTAGAAATTCACAAACAGCCATAAAAAGGTTGGGGTTGATTGCATGGTCCTGTAAAGGACATACAGCTAACTTATGTATAACATACTGTCCTATAATTAATTACATTTCTTCATTTGTGCTGCCCAAATCTCATCAGAACTTTACACCCATTATAAAGTTTCTTGTTGGTAATGAACATATTCTGTTTTCTTACATTTTAATTATACTCGTTGTGGACAATAACAACATCCATTAAACGCTGCTCATATCTGCCATCACTACTAATATCAGCTGTCCTCTGATGGTAAAAAACCTTCAAATGTTTGCAACATAACATGAAGGGGACAATGTTAGATCGTAACTTTCAGTTACTGGGTTGTTTTTTGTTTTTTTTTCATATCCCTTACAGGACGTTGCAGTCGAAACCAGCATTTTTCAGCTGCTGTTGATGTACTAGGCAAGATTACGCTCAGTAGTTTGCCATTGCCTTCTGGGTGATCGGCTCACATACCCGAGAGTATACGGGATTACGGAGAAAGATGCTAACCCTTAGGCCAGGGAGACCGGTTGACTGGGTATTTACAGCCATAAAAATGTTAGAGACTAGGATATGGCAGGTTCCAGATGCTTACCATAAATGTGAGGACATATTTTAACAATTGGTCAAGATGTTACACCACAACCTGAGACTATGTCTAGTTGATGAACGGTGTTGCTATGCCTTGCCTCCCTTAAGGTCCCTCGGTAACACACAGGCAACCATTATCAAAGGCGTTCATGTGATTTTATTTGCCAGAGGTTAATTTCATCTCAAGAAACTATTTTCATTGCTCATCATGGTGTACTATCGATTTCAACATTATAAATTGTAAACTAAATTGAGAATTGCCAGAATGTGATACATATAGTAGATTGACAAGTGCCATGTTACCACCAGAAGGAGACAGACAATCTGAACATGAGAAATATGTATAATTTCTTTAAAAGAACATCTTTGTAGGATAATATATCACCAGATTATATGTTGTAATATTTCAGGGCTAAAAAGAAAGTCAGAAAGGCCCAAATGAAGCAGAAATTGCGAATTGATATGAAAATGACCATCCCAGGCGATCAGCCAGATCTTCAAGATGATATTAATATATTTGATATCACCAAAATTAGAAATAAAAAGGTAAGTTCTTATGCTTCATGTACAGGTGGCACTTGCTCTTTTGTCTGCCAGAAACATTGTCGCTTCTGAAAGTGTGAAAATCTTTCCTCAAAATTATGGTATTTTTTTTAACCATATTGCCCACTTTTGTCTTCAGTTTTTCATCTTGAAAACTTCTGTATCTGGATTTTTTATTATGTCATTTGGGACAGCAGAGGCATCAGTTGCTTGGGGGTAAGGGTCTGTTACTCCTTCCTGATTACAGTTAACAGGAGATGCCGTGTAGGCTGTTGCCTGACCATTTCCCATGGTGCATGTGTCCTTGTGTTATCATTCATAGTCTTTCCATCTACCAATGGCATGTGTAATGCAGCAGAACTATTGCTTGTCATTGTGTCCTCTGTGGCTTGAGCTGGTAGCAGTGGGTTTGTGGTGGTTGAGACAGACATCACCATTTACTCCATGACAGCTTACTAATACTGGCTTATATCTCAGAGGTGTGTGATATCTGGAGGTCATTCCAGTACAAAGTTTGACCAAGCCTCCTTATCTAGTAACACGCATACATGTTCAGGCATGGAAGGCTTTATCAAAGGGGAAATGGTCAGATTTTCTTGTCATTTTATGTTAATAACATTTCTGCTGTTTGTGTTGATAAAGAATTGAATCGCCTGTGCTTGGTTTTAATTCACAGATTTTCTAAATTTCTTGTTTTTCTGTTAAAATTGTAGCAACTAACAGATGTTGAGAAAGGAGATTTAAGTCACATGGACAAGGATGACATATTTGAAGACTCTGATGAAGAAGGGAAACAAAAGCCACGGCCACGGGAATATTTTGATAAAGATGAAAAGAAATACAGAGGAGTTCAGGCTGGTGATAGTTCTGACGACGAGGAGGAGATGGAAGAAGAACCGATGTTCGAGGAAGAGAATGATGATACTGATGCAGAAGAGGAAGATGAGTAAGTGTTGCAGATTGTGTAATATTTTTCACAGTAATCAGATCATTCTAGAATACCATACAATCTTGGGTATAATGGGCATTCATCTATAATAAGTATGCTTGCTTTAGCCCAGTATTGTTTAGTCAAATAAAAATTAATGTTATTCACTGTAATTTTTCGCAAATTCATTTGATGAAACAATGTGTTCAAAAGCAGTACGAAAATGAGTGCACAACATTTACATTTTAGGTACCTTACACATCCTTCTTCTTCTGCGTTCATCCGGAGAGTTTTTTCGGACGTGACTGCGTTGTGCCTGTTTACCACAGAACTGCGTGCTTGCGCCGTTAGTCCGACACATCCAACTTCTGCTGGCATTTGTTGGCCGGGTTAACCTTACCGGGGCTTTACACATCCTAGTCATAGCCCTCACTTGGAAGAAGCTCATGTAGGTTCATTTGATGTTGAAAGTTTGCAGGACATTGTTCTCATCACAGCCTACTGTAGTTTCATTACATCCACCACAAAGATAATTAGGCAAATGTAGAAGACACCCATTCAGCTACCAAGAAGCGCGTACAACCAAAGGAGATGTGGATATAAAGCCAGATTAATACTGAAAATGGCAGGTCGACAACCTCAGGGTTGTTCACTAATCAAACACAGACACAGGAAAATTACGGCAACACTTCTGGCCTTGCAACATAAACCAATCTTTCCCTGATGTTCATCTAACAGTAAGTGGACATTAGAAAAATATATATCATCCACCTGGGAATAAACACAAGATGTGGCTCATTGTGTTCCATCCATCCATCCATCATGTGCCATGCCGATACTGCCATGTCACTCGATCACCAAAGTCGTGGATCAGCTCTGTGTTCCTGTCTCGACCATTGTGTTCAGCTAGTGAAAAATACACATTACAGGGAAAGCAACAAGAACTGTAAGTATGCACTGGAACATGGACAGAAAGTATACACGCACATGACTAACATGTATCACTGATGGTCAAGATAATTTCTTGGCTAATGCCATCCTGCTACAGACGTCCACTGCGTATGCTGTCAAATGTGTATTTGGTATCTTTTCTACGGAAATCTGCACAGTGAAGGGAGCCGGTCACATATCTAAAGTAATTATGTGATCTGTGAACATTTAGCCCCCTGTTGATCGTGCTCATCTAAAACTCCATCGTTTTTATATATATATATGTGTGTGGGGGGGGGGGGGGGGGGGGGCAGCGATAACAGCGCCTGTTGTGGTTGCAGTGTGCATGATGAGTTCTGTTTATTGTGCTCACTTGAGTGTTGTTGCCTTCCAGGGACCAGAGCCAGGAAGATCAGACTGGGGACAATGCTAACCCACTTATTGTTGACTTGGGAGAAACCAGTCGGATCAGGAAAGACAAGCAGTCCGCCTGGTTCAAAAAGGTACTGAACAATTCAGTTATTGCATGCTAATTTTACTCATGATTTAAGAGGTAAGCAACATGCTTCCAAATATAGTGGACATTTGCATTTTTAATATCATTGCCTCTTAGCCGTTAAATATATATTTCTTCCATGGCCTTATTTTATACATGCAAGGATGTGTTCTTTCTTTCCTTTGCTTATCCCACCCACCTGCACCCTGTTTCTCTCTCTCTTTCTTATATGTGTGTTATGTGCACGTTAGATTATAATTTCTTGATTGACTTTGGTAGTTGTGTATTTGGCTTTTAAGAATTGTAGCCACATGGCCGGCCGATCATCTACTATCAAGACACCTTTTCTGTTGTCTCTAATGTTGCCACTGTACATTAATGATTGTAGAAGATGGCACAAATCTAAAGTTGCACTTCACCAGTTTTGTGTGAATTTATTACGGATTAAATATTTTAATATTTCCTTTGTTTTTGTGCATAAAGCATATGGACAATTTTCACCTGAATACTGTCTATTGGCTTTAGTCAGAAATAGTCAATCTTATATACTGCTGCATTCTGTAAAGCTTTATTACAGTTGAATTAACGGCTTCAACTGTATTAGAGTCAATTGTAAATGTGCCTCTGAGGGTGCCTTTGATTAATGTTTATAAATATTTTGTTGTTGAAGTTTAATCATATTCTAGTCTTTGCTCATTTATTACATTGTGTTTATTGAATATTTTGCAGGCTGCGTTTGCAGATTTGGATGATGAGCTTGATGATGTTGAGCTTGCACAGATGGTTTCACAAGCAGAAGGCCAAGCAAAAGATAAATCTAAAAAGAAAGAGGAAACCAAACCAGGAAAACATAAATCTGAGTTTAGTCAAGATGCTGATGACGGCGGTAGTGGGATTGACAAGGAACAAAGCGACAGTGACGATGATAGCGATGATGAGGAGGAAGATGATGGTGATGATTATGACTTTACAGAGGCAATGCAAACAAAGAAAGTAAACAAAGGTGCCGGTCGGACGTCACATGTAGATGGCATTGAAATCGTACCTGAAATGTCACTAGACTCCAATCTTAAGCTGGATTCTGAGGGCTTGGCTATAGGAGCAGCTATGGTTCAGTCCCGTAAAAGAAAGAGAGAGGTTGTAGACTCCGCTTATCATAGGTGAGTACTGCGACTTTATTGGGGAGTCCAGCACATCATGTCAGTAGGTTGCTGTAGACATCTCTTCATTTATTGCTGTTTATAGCATACATCATATATTGGGCCAGGGCAGGATGCCATGGGGTCTGTGTCCACCACATCATGTCAGTGGGTTGCTGTAGAAATCTCTTCATTTATTGCTGTTTATAGCATAGATCATATATTGGGCCAGGGCAGGATGCCATGGGGTCTGTGTCCACCACATCATGTCAGTGGGTTGCTGTAGAAGTCTCTTCATTTATTGCTGTTTATAGCATACATCATATGTTGGGCCAGGGCAGGATGCCATGGGGTCCACCACATCATGTCAGTGGGTTGCTTTAGAAATCTCTTCATTTATTGCTGTTTATAGTATACATCGTATGTTGGGTCAGGGCAGGACGTCATGGGGTCTGTGTCCAGCACATCATGTCAGTAGGTTGCTGTAGAAATCTCTTCATTTATTGCTGTTTATAGCATACATCATATATTGGGCCAGGGCAGGATGCCATGGGGTCTGTGTCCACCACATCATGTCAGTGGGTTGCTGTAGAAATCTCTTCATTTATTGCTGTTTATAGCATAGATCATATATTGGGCCAGGGCAGGATGCCATGGGGTCTGTGTCCACCACATCATGTCAGTGGGTTGCTGTAGAAGTCTCTTCATTTATTGCTGTTTATAGCATACATCATATGTTGGGCCAGGGCAGGATGCCATGGGGTCCACCACATCATGTCAGTGGGTTGCTTTAGAAATCTCTTCATTTATTGCTGTTTATAGTATACATCGTATGTTGGGTCAGGGCAGGACGTCATGGGGTCTGTGTCCAGCACATCATGTCAGTAGGTTGCTGTAGAAATCTCTTCATTTATTGCTGTTTATAGCATACATCATATGTTGGGACAGGGCAGGGTGCCATGGGGTCTGTGTCCACCACATCATGTCAGTGGGTTGCTTTAGAAATCTCTTCATTTATTGCTGTTTATAGCATACATCATATATTGGGCCAGGGCAGGATGCCATGGGGTCTGTGTCCACCACATCATGTCAGTGGGTTGCTGTAGAAATATCTTCATTTATTGCTGTTTATAGCATACATCATATATTGGGCCAGGGCAGGATGCCATGGGGTCTGTGTCCACCACATCATGTCAGTAGGTTGCTTTAGAAATCTCTTCATTTAAATCTCTTCACTTAATACATCCAACATGATGCCTCCATGCTCCTTTACTTGCTTGACTTAATACATCCAACATGATGTCTCCATGCTCCTTTACTTGCTTGACTTAATACATCCAACATGATGTCTCCATGCTCCTTTACTTGACTTAATACATCCAACATGATGTCTCCATGCTCCTTTACTTGACTTAATACATCCTACATGATGTCTCCATGCTCCTTTACTTGACTTAATACATCCAACATGTTGCCTCCATGCTCCTTTATTTGACTTAATACATCCAACATGATGTCTCCATGCTCCTTTACTTGTCTTAATACATCCAACATGGTGTCTCCATGCTCCTTTATTTGTCTTAATACATCCAACATGATGTCTCCATGCTCCTTTATTTGACTTAATACATCCAACATGATGTCTCCATGCTCCTTTACTTGTCTTAATACATCCAACATGATGTCTCCATGCTCCTTTACTTAACTTAATACATCCAACATGGCCCCCCCCCCTCCCCCCCCCCCCCCCCCCCCCCCCCCCCCCATTCTCGTCAGCCTCAATATCATGATCAATCTAACTACACGCGTGGATAAACACACTGTCAAAATGTATTTCGTTTTATTAGTGGTGTGTCTTTCATTTTGACTGTAGATTGTGAACACATTTTTATTATATTGGGGAATTGTGGATTGGTTACAGCTTTACTTTATTAACTGTTTCAACTGCATGAAATATGGCACTGTGGGGGTTTATGATAGTTGAGTCTGTGATCTGTGTGGATATGAATGCTGGACAGTGGGTAAAAGTATGGTGGAGAAATTGTTTTGAATATTTGTCACAGAAAAAGGACAAATGCCGAGGTATTAAGAGCTGATAGTGTCACTAAATCATCTATCAAAACCATAGGGTGAAAAATGAAATTTATGGAGCGTGTCAACAGAAGAAGTGGGCAAGAAAAATTAGTCTTATGTGGGAAAATATGAAACAAGAGAGGGAGACAGGTAGAAGCTGGGAAATATTAGCTAAAAAGAAAAACTTAGAAACTGGGCAGAAAATAATAGTATAAAGATTAATTTTATCCATATATCGGGTATTTTTAAATGTAATTTTACTTTAGTCACTTACTGGTGGATGTATTCTGATAATATGTGTGTTCATTGTTTCAGGTACATGTTTGATGATGACAATCTGCCAGATTGGTTTTCTAGTGATGAGAAAAGACACATGAGGATACAGCGACCTGTGACAAAGGTTGGTTTGAACAACTTGTACTGTTCTACTCTTTGTTTTGTATTGTATCTAAATGACATTTTATGGTTTTGATTCTTTCTTTCTTTGGTGCTGAGTAATTGTTATTTACATTCAATTACTGAAGTGGAGATGTTTATAAGAAAATAGAGATAATAGTTTACGAAACCAGGCCAAGAATAATATGCTCAGAAACAAACAACAACTGCCTGTGTGCAGGGACAAGAACAAACAAACCAGGCCAAGAATAATATGCTCAGAAACAAACAACTGCTGCCTGTGTGCAGGGACAAGAACAAACAGGAGAAACTACCCTGTGTGCAGGGACAAGAACAAACAGGAGAAACTACCCTGTGTGCAGGGACAAGAACAAACAGGAGAAACTACCCTGTGTGCAGGGACAAGAACAAACAGGAGAAACTACCCTGTGTGCAGGGACAAGAACAAACAGGAGAAACTACCCTGTGTGCAGGGACAAGAACAAACAGGAGAAACTACCCTGTGTGCAGGGACAAGAACAAACAGGAGAAACTACCCTGTGTGCAGGGACAAGAACAAACAGGAGAAACTACCCTGTGTGCAGGGACAAGAACAAACAGGAGAAACTACCCTGTGTGCAGGGACAAGAACAAACAAACCAGGCCAAGAATAATATGCTCAGAAACAAACAACTGCTGCCTGTGTGCAGGGACAAGAACAAACAGGAGAAACTACCCTGTGTGCAGGGACAAGAACAAACAGGAGAAACTACGTGTTCCTGTGTGAATTTTGAAAACAGGATATTTATTCGTCTGAGAGGAAATATAATGTTGGGTGTTCGTGTGTTCTCATGTCGTGAGTTACTGTTTGAAATTCGCAACACGAGACATTTTTTAGTTCCCCAAAAGCAATAATTCACAGACGTGATGTACTTTTCATCCTGTTCAATTGTGGTATGTAATTATATGATTATTTATTTACAATGATTGTAGTTTGGTCTTTTATTTATTTACAATGATTGTAGTTTGGTCTTTCGCATGTGTACATAGCTGTGAGTGGTTGCAGTTTGGTCTTTTACTTGAGTGTATGGTTAGCTGTGATGTACTGTCTTGCTACAAGCACATTGTGTGACGCCGATTGGTCTATCTAATTATGTCTTCAGCATCATATGCCCAATGTCAAGTCCGGCGTGTCAAGGGCACCTGTACTATTTATTGTTAACATGATGTCATTAGTTGTTAAGTCTTTATTGCTACATTATACAAAGTACTTTCATCCATGTCTTGACTTCATTTGCTAGTGATGGCTTTGTGGATAGTGTTCTACTTTCTGGGTGTTCTATCTTATAGTTGGAGAACTCTTTGCTAAACTACATTATATAGCTGGTTAACTCTTTGCTAAACTACATTATATAGCTGGTTAACTCTTTGCTAAACTACATTATATAGCTGGTTAACTTTTTGCTAAACTACATTATATAGCTGGTTAACTCTTTGCTAAACTACATTATATAACTGGTTAACTCTTTGCTAAACTGCATTATATAACTGGTTAACTCTTTGCTAAACTGCATTATATAACTGGTTAACTCTTTGCTAAACTACATTATATAACTGGTTAACTCTTTGCTAAACTACATTATATAGCTGGTTAACTCTTTGCTAAACTACATTATATAACTGGTTAACTCTTTGCTAAACTACATTATATAGCTGGTTAACTCTTTGCTAAACTACATTATATAACTGGTTAACTCTTTGCTAAACTACATTATATAGCTGGTTAACTCTTTGCTAAACTACATTATATAGCTGGTTAACTCTTTGCTAAAATACATTATAAAGCTGGTTAACTCTTTGCTAAACTACATTATATAGCTGGTTAACTCTTTGCTAAAATACATTATAGAGCTGGTTAACTCTTTGCTAAACTACATTATATAGCTGGTTAACTCTTTGCTAAACTACATTATATAGCTGGTTAACTCTTTGTTAAACCATATTTTCTGTCATTTTCAGGAAGAAATGGAGGAGTACAAGCTGAAGATGAAAGCCATTGATGCACAGCCCATCAAGAAAATTGCTGAAGCCAAAGCTAGGAAGAAGAAGAAGGTATGTTTTGTTTCATTTCGTTGTTGTGTCTGATTTTATAGTGTAAAATGAAGTCAGTAGTAACTTGTTTGTAACATTAGTAACTTTTCACTCTCTCCCATCCTTTGAAACTATATAGTTACATTTGTTTAGGTTTCTTTTTTATCATATTTAATTGATGACTGTTTTATACAAGTATTTTATTCTGGTCCTTCTTATTTCACACGATTGTCAATTCTCCTGTCATTGATCTGTTTTCAGATGCTAAAACGACAAGAAAATGCCAGGAAGAAAGCCAATGCTATCTCAGACACCGTTGATATTTCTGAGAAGGAGAAATGGCAACAAATCAAGCAGTAAGTTGAAATTATTTCCATACGTATGGCCTCTGTTGTAAGTTTGTACTTGTCTTGTCTCAGAACATGAAAGCTATCTCGTGCAATTAGGCACCATCATTGACTGTCAGGAGAGTACTGAAATGTTATATTATATGTATAAATTATATGTGAAATATGGAACAGGAATGAACAAATTAGAAAGAGCTTTGAAGCAACAGAGATGATTTTCCTGAAATAAATGTTGCGAATACCTTGGGCTGCAAAATTAAATGATGATTGCCTGGGAGAGGCCATTGGAAATAGTACAACTATAAGAAAGAGGCAAACATCATTCTGTGGTCAGAAGAGAGACCTTGACAAACATACTGGGAAGAGGCAAACATCATTCTGTGGTCAGAAGAGAGACCTTGACAAACATTGTGACAGGAAAGAGGCAAACATCATTCTGTGGTCAGAAGAGAGGCCTTGACAAACATTGTGACTGGGAAGAGGCAAACATCATTCTATGGTCAGAAGAGAGGTCTTGACAAACATTGTGACTGGGAAGAGGCAAACATCATTCTGTGGTCAGAAGAGAGGCCTTGACAAACATTGTGACTGGGAAGAGGCAAACATCATTCTATGGTCAGAAGAGAGACCTTGACAAACATTGTGACAGGAAAGAGGCAAACATCATTCTGTGGTCAGAAGAGAGACCTTGACAAACATTGTGACAGGAAAGAGGCAAACATCATTCTATGGTCAGAAGAGAGGTCTTGACAAACATTGTGACTGGGAAGAGGCAAACATCATTCTGTGGTCAGAAGAGAGGCCTTGACAAACATTGTGACCGGGAAGAGACAAACATCATTCTATGGTCAGAAGAGAGACCTTGACAAACATTGTGACAGGAAAGAGGCAAACATCATTCTATGGTCAGAAGAGAGGTCTTGACAAACATTGTGACTGGGAAGAGGCAAACATCATTCTGTGGTCAGAAGAGAGGTCTTGGCGAACATTGTGACAGGGAAGAGGCAAACATCATTCTATGGTCAGAAGAGAGACCTTGACAAACATTGTGACAGGAAAGAGGCAAACATCATTCTGTGGTCAGAAGAGAGGCCTTGACAAACATTGTGACAGGAGAGAGGCAAACATCATTCTGTGGTCAGAAGAGAGGCCTTGACAAACATTGTGACAGGAGAGAGGCAAACATCATTCTGTGGTCAGAAGAGAGGCCTTGACAAACATTGTGACAGGAAAGAGGCAAACATCATTCTGTGGTTAGAAGAGAGGCCTTGACAAACATTGTGACAGGAGAGAGGTAAACATCATTCTGTGGTCAGAAGAGAGGCCTTGACAAACATTGTGACTGGGAAGAGGCAAACATCATTCTATGGTCAGAAGAGAGACCTTGACAAACATTGTGACAGGAAAGAGGCAAACATCATTCTATGGTCAGAAGAGAGGTCTTGACAAACATTGTGACTGGGAAGAGGCAAACATCATTCTGTGGTCAGAAGAGAGGTCTTGACGAACATTGTGACAGGGAAGAGGCAAACATCATTCTGTGGTCAGAAGAGAGACCTTGACAAACATTGTGACAGGAAAGAGGCAAACATCATTCTATGGTCAGAAGAGAGACCTTGACAAACATTGTGACAGGAAAGAGGCAAACATCATTCTGTGGTCAGAAGAGAGGCCTTGACAAACATTGTGACAGGAGAGAGGCAAACATCATTCTGTGGTCAGAAGAGAGGCCTTGACAAACATTGTGACAGGAAAGAGGCAAACATTCTGTGGTCAGAAGAGAGGCCTTGACAAACATTGTGACAGGAGAGAGGCAAACATCATTCTGTGGTCAGAAGAGAGGCCTTGACAAACATTGTGACAGGAAAGAGGCAAACATCATTCTGTGGTCAGAAGAGAGGCCTTGACAAACATTGTGACAGGAAAGAGGCAAACATCATTCTGTGGTCAGAAGAGAGACCTTGACAAACATTGTGACAGGAGAGAGGCAAACATCATTCTATGGTCAGAAGAGAGGCCTTGACAAACGTTGTGACTGGGAAGAGGCAAACATCATTCTGTGGTCAGAAGAGAGGTCTTGACAAACATTGTGACAGGAGAGAGGCAAACATCATTCTGTGGTCAGAAGAGAGGCCTTGACAAACATTGTGACAGGAAAGAGGCAAACATCATTCTGTGGTCAGAAGAGAGACCTTGACATACATTGTGACAGGAAAGATCAGTGGGAGGTGAGGCAGACCAAGAGAAATCGTGCTGGGTGGATTGAGACGGTGGTTTGGAGGAATGTCATCAGTGGAATTTTATCCAGAACACCAAGGGCTGAGATATGACCAAGGGCTGAGATATGACCAAGGGCTGAGATATGACCAAGGGCTGAGATATGACCAAGGGCTGAGATATGACCAAGGGCTGAGATATGACCAAGGGCTGAGATATGACCAAGGGCTGAGATATGACCAAGGGCTGAGATATGTGGAGAGACATGAACGCCTACGCCAGTTGGCAGGGCAGGTCATTATATTATGCTTGTTGGATCTGCTGGGATTTTCAGTATCTAGATGCCATTACAAATAGCGTGTTTTTTATTGTGCTCGCTCGCTGTAAACTCAAGCGTAGTCCATACACACTAGTTCTGGTAGAACTGGACTGAACTTTACATGTGGATTACCTTTCCCTATTACTGGTGTCCCTCGCCATCTGGCAAACCCACTCCAACTTCAGGGGTACTTATAATTTACGTTGCCAAGTCAATATGAGAAGTTAACATGTTAGTCCAATTGTCTGGTGTAGGATTGAACCCGCTACCTCAGCATCAGCATACCGAATGTTTAAGAGCATGTGTTGTTATCCATTCAGCCATGCTGAGCTCCTCATATAGCATTTGATTGTGTTAAATTGGTCGGACAAATGATATCCCAAGGAATGTACTGCCATATACATTTTAAGTGACTTTCACATAGATAAATGTAGTAACAAATAACTGGGGTTGCTTGGCAGAACATTTTCCAAGTTTGCTTCCAGCATGCCGGTCTCTGTGGTCCAGAGGTTACACAACTCTCTCCGTAATCTTGTATACTCTGTAAGTAACGTGAAGTTGCACGAGAATTGGAAGCGGTTCTCTCCACGTCGGTAACTTACGGGGTATGTGAGCCTGCCGCTCAGAAAGCAATGACAAACTACTGAGTGTAATCTTGCCAAGAAATCAACAATCAGCTTAAAGATGCTGATGTTGACAACCATGTCCTGTAAAGGATATGCAAACATCTTGTTTTTCTTCCAGCATAGCGTTATTGCAAGACCAACTTATTTCTTATTTCACCCATCCCTCATCCAAAATGATGTGTGACCAATTTCCTTCAGATAAAGATTCTCACAATTATCCTGTGCTAATTTAGCTTTTAGAATTGATCACATTTGTACGTGTGTTTGTATTTCACTTTGCAATGGCCTTTCCTATCCAGCTGGATGAGTCAACTGACTAATTGTTGTCCATTTCAGGGTGTATAAAAAGGCTGGTCTCCTCAAGAAGGCAAAGGAAAGTATCACCTATGTTGTAGCCAAGAAAGGCGCAGGAAAGAAAGTCCGGAGACCGGCAGGTGTCAAGGGTCACTTCAAGGTTGTGGATGGCCGTATGAAGAAAGATGTCAGAGCACAAAAGAGAGCAGAAAACAGGGCCAAGGGAAACAAGAAAGGGGGTTTTAAAGGCAAAACAGCTAAAAGAGGCAGAGTACGGAAATGAATGTGTTACCTTTGGTAAATATGTTTGTAATATTGATTTGTGTTTTATTTCATAATATATATATCTCCTTGTTAAGATTTTGGTAGCAAACTTTTGTGTATGCAGGATCAAATGGGAGATTGAAATCTAAATATTTTAGGTTGCTTGGGTGAAGTTTGTGCATTATTGCAAGACCTCAGACTTCTTGGGTAGTGAAATCTGTTTGTGCACCATAAAAAGCAGTTGGTATGGTAGTTGGAAATCGCCAAGGAGTCGGCTATAAAGAAGTCCTGGCAAACTTTATGGGGAAGAACCTGCCCCTGGCTCAACAGAGCTTGTTATTTTAGGAGGCATCTGGAGGAAATAGACCAGCCTGAGGTCATGCTGAAATCTCTGGAGCATGACTTGATTTTCATGGCCAGAGAGTATACCATGTCCAGCTGGCTCTATCTGGGTTGCCCAGTGAAAATGAGGGTGTCCAACTTATGCTGTGGCACTCTTACATATCCCATGTGAAAATAAGAAAGACAATGAAGACCCCTAAATCAAAGTGTCTCTGGCCACCTGAGGAAGCTGTGATACAGTAGTGACAAGGCCACATGGCAAGTATTGTGGGTGCACCCAGTAACAGTGTTGATGCATCCTCCACTTCAATGACTAACAGAAGGTGAGACCCAGTAGCTTGTCAAAAACATTTCAGACTCTGAATCTGATGGAGACTGGACTCCTGCTGGAAAACATTCCAGCCTGATACTTGTGCTTTTGCCATTTGAAAATTGTGTACATATGTTTGTTTCATTGAAAATTATATTCATTAAAATTTGCGTCTTGTCAAATTAATCCCTTTATTGTTGGATTTTGTTGATCGTTTTTATATTGTTGTCCTAAGTATACCCAACTTGCTCAGAAAAACAGAAGAAATAATTATTTCTAAGACAAGGTGTATACCCAAAAGCAACGTGAGTGAAACAAGTCCATGTATTTGGGAACTTTAATAACAGCAAATGGAAGTTAGTGGTGGAAGGCGGAATAGCACAAGAATAAGCAACATTTCACAAGATAGTATTAGTTAGTCTTTCCCCTTGAGCCTAAGTCGGCGCATAGGGAAGAAGTCATGGTTCTCCATGTCTGGCGGTTCGCTGCTATTTGTAGATCTTGGATGTTCACTTGGTCGTTGAATGAACCTTCTCTGATGATGGTTCTACGCAGGGTTTCTCTTGGTCTTCCCCGTTTTCTTTTCCCTACTGGTGACTATATGAGGGCTTGGTCTGTCTTGTCCATTCTGAGTACATGGCCGATGTAGTTCCAACGGCGTTTTCTTATAAAATTGGATACTTCTTCTGCGTTCATCCGGAGTTTTTTTTGTGGACGTGATTGCGTTGTGCCTGTTTACAGCAGAGCTGCGTTCTTGCGCCGTTAGGCCGACACATCCTACTTCTGCGGGCATTTGTTGACCGGGTTAACCTTCCCGGGGGTTTCTTAGGACGTTTGGCTCTCACTGTTGTGGTGTTATCCCCCATCCCAGCTGGCCCATATAGAACAGCCAAAGACATCCTGGTCAGCCCTCAAGGGAAGGCAGGGGCAGACCATGGGCATTCCCCGCCATCCAAGGAGGCTTCCATACTTGCAGAGCCAACACACAGCGCTCTGGTACTGGGCTCACCCAAGGAATCGTCACGTCCTGCACATGGCTGCTTAGCCTCACTTCCGTATATTGGGCCTTCCATTCACCATAGGCTGTTCTTCCGGAAACCAGAAGTCTGCAGATGACATCCACACAGTGAGCTTTCGATTCGGACTTTCCACATAATGGATTTGCTATCCAAGCAATATTCCATTTCGTGCCACTAGGACACTTTTTCCACCTTTTATGAAGCCCACACAGTGTGCTTTCGATTCGGACTTTCCACGTAATGGATTTGCTATCCAAGCAATATTCCATTTCGTGCCACTGGGACACTTTTTCCACCTTTTATGAAGCCCACACAGTGAGCTTTTGGTTCGGACTTTCCACGTAATGGATTTGCTATCCAAGCAATATTCCATTTCATGCCTCTGGGGCGCTTTTGTAACCGACATATCTGTGGTATGAAGTGCGGCAGTCTAAATACTTCTTCATGCACCTTTAAATGTCAACCTGAATGTAGTTAAAGTAAGCTGCAGTCAACTTGAGCTTGTTGATATCTCCATAGAGCTTGTCCTCAAATGAAGCAGGTGTGGGCCAAAATGTCTATGTCAGGCTGTGGTAGTCGTCCGCCCTCTTTTGCCAGTCTGTCAGCCTCTTCATTTCCAGGTATACTGCAATGTGATGGTATCCACTGTATTACAACTTTTTTGGATTTCTGGCATAGACCATGGAGTGCTGCTCTTAGGTCAGCTATTTCTGTGCTGTAATTGCTCTTCAGTATTGAGACAGCTGACTTTGCATCTGTAAAGATAGCTATTTGCGTCTCTTTATTTTCCTCCATCAAGAGCATTTCTGATGCAGTTTTCAGAGCCTCTACCTCCGCTTTGAAGTTACTTGAAAACTTTCCAGTTGCCACTGAATGTGTTTTTTTCACTCCATTTTTTTAAATTTAGGAGAATTCCTCCTCCTCCATTCTCTACTGAATTTTTGGCTGATCCATCTGTATATGCATGGGTCCAATTCCTGCTTGGGTAATGTTCTTTTATGTAGTTTAGGGTTATTTCTCTTTTTCGGTTTCATGCTGAGTGTTCTTTTTCTCAATACCAGGAATGTTTTCTATCATCTCAGGCAGTTGCTGCTGTCTCCATGCTGGGAACTTGTGTGCATTGTAAATGGGCTTGACTGTTGATATGTTAAGTATAGGATCTGCCCTAATCCTTCGTTTTGCAGTTTCTACAAAGTTGGTACGCTTCAGTCTTCCCTTTCCAAAACCATTAAATCTGTTGTACATAGGGTGGTCTGTCAATCTTCTGAATTTTTCTGCTTGTTGCTGGGCTCTGCTATCTCTTCTATCCTGCATTGGTTGTAAACAAGTGATCTTTTCTAGTTCATTAATAGGCGTTGTCTTCAGGCTTCCAGTTATGATTCGCATTCCTTGGTTTTGGACTCCAGTACTGGCCTCACCCGTCCAGTATATAACTTCTTGAGAACTTTCTCATCTGCTCCCCATGTTGTACCAGCAAGCTTTTTCATGATTGCCATTCTCTGCCTTGCTCTTGTTCGATTTTTCTCAACCTGTGTCTTCCATGTCAGGCGACGATCAAAGGTGACTCCTAGATAGTTTGGATTTTCTTCATGGCGCAATATTTTTCCATTCAATACCAGCTTAGGTTGCTGAGTTTTATTTGAGAGGGAGAACACTGTGCATGTTGTTTTCTCCTCACTTATCTTCACTAGCCATGATTTTGACCAGTCCTCTAGCGCTAATAAGGCTTGCTGTATTCTGCTGTTAGCTGTACTAATATATTCTTCAGATGTTCATATGGCTAGGTCATCTGCAAAGGAGGATGTGTGTACTCTGGCTGGAAAATTTTCTGTGATGTCATTTATATATGCTAGGAATAATGTTGGTGAAAGAACTCCTCCTTGGGGGACACCTTGCTCCAACAGCATCATTTTGCTTGTTTGTCCTTGTACTTTTGTCCTGGCAGTTCTGTTCTCAAGGTAGTGGCTGATCCATTTATACATTTTTCCACAAACATGCATGTTTTGCAGTTTTACTTTCAGTCCTTCCTTCCATACTTTATCAAATGCTTTTTCTAAATCTATCCAGACTGCTAGTGTGTGCTTTTTCTCTTGGAAGGCATCCTCTATTTCCTGAGCTATATAGGTTATTTGATCTTCAGTGGATCTGTACTTTCTGAATCCTGCTTGGTGTGGTGTTAAGAGTTTGTTTTCTTCCAGATGCCATGTTAGCCTGCCATTGATAATGCGTTCCATTAATTTTCCTACACAGCTAAGTAGACTGATAGGTCGATAGCCATTTGGTTCTTCCAGGTCTTTTCCTTTCTTTGGGACTGGTATTAGTATAGCTTCCTTCCATGCCTGTGGGACTATTCCTCTCTTCCAGCTGTTATTTAGGACTGCTAGTAGTTTCTTCTTTGCCTTGGTGCCTAGTCCTATTAGCATTTCATTTGTGATTCCATCCTTTCCTGGTGATTTCTTCTTTTTTAGGGTATTCATTGCCTGTTCCATTTCTTCCATTGTTAGATTTGCCATCATATATTCTGCTGCTGTCTCTGTATTTCTATGATGTATCTGTTTGTCTTTGATTGCTTTCTTCTGTTCGGTTGTAATATCAATGTGGTTTGCATTTGCATAGTGTTCCATTAGTGCATTTGCAGCCTTTTTTCCTGTAAGCAAGGCATTTCCTTGTTTAATTGTTATTTGTTTGTTTCTAGGTCCTTCATTGTTCATGGCTTTCACTAGTTTCCATAGTTTGTTTCCATCCCTGTCAAAATTCAGGTTTTCTGTTTTTTCCCTCCAACAATCTCTTGTTGTTTGATTTACTGTTCTTTTATATTTTGCTGAGATGGCTTTGAGAGAGATGTTTGCTTCAATTGTTTGTTCTCTCTCTGCTGTCTTCCTGGCATCTTCAACTTTGTCCTCCAAACTTTGTAGTTCTTCAGTCCAGTATGGTTTGTAATTTTTCCTCGCTCCTCTAGGAATGGACTCAGTGGCTGCCTGTATTATCGCTCTGTTTAGACTTTCCACCATTTGCTTTATGTTGCCATATCGTGTATTTATGTTTTCACAATATTTGTCTGTTAGTATGGAAAATCTGTCCCAATCTGCTCGTTTGTAATTCCAGCGGGGCAAGGGCTTTTGCTCCTGTGGAACATACTCCATATTCATTTCGAGCTTGATTGGTCTGTGGTCACTACCTGCTAATTGGTCAAGCACATGGCGATCGATTTTGTGGAGGATGTCTCCTGTGCAGAAAGCTAAGTCTGGAGTAGAAGTGGTAAGCCATCTTCTGGAGTAGAAGCTCGGTGTGTCATCCGCTTTGTTGAGTAGATGGAGATTTGAGTCTATTTCCCAGTCCTCCAATTCATCTCCTCTTTTGGCAGTATCTGGGTATCCCCATCTTTCTGAACGGCTATTAAAGTCTCCGACAATAATGCAGTTTGTGTCAGTTATTTTCATGTTTGAGAGTGTAAGGTCCTTATCTGCTGGGCTATACAGATTGTAGATTCTTATTTTCACGTCCTTTATCATTATATCAACACCTATAATTTCTGTTTGGTTGTCAGAGATCACAGATACTTCGCTGCAAGGTATTGTATTTCGTGTAAGTATTAGAACTCCTCCTTTGTGTCCTTCGCGGTCGAAACGTGTGGCCTGATATCCTCTGACTGAGAATTTGTGATTGGCGTTGAGGTGTGTCTCTTGAATGCATGCCACATCTATTCTATCTTTATGAAGACGCTGTGTTAGGGAGTCTTTCTTCTTGTAAACTCCTTCGGCATTCCACTGTAGTATGTTGAGTGTCCGGGGTATTTGGTCAATAGCTCTTAACCTACTCCTCTGTGCCTTGGCTCCACAGCACAGGGGAAGGTGACCACCAGTAGTCATGGGTGGACCCCCTCGAGGCAGGGGGCCCGGCACTATTGCCGCCTGATGGGACTTCACGGGATTAGCACCATATCGATTAATTTTGATTTGTGACATCATGAATTAAGTTACGTTGCACTGCTTTGTCAAGCCTGTGGCTCAGTACATCCGATTTCGACAAGCATTTATTCGGGATGCTTTCCCTAGCCTTTGACTGTCCCCAGTCTACCTACAAGGCAGCAGGTTTTACGTTGCACTGCTTTGTCAAGCCTGTGGCTCAGTACATCCGATTTTGACAAGCATGTATTCGGGGTGCTTTCCCTAGCCTTTGACTGTCCCCAGTCTACCTACAAGGCAGCAGGTTTGTGTGTCTCTTCGTCTGGTCCCTCTCCCTTGACCTGTCCGACATGGGTGGCCCTACCAGTAGCTGTGCTACCGTCGGCATAGCTCTTGGGGTCATTGGAACGCACAAGCCCCTCTACCTCGTCACGGTGGACACACAGCAGAGGGGACATCTATTCTATCTTTATGAAGACGCTGTGTTAGTGAGGCTTTCTTGTTATAAACTCCTTCGGCATTCCATTGTAGTATGTTGAGAGTCCGGGGTGTTTGGTCAATAGCTCTTAACCTACTCCTCTGTGCCTTGACTCCACAGCACAGGGGAAGGTGACCACCAGTAGTCATGGGTGGACCCCCTCGAGGCAGGGGGCCCGGCACTATCACCGCCTGATGGGACTTCACGGGATATCACCATAACGATTAATTTTCATCTGTGGCATCATGAAATGATAAAGTTACGTTGCACTTCTTTGTCAAGCCTGTGGCTCAGTACATCCGATTTCGACAAGCATTTTTCGGGATGCTTTCCCTAGCCTTTGACTGTCCCCAGTCTACCTACAAGGCAGCAGGTTTGTGTGTCACTTCGTCTGGTCCCTCTCCCTTGACCTGTCCGACATGGGTGACCCTACCAGTAGCTGTACTACCGTCGGCATAGCTCTTGGGGTCATTGGAACGCTCAAGCCCCTCTACCTCGTCAAGGTGGACGCACGGCAGAGGGGATGTCGATTCTTAAATCAATCAATTGATTGATTGATTGATTTAGGAACCGACATCACAGCATTCAGGACATTCCCATAAGTACTCCGTCCCCATCCTCAGCAGCCAGCGAAGAGTTCCAACACTAATAGTTCCAGTAGCAATCTGATTATATGTCCGCCGAGCGTCGGCCAGATCCCCTCGTCACACCTCATCTCATTCTTACCAGACCATGGTGCTCCATCTGCTCCTCCGAGGTGTACACGTGCTTCCACAAGGCCGCAACCACGTCTGCCCTGTCATGCATCAATACTCCACCAAATTTTGCAGAGCCAGCCAATCTGTCCGCCTGTTCATTCCCCAGCACACCGGCATGCCCAGGAGAAAAGATCCAGGTGATGCTTACTACCCGTGACCTCCGAAGCGAAGCAAGCCACTCTGCACGAAGCCTACCTGTTCTCACCCTTCTCAGCATGCTTTCTGAGTCAGTTACAATCACAATGTGTGTATGTATCGTGTTTTCTATCCAGCGGAAAGCTGCACTGACCGCCTCCACCTCCATTTTTAAGCTAGATGTAGTGTTATCATACGCCAGGCTCTCCTGCACCAAACGCCAACCATTAGTTTTTGCCAAGAACCCCCAGGCACTTCTCCTACCTCTCAACACTGACCCATCCGTGTAGATAATCACATCACCCGGGCGAGAATTTTCCTGAATTAAAAGCTGAATTTCCACTTCCGTGGCCCCTGCTGGCCACTCCCTGCACTCCCAGCTCAATGTTATTACAACTCTGCACAAGTCTGACTGCACGGCTGGCACTCTGACCCACTCCTCTCCTCGCCTGATGTTCTCCAAGGGGCACACCTGTCTGATTGAAAATCAATCAATGAAATATTTAACTGATTGTTGTGTAACTTGCTGTGTAAACATCTTAATGGAGTGCATTTTTTCAAAATTACCATGCACCAAAATGTACTGTAACATTATAATATGAAAACGCTCAATCAAGTTAATAAATTTAAATACCTAGGGGTAATCACAACATCAGAAGAAAGATGCATTACAGAGATTAATAGTGGAATAAGTCAAGCAAAAGCTGCATTTCAGAAAGTGAAAGGCATCTTATGCAATAAGTCTGTACCATTTAATGTCAGAAAGAGTGCTGAAATTTTATATAGAACCTGTTTTGCTGTATAGAGTGAAATAACACATTAAAAACTTTGAAGCAACAGAAATGTGGTTTCTGAGACGAATGTTGCAAATCCTTTGGACTGACATAGTCACTAGCAACGATTGTCTAGAAGAGACTAATGATAGTAGAACATTATATACACTTATAAGAATGAGATAAACATGGCTTTTTTGTGTGTGTTATATAATGAGAATAATGAATGTTATCTGTTACAAGATGGGAAATACCGTAACAGAATCTAGACAAATTCTAGAAAGATGGCAGAAGTACTGCAGTGGAATGTATCATATGAGTGACAGTGAGGATATGAATGAGATACATGAGCCAATGACAGCAGAGACAGAACCTGAACCCTCATTAGATGAAATTGTATGGGCAATAAAGAACCTGAAGAATGGTAAATCACCTGGATGTGATTAGATACCAGCTGAACTAATTAAAGCGGGAGGAGAAGAAATACAAATCTATCACGCATTATGTAAAAAGATATGGAAATATGGTATATCTTCATTCCAATACCAAAAAAGGGCAACCTGAAATTATGCACCAGTATAGAACGGCAGAAGTGGAAGATGATGATGATGATGATGATAGAACTGTTGCCCTGATCTGTCATGCAAGTAAAATTCTACTAAAAATCATAATGGGAAGACTTCATAAGAGAATGGAAGAAGAAATTAACGTTCAAGCTGGATTGAGACAAGGAAGAGGAAGAGATCACATTCTCAACATGCATTTAATAATAGAGAAGTGCAGAGAATTTAATGTAAACCTATTCTCATGTTTTGTGGATTATTCAAAGGCATTTGACTGTGTACAACATAAGAAACGTTAGGAAATCGTGAGGAATATGGGCTTTCCATCACATGTAATACAACTCATAATAATGCTCTATCCCGCGTCTAGCGTTCGTTGTCTCGGATGGCTGTGTGAGGTGCACCAAAATGGGATCTTCGCAGCCAACGTGAGGTAGCGAGGCAGGCGGTTCAAGAATGTAACCGCATCGTGCAGCCAGGGTCGTGGTTTGTGCAGGCAAAAGAGCAAAATTTGTACTACTGTTCGACAAAGTCTCGATAAGCGCCCACTCTCTCTCGATGAGAATAACACGAAATGGAACACACGGCTAGCGAATCCATTGCGTGGTCCGAAGTCAAAAGCTAAAGCTTGCCGAGTGGATGTCGCCCGCAGTCTGACCGTTCTGGTGTGTGCTTGAGCGACCAGTGGCAAGCGAGATGCTCAACACATGGAAGTGAGGAACTAAAGCAGCCATGAGCAGGACGTCGCAACTCCTTGGGTGAGCCCAGTCTCAGAGCAATATGTGCCGTACCTGCAATTATGGAAGCCTCCTTGGATAGGCCCATGGTCTGCCCCTGCCTTCCCTTGAGGGTTAGCCGTGATGTCGATGATCGTTCTATCTTGACCAGCTGAGATGTGGGTGACATCATAACAATAAGTCTAACGTGCCTCGAAACCCGAGGAAGCTAACCTCATTAAAAAATGCCTGCTGAAGTCGGAAGTGCCGTCCTACGGGTGGCAAACTAAAAATTGGCACTACGCATTTACGTCCGAGTGAAATGTCTCGTCCGAATGTCTCTCGTGCTAGGAACAGCTCTGACTACCTAGTTTCCGAATGCCGCTCTTGTTCGGAACAGCTCTGACTAGGTAGTTTTCCAAATGTTTGTCGTGCCTGGAACAGCTCTGACGGGCGCAACGACAAGCACATGTCCGAAAACTCGCTGAGTGGATACCGCCTGCAGACCTGTCTGGTTTGTGCGGGAACGGCCCGGGCGAACGCAATGCCCAATATATTGAAGTGAGGAATTAAAGCAGCCATGAGCAGGACGTGACGATTCCCTTGGTGAGCCCAGATCCAGGGCGTTATATGTCGGCCCTGCAACTATGGAAGCAACCTTGGATGGCGGAAAATGCTATGGACTGTCCCTTCCTTCTCTTGAGGGATGACCGAAGACATCGACTGTTCCAACTTGACCAGCTGAGATGTGGACGGTACCACAAAAGTGAGAGTCTCCCAGGAATGCTAACCTGGTCAAAAATGCACGCAAAAGCCTGATGTGTTGACCTAAGGGTTTCTTCTTTTCGTTCATCCGGAGTGTTTTTTTCAGATGTGATTGCGGTGTGTCTGTTATGCGCCCTTGGGCCGAAACCCGTAGGCCAACACATCGACTTTAGCGTGCATTTTTGACCAGGTAGCATTCCTTGGAGACTCTCACTTTTGTGGCGCCATCTGCAACCATGCTGGCCAAGGTGGAACGGTCGAAGACAACGGTCATCCCTCAAAGGAAGGCAGGGACAGTCCATAGCATTTTCCGCCATCCAAGGTTGCTTCCATAGTTGCAGGGCCGACATATAACGCCCTGGATCTGGGCTCACCGAGGGAAATCGTCACGTCCTGCTCATGGCTGCTTTAATTCCTCACTTCAATATATTGGTCATTTCGTTTCCCCGGGTCATTCCCGCACAAACCAGACAGGTTTGCAGACGGCATCCACTCAGCGAGTTTTCGGACATGTGCTTGTCGTTGCGCCCATCAGAGCTTTTCCAGGCTCAACAGACATTCGGAAAACTACCCAGTCAGAGCTGTTCCGAACAAGAGCGGCATTCGGAAACTAGGTAGTCAGAGCTGTTCCTAGCACGAGAGACATTCGGACGAGACATTTCACTCGGACGTAATTGAGTAGTGTCACCCGTAGGACGACACTTCCGACTTCCAGCGGGCATTTTTTTAATGAGGTTAGCCATCCTCTGGTTTCGAGGCACGTTGGACTGTTGTGATGTCGCTAACATCTCAGCTGGTCAAGATAGAACGATGAACGACATCGTGGTCGGCCCTCAAGGGAAGGCAGGGGCAAACCATGAGCATTCCCTCGCTATCCAAGGAGGCTTCCATAATTGCAGAGCCGGCACATATTGCTCTGTGACTGGGCTCACCCGAGGAGTTGCCACGTCCTGCTCATGGCTGCTTTAGTTCCTCACTTCCATGTGTTGGGCAACTCGTTTGCCACTGATCGCTCAAGCACACACCAGGGACGGTCAGACTGCAAGCGACACCCACGCTTTTGACTTCGGACCACGCAATAGGTTCGCTCGCCGTGCGTTCCATTTTGCGTCATTGAGACGTTCTTCCACTTTTGTCTACACTCTCTATGAGTTAGATACAGTTTTCGCAGCCACTTTCTTCGACTGGGGCACTTTTTGACTTTTTGTACTCGCTCACGAGGTAGGCTACTTGTGCTGCCGGATCAGCACCTTACCTTCGTGCAGCGGTGAACGAGAAACGGCCTGGCCTCTCATCCGGGAATCTCTCATATCCTTCAGCTGAGAGCCTTCGAACTTCTATCAGACCTGAGCATGTGGCTTGCTCAGTATCACGCCTTTATTTTTCGAGAGGTGGCTATCGGCCCGGCTCTCAGGTCCGAGGGTTTGTAGCTTAGAGGCGTTCAGCCACAGCCCTCGACAGGGAGCCTTTAGTGTTTTGTCCGGACCAAGAACTTCTGCCTTCGTGCGCCTGATTTAAATTTTGGACTGCTATCCTCAGTCTCACCTGCAGAGCAGCAGGTTGTGTCTCTCTTAGTCTGGTCCCTATCCCATATGCTGTCCGATATGTAGTTTTTCACCCATCGGCAAGCACATGGGGTCGATGGGACACGCAAGCTCCCCCACCACGGCAAGGTGGAGACACATGGGGGGAGACCTAAGGGTTTTAAACCCAAGGGTGCCAAACGCACACCGCAATCACATCTGAAAAAACACTCCCGATGAACGAAAAGAAGAAGAAGAAGAATGCTCTATCTAGACCAACAAGCAGCGGTTAGAATAAATGGCGAGACATCAGATTGGTTTGACATCAAGCAATGAGTCCGCCAGGGGTGTGTGCTGTCTCCCTATTTGTTTAACCTGTACGCCGAAAATATAATGAGAAATGTAAGAGATGATATAAACAGGGAGCTGTAATATGCCCTAAATACCGGTGGTCATGACATACCAGAGATTCGGTATGCTGATGATACAGTATTGCTTTCCACAGTGAGGGCTGGTCTGGTTCGCAAGATTAGTTCCGCGTCTAGCGTTCGTTGTCTCGGATGGCTGTGTGAGATGCACCAAAATGGGATCTTTCCAGCCAACGCAAGTTAGCGAGGCAGGCGTTTCGAGAATGTAACCGCATCGTGCAGCCAGGGCCGCTGTTTGAGCGGGCAAAAGAGCAAATTTGTACGACCGTTCGACAAAGTCTCGATAAGCGCCCACTCTCTCTCTCTCTCTCTCGATGAGTAGTGGGCCTGCAGTCAGTAAAATGGTATAGCTTTTCGGTCAGTCCTGCCGGCGTAGCTTGAAAGCTCGTCGGTAGGCGTCCAGTGGTTTTGCATGTATCACCTTGTATCGGCGATGTATATCTGGCTGATCCTATCAGTAATCATACGCTCATTCGCTTGTCGCTACGCTTGTCTTAAAACTGAAAATTAAAGGAACTGACGGAAGGGCCGTTTGCACGAGGCTCTCGCGAGCCAATATATATACAGGGATAACTGGCCGTGGCAGCCTAACGTCCACTGTATCTGTGTCCGTCTTCCAGTCGTTTTGCCATGCTCGCCACTGGAACCAGATGGACGCAGACGAGAGAGCGAGGACGAGGGAGTTGCGCGACCACTACCTCGCTATAATCCAACCTAAAGCGCAAGTCATTCGTTTTTCATCAAAAGATGCAATAAATGAATGGTCCTCGTCATTCATGACGGACGAATATAATTGCTTTCCACAACACAGAATGGTATAGAAAACCTAATAGCCTCAACCTAATTGAATAGTGAAAATCACGACTTACATCTTAGCATAGCAGAAACAAAGATAATGCATACAGATAAAACTACTATGGAGAAAGAAATATATCTTCTTCTTCTTCTTCTTCTTCTTCTTCTTCTTCTTCTTCTTCTTCTTCTTCTTCTTCAGCGTTCCGAGCCATTGAGGTTCTTTGCTGCAGATACAAGCCGTCTCCATTCGTCATTCTGGTGGACCTCTTGCCAGTCGTTCATTTCAAGTGCTTGTAGGTAGAAATATATGTTAATGAGGAAAAATTGGTGGTGGTGGAAAATTTTGAATATCTTGAGTCATTGATTACCAACAACAGTGACACAATGAAAGAAATTAAACGACGACTATCAATTGCTCTTCAAAAACTGAAACAACTGAATAAATTATGGAGTGGGACAGACAGAACTACAAAAATTAGATTTTTAAGAGCATGCATCTTTCCCATTGCAACATACGCCTGTGAGACCTGGACACTTACCAAACAAGTTGAACAGCGGATAGATGCCTTTGAATATAAATGTTATAGAGGAGTTCTAAGAATATCTTGGGTAAAGAAAAGAACAAATGCATCCATACTTCAAGAGCTGAATATTGAAGAAGGTTGGCTATTAAAGACGATAAAACAAAGAAAATTGAAATATTTTGGTCACTTGAAACGTCACGAAAGTTTGGAGAGAACAGTAATGGAGGGGTATATGCCTGGGAAGAGAGGAAGAAGAAGGCCAAAGAGAAGGTGGGTCCAGGATGTGGCGAATGATCTCCAGATGGGTGTATCGGACGCGGGACGTCTTGCTTATGATCGAGAGGTTTTCCGGGAAGGTTGTTATGGGAGCAAGGTTCTGCAAAGGACATGCTACTGAATAAATGAATGAGAAGAGAGGCATTGAAAAACATTGTGATGACAGGAAAGATGTGTGAGAAGAGTGAGAGCAATGATGCTGGATGGACTCAGATGGTGGCAGGAAGAAATTTCATCAGCAGAGTTGATCCAGCGCACCAGCGACTGAGATCTGTGAAGAGACATGAAGGCCTACACCAGTTGGCAGGGCACATGATGAAAATGCATTCAGTGTTGCTGACAAAAATCATCCCTTCATCTCACTCTCATCCAACACCTTGTTTAGAACAGATTGCACACTGCTTTCTAACTTTGCTCATTAATATATCTGCAGGCATGTTTATTTGTTGTCCTGAGTCTTTAAGCCCCTCAGTATATCTGACATTTCTGTCTTGTTAAGTGTTTCTTCTTTTGTTTTCTTGAATTTTGTCTATAACTCCAATGTTGTATTTTGTATGAACTTCACTGTCTTTTTAAGTTCACTCAGAGGTCCATATAATTTATCTTCAACTGTTGTTTCTCCAGGTCAGAAGGTTTGCCAATTTATGTCATATTTTGGGCAGTCCTGGAGTATATGATCTGCTATCTATGGCACCAATCCACATGTGCACATGGCTGATTCGTCAATCTTAAATTTTGTATACATGCGTAATCTATTGTGTCCTGTTCTGAGGTGCAGAATAATAATTTGTTCTGGTCTGTCCATAAGGTGATAGTCGTCTTGAGTAGGTATTGGTAGCTTTCTGATAGATTTCATAATTGTTTTCTTTTGGTGGTATGTAACGGTACATCAGGCTGTTCTTCTTCTATTGCTCCTTCCTTAGCCAATCAATCAGCTCTCTCATTTCCGGGTACTCCACAGTGGTATGATATCCTCTGTATGGTGACCTTACGCTGGCTGCTAAGTTCAGAAAGTAGTGTCCGTTGTACTGGCAATTTCTCGGACAGGAGCAATAGCATCTCTATGGCTGGTATTTAGTAATGTGTATGTTACTATCTGGATTTCTGCATCATCGTTATGGCAGTACGTTCCTATTGGTATCTTGGCCGTATCCCTAGTATTATTTTGGTATTTGTCTTCTTCTGCGCCCAATATGAGTGTGTTTTTTTTTTAAAAAGATGTTATTGCCATGAGCCTGGTTATGCGCCCGTAGGCCAACACATCCGACTTGACCGGGTTAGCCTTCCCGGGTATTTGGGTATTCTATGTACACTCCGCCCCTCCATTTCAAACAGCATTTTGTGCTGACCCATCTGTGTAGACTCGAATCCAGAGGTCCTGTGGGTATTCTTCATCAAGAAAACTAAGAGGGGCTGTTCTGAGCTGGACACGGTTCTGTTCTCCCTTGTCAAATATTCCTTTCACTTTTTTCAGGATTTGTAGTGATAGTCTATGTTCCTCTTTCCATGGAGTTCTGAAATAGTTTTCAGGGGGATACCAACTATGGGCAGATCAGTGGTTTCTCTCCAGAGTCGTTTGGCCTGGTGGATAGAACTGCTTATTTTCAACCGCCCCATAGCTACGAGGGGAAGTCAATAAGTAAGTCACAAATGACTGTAGAAAAATAACTACATATGATAACAACTATAAACCAGTTTATTTTTATTCATACATTGTCCCTTTATTTCTCAACATAATTTCCACCAACAATGATGCACAATGTGCACAATGATGCACAAGTGAAGAAGCAGTCATTAGGAAGAAGAATGCCAGACATGTATGGTTAAATGACATTAATAACATCCAAAAGGAAGAGCATTATAGAAATGAATGTAAAGAGGCTACAAAAATAGTTCGACAGCAGAAGCGAGAATATATGAGTAATATAATCAAAGATATGGAAACTAATCATCAGAAAAATGAATCCAGAAAATTTTTTAAAGAACTGAAGTCAATGAAACGAGGGCACCAACAAAACACATATGGTTTAAAAGACAAAAATGGGAATATGATAAATACCAATAAGGAAATGTGCAACACATAAAAAGAATATTTTATTGAATTACTAAATTGTGAAGCTCCAAGTAACATTTTCCCACAGGAAGAGGTTCTAACATGCGTACCACAAATTGAAGAACCTACATTTGAAGAAATCCTATATGTAATCACACGACTTAAAAACAATAAGGCAACTGGGACTGATGGAATTGCTGCTGAATTTATAAAGGCAGGTGGCCATGCATTACATCTAAAGCTATACGAACTAATAATAAAAATCTGGAAGACAGAAAAATTACCCCATGACTGGAAAGAGTCATTATTGATACCTATCTTTAAGAAAGGAGACAAGTTCCAATGTGGAAATTATAGAGGAATATCACTACTGTCCACAAGCTATAAGATACTATCCGCAGTATTACTAAATAGACTAAAACCATATTCAGAAGACATATTAGGTGACTACCAGGCGGGTTTTAGACAAAACAGATCAACAATAGATCATATATTTATCTTACGACAAATAGCCGAGAAACATTGGGGATATAAAAGAGATCTCCATAACATTTTTGTGGATTTTAAAAAGGCTTATGATAGTGTCCATAGGAATAGTCTATGGAATGCTATGCATGAATTTGGAATACCAAGGAAGTTAATCAACATGACCAGACTATGCATGGAAGATACTTATAATATAGTAACATATAAAGGCAGGGAATCAGACCCCTTCCAAATAACATCTGGCTTGAAACAGGGTGATGCACTATCGCCGCTACTCTTCAATCTGGCTCTAGAGAAAGTTGTAAGGAAGATAAAGGAGGAATGTGATATTGGAGGAACATCCAAGCTGCTTGGTTATGCAGATGATATAGATATTATAGGGCAAAGTGAACAAAAGACATTGGAAATATTGACTCACTTAAAGGGAAAAGCCCAACAGATGGGGCTGGTTATCAACCAAGATAAGACAGAATATATGGTAATTTCAAGAGACGGAATGGCTAAAAACTCTGGCCACATACAAATAGATAATATGACCATTAAAAGAACGGAAACATACAAATACCTGGGTACAATCTTCAACTGCTCCAACATCATAAGGGAAGAAATACAAACTAGAATCAACTCTGGAAATAAGATATACTATGCACTACAACATCTACTAAAATCAAAGGCGCTATCTCGTAACACCAAAATCACAATATACAAAACACTGATCAGACCAGTTGTGCTGTATGGCTCTGAAACCTGGAGTACAAAGAAAGGAGACGAAGCCTTGTTACAAACCTTTGAGAACAAAATTTTAAGACGCATCTTTGGACCCATTAGGGATACACAAAGTGGAGAGTGGAAAAGAAGAAGTAACAAAGACATTTATGATCTGTTTAAGTCCCCGCTAATCACTGGTATCATGAAGGCTAATAGACTACAATGGCTGGGGCATATAGAAAGAATGGAAGATAATAGGGAAACAAAACTCGCTTACACTCAGGAAATAAATGACCGTAGACCCCGAGGTAGACCAAGAAGACGGTGGAGAGATAATACATGTACAGACCTACAAGCACTTGGAATCAACGACTGGCAAGAGAAGGTCCACCAGAGAGACGAATGGAGACGGATTGTATTTGCAGCAAAGAACCTCAATGGCTCGGAAAGCTGAAGAAGAAGAAGAAGAAGAAGAAGAAGAAGAAGAAGAATGATGCACTTATCCCATCGTTTTATCAGTCCTCCCAAACCGGCCGCATAGAACTGCGTGCTCCATTTTCTAAACCACGTTTTCGCTTCACATTCAACTTCGGCGTCATTCGCGAAATGTCTCCCGCCAAGGTGGGTTGTCAGTGAGTAAGAGTGCTGACAAATGTTTGTCCCGTAAAGCGATGGATAGCTGGGTAGAAAAAGTTACGAGGGCAGGTCAATAAGTAAGACCCATAGTTCCCCTGGGATGGTCAGTAAATGAAAACAAAGCACGCAGTTTTTTTGCAGCCGGTTTGGGAGGACTGATACAATGATGGGATAAGTGCATCAATGTTGGTGGAAATTATGTTGAGAAAAAAAGAGGCAATGTATGTGTAAAATAAATTGGTTTCAAGTTGTTATCATGTGTAGTTATTTTTCTACCTATCTAATGTTTTGTCCCCCAACTGGGTGGGGGGGGGGGGGGGGGGTGTACGGGGTGTCAGGCGTTGGTAGTACCTTTGGTAAGGATGACTGTCACGCTCTTTTTAGGGCCCATTCCCCCACCGGTCCAAGCCTGGCATTCAGCTCACGCCTGTGGCTCCTAGTAGCTGTCAGCATGCGACAGCGGCCACCCCCGGGGCAACAGCTGTGACAGGCTGGCTAAACCAGGCACGGGTAGCCGATTTGTTGTCAAACCAAACGGTGAACTAGGGTATGCCTGCCCAGAATTGTTGATTCAACGGGCAAGACGGCGTTTACTTGCTAAGCATTGTGGAATGTAATGAGCACCGCAAGGCACGTAGAGCGCCCTCGTAATCCACTGCACCTGTATTCATCTCTAGTCGTCTTGACTTGGCTTGCCACTGGACTCAGATGGACTCAGGCGAGAGAGTGAGGTCGACGAATTGCGCAACTCTTCCTCACTTTAATCCAATTCATCGCGCAAGTCATTCTTCGTCCATCTTCATATAGCATCGTCTGAGCCCTTTCCTGTCACCAATGGAGTGAAGCAAGGATGTGTCCTGGCACCAACGCTCTTCAGCCTCATGTTTTCAGCTATGCTAACGAATGCCTTCGAGAACAATCACATTGGAATAGACATCAACTACCGCAAGGATGGAAAGTTATTCAATCTCAGAAGGCTGAAAGCTAAAACCAGAACTAACAGCAACACCGTCAGAGAACTGTTGTTTGCTGATGATTTTGCTGTATGTGCAAACTCAGAGGCAACATAATGTTTCAGCTTTCTCATATGCCTGTGGTAACTTTGGGCTCAATATCAACTTGGAGAAGACTGTAGTTATGTATCAGCCAGCTCCAGGGAATAATCACACTGTGCCAAATATCATAGACTAAGTGTTGTGGGCAAATTCACCTATCTTGGCAGCACTATGTCGCAAGCTGCCACAATTGATGACGAAGTGAAGGCAAGAATCTCCAAGACCAGCGCGGCCTTTGGCAGACTGTACAAGAATGGATGGGACAGAAATGGAATAAACCTGCAAACAAAGCTGAAAGTCTACAAAGCAGTTGTATTATCCACACTGCTATATGCTTGTGAAACCTGGACTGTTTATCAGCGACACACTAGGAAATTAAACCACTTCCAACAGTCTGCCTTATGAAGATGTTGAAGATTAAATGGCAAGGCAAGATCCCAGACACTGAAGTTCTAGAAAGAGCGTCCATGCCCAGTATCCACACTGTACTAATGATGAATCAGATTCGCTGGGCTGGTCACTTATCTCGCATGTCAGAGGCTCCCTAAACGCATTTTTTTTTACGGCGAGCTACGTTATAGTAAACGCTCCCAAGGCGGCCAAAGGAAACGCTTTAAAGACACTCTGAAAATCTCACTGTAAGCTTTTGGAATTCATCATGACACCTGGGAGACTGATGCCAAAGACCGTAATTTGTGGCCTTACATCATTACGCAAGAGTGCAGACACTTGTGAAGCAACCAGGACTACAAGAGCTGTGAAGAAAAGGCTGAACAGAAAAACCACTGCAGGAGATCCTCCTCCTGGAACATCAAGCATTCTTTGCCCACATTGCCAAAGAACATTTCGAGCCAAAATAGGCCTTATCAGCCATCTTAGAACTCATGGCTCCATACTTTCAACCCCACTGGATGAAATGAAGGGTCATCATTATTCTTGATGGACAAACAACATGTCCCCCAATGGTGATTCCTCTCATATCTTCTAACTTTAAAAAAAAAAGTTTTACTATACAGAGAAAACAGACCTGGAGACATTACACAACCCTGTAGCACACCTCTCTTAATAGGTGGATATTGACCTACTTCACTATAAATCTTTATAGCAGCTTGCTGTTGTCAATTTTCTACAAGTTTAAAGCCTTTCTCATAATTTTTTTTAGATCTGCCAGCATTTTCATAATGTAGGCATGTGTTACTTTATCTACAATTTTTTTTTTGGGGGGGGGGGGGGTGTCAGGCATTGGTAGTCTCACCCTTCAGTGCACGTACACATTTTGTTTCTTGGTGTATATTTGACCTTAAATTTTATATGTACATTGCTTATGACTGGCGGAGCGGCTGGCCGAGTGGCTAGAACGCCGAATTCTCCTCCGGGAGACCCGGGTTCGAATCCTCGGTAAGGTGTGGATAACTAACTAACTAATCTGACAAAGTGAAGAAGTACGAGGACACAAAGGTCGCAAATCTTAAGCTGGAGAAGTACACCGTCAGGCTATTCGCCAATGAGGTAAGCGCCAGAGAAGTACGAGGACACGGTCGCAAATCTTAAGCTGGAGAAGTACACCGTCAGGCTATTCGCCAATGAAGTAAGCGCCAGAGATCTAGTCTCCTGTTCCGTGTGTGATATGCTGAAGCGAATGGGCATTAAGGGACAAGCAAGAACTCGGGCCCAGGAACAGCTGTGTGAGGCCGCTGAAAAGGCCTCGTGCTGGCTATTGAACTGTCAGAACCGAGAGTGGGATGAGTCTCGAAATTAGTATGGTTAGAAGTGGTAACTGCAGTACCAACAATCTCTCAATCAAGACCACGAACTTTACAATTTCTCGTGTCAGATCTTTAGTTTTTCCTCCGAGCGTGAGTGGTGAATCTGAGTGCTATCAAATGTCGGCCGAAGTCCAACCTCCATAACATAGCTATAATCGGCCGTAGGTCGCACTCAATCAGCTACAGAGACCAAGAGGTTGGTCCAGGAACGGAAAGGAAGAAGAACCGACTTCCTAGTAGAGTGCGGTGCAGTGAAGGGGGCATGAGGAAGGGACACGGCAACGGAAACGAAGGGAGGCGACAGAGGCCGTGGCGGGGGATGAAGCTGGCTCCCCACGACCACACGTGCTAAGGGGCAAGCACAGGCTGCACGGGCTCTTCTCATCGAAGGAGGGAGGGCTTGAGAGTGGACATGGTAACAGCGAAGGGACAAGCGTAACAACAGGGATAACGAATGTGACCAAACGTCTCCACGGCAGGGGTAAGACGCCCGGAGTCATGACCCGAACGGGACCACCCCCAGAGAGTATTAAGAGATTAAAGGTCCGAAATACTTCTGGCGATCAGAAGCCCCTGCCATGATTGCTTCGGGGCGGAGTTTTTACGATTGTCAGTAAATGACAGTTGTATGATTGGTTATGACTAATCTTTTGTCGCTGTAGCAGACTGCACTTGGTACAGTTTTGCGACTTTTAAGGTTTAAGGCATTTTGAAATCTTCTGTTGAGAATGTCATTAATCTGATTTCTGATTTATTGTCAAGACTTCTCTATGTTCATTATCTCCTTGAATGTTGTTCATATCAAGTTTCCAATCTGCAACCTCTTTCATTCTGCCCCCCCCCCCTAGCCTAGGCCATACTGTGCACCCATCTTGTTGATTTCCCACTTTAGCATTAAAGTCTTCCATTGTGATATTTAATTCTGAATACTAGCATTTCTTGAAGGCATTCTCCAAATCATTAGAAAATTAATCGAAGCTGTCTGTTGGCGCATAAACGCGTATGATGTCGAGATGAAAAGGTCTAACGCTTAATTTTACCAGTACCATTCTAAAGGAGACAGTTCAATATCCTTTGACCTCTCCTGATCCATTTTAAGTGCTACCCTTGTCATGTTTTCTCTCCACCACAATGGGTTATGTTATATTCCTCTGAGGTTATCATGTCCATTCCTTTCCACCTGGTCTCACATTTACCTAAAATGTTCATATTTTCTTATTATTATTCACTCATAGTTCTTCTGCGTTCATCCGGAAAAGTTTTTTTCGGATGTGATTGCGTTGTGCCTATTTACAGCATAGCTGCGTTCTTTCGCCGTTAGGCCGACACATCCGACTTCTGCGGGCATTTGTTGACCGGGTTAACCTCATAGTTCTAACGTTCTGCCTTTAAATGTTGTTAATCTTTTTAATTGAAACGAGAAAAAGAGTGTTGAGGGGATACATAGAGCTTGTTCTTTTGTATGGATGTGAAACTTGGACAATGTGCAGTCAAGCTGAAAAACATCTGATGGCTGCAGAAATGTGGTTTCTGAGGAAAATGCAAAGAATACCATGGACAGATAGAAAAACCAATGACCAAGTACTACAAGAGACAAATGAGAATCGTAGATTGATTAGAGAAATTAGACGTAGACAGTCAAAATTTTTTGGACATGTTATGAGAAGAAATGGACTGGAGAACTTAGTGACAGCTGGCAAGTTCGAAGGGAACAGACCAAGAGGAAGACCGAGAGGAAAATACCTGGATGGCTTGGCCACATGGCATGGACGAGACAGGAACACTGAGCTGATCCACGACTCTGGTGATCGAGTGAAATGGCGAATCATGACCGCCCACGCTTTCCGGCATGGCACATGATTGATTGATTGAATCTTTTGCACTCAGTCGCTTGCTGACGGTTTGCAGTCACCAGGTGCACATGACCACTACCGAGAGAGGCTGCTCCTTTGGAGGACCAACCCATTTACGTATTTACTCTGATAAATTAGGAAACATGATTATCTTGACATCTTTAAAAGTAGATACCCCTATCCTGCCACATTCCATGTCTCTAAATGTCTAATTTCTGTAATGTTTACATTTGTTTCATGAAGCACTCGCTCTTTTTTCTATCCACTGACAGTATTCTTTGCAATTTAATCAGAAACCACATTTTCACGGTCATCAGATTGTCAGCTTTCTTGTTCGTCCATATTTCAAATGTATAAAATAGTATAGGTTTCACATAGCATTTCAACGATTTCTCGCTCTGATTGGCGGCTTATTATTGGTGAGTATTGTCACAAGGTTATTGACAGGTAGAAGTGGCTGTAATTATGTGTAATATGTCTGTATGAACACTCTGCAGTATACTTATGAACAACTATAAGACACTGGATAACACCGTTTTCGCGCAAAGTTCTTCTTCTTCTTCTGCGTTCATCCGGAGTTTTTTTCGGACATGATTGCGTTGTGCCTGTTTACAGCAGAGCTGCGTTCTTGCGCCGTTAGGCCGACACATCCGACTTCTGCAGGCATTTGTTGACCGGGTTAACCTTCACGGGGTTTCTTAGGACGTTTGACTCTCACTGTTGTGGTGTTATCCCCCATCCCAGCTGGCCCATATAGAACAGCCAAAGACATCCTGGCCAGCCCTCAAGGGAAGGCAGGGGCAGACCATGGGTATTCCCCGCCATCCAAGGAGGCTTCCATACTTGCAGAGCCGACACACAGTGCTCTGGTACTGGGCTCACCCAAGGAATCGTCACGTCCTGCACATGGCTGATTAGCCTCACTTCCGTATATTGGGCCTTCCATTCAACATAGGCTGTTCTTCCGGAAACCAGAAGTATGCAGTCTGCAGATGACATCCACACAGTGAGCTTTCGATTCGGTATTTCCACGTAATTGATTTGCTATTCAAGCCATTTCGTGCCACCAGGACACTTTTTCCACCTTTTATGAAGCCCACACAGTGAGCTTTTGATTCGGACTTTCTACGTAATGAATTTGCTATCCAAGCAATATTCCATTTCATGCCTCTGGGAGACTTTTGTAACCGACATACCTGTGGTATGAAGTGTGGCAGTCTAAATACTTCATGCACCTTTAGATGTCAACTTGAATGTAGTTAAAGTAAGCTATGGTCAACTTGAGCTTGTTGATATCTCCATAGAGCTTGTCCTCACATGAAGCAGGCGTGGGCCAAAATATCTTTCTGTTCTGCATATATTTGGCACTCTTGCAGCAAATGTTTAGCTGTCATTTTACCAGTTCCACAATTACATTCATCGGTTATCTCCTATCTTAAGTTTATTGAACAAGTGGTGTTTCAGCCTGTTATGTCCTGTGCGGAGTCTGAAGATTGCTACTTATTCTCTTCGGTCGAGATTGTAATATGCATCATCCTTCTGGTGGCCTGGATGCTCTGATTCCCATTTGGTTCTATAAGTGCTTTTTATAAACCTCTTTGCCTCATTATAGGTTATGTCTATGTCAGGCTGTGGTAGTCGTCCGCCCTCTTTTGCTAGTCTGTCAGCCTCTTCATTTCCAGGTATACTGCAATGTGGTGGGATCCACTGTATTACAACTTTTTTGGATTTCTGGCATAGTCTATGGAGTGCTGCTCTTAGGTCTTCATACTCACCTTTTATCAGACCCCTGTAACCTCGATTGTTCTATAAGATTCTTAACTCGTACATCCGCTCCACTTTGATGTAAAAACACGCACATTATAGGGATGCCATGATGATTGTTCTGGAATCTCTACAAGCATCTTTCAAATATGAAAGTTGAACCCATTTACCAGCTTAAAATTGTTCCTATCTACTTGAAAGATGCATTGTGGTATTTCTTCTTGGAGATTCCCACAAGGTCAGACTACATATGCAAAATGCAGACGTGCCTGCTCATTTATTTTTGCTCGTTTGCTAGTTACCGCGGCACAAACTCCACGGACCCTTCTTCCATTTAAGCAAGGACGAAAGTTCTGTTTTCATGAGGACCAATAAGACAAAGCAAACACCACCTATTTGTCATTCTCTCGCACTGAAAACAAAACTCCAAAACACATCAGTAGTCTGCACTTGAATATAGATTTAATTGGAAATGAAAAGCATGACCACTGGTGACATGTCACGTGTCCAAATGGTATGGAAGTTCTATCATATTTTATTCACTGGGCATGAATTAAAAGTGATCAGACAAATACCAAAACTTATTTTGCCCTAGGAACTTACTATACAGCACTAATGTGCACTGAATGTAAAATACATCTGTTAATTGCCAAATACCTGGGATTTTCCAATGATACTCTTATTTTAAACAATACATTCCAATTTGGAAGAAAAAAAACCTGTTCATACTGTCTCACATTCCAAAGACCTTTGAAGGAATTAAATGTTATGAATGAACTTGCTACTGAATGATATACACAGCAAAAACAATAAATGGAAATAGAATGGTATGCAAGTGCAAATCTTTAAAGTGTAATCACTAGAAGCCAAATAATAATAATTAAAAAAAAACCTGCTGTATTAAAAAAAAAAAAAATTGATATCCAGGTCAATATAAATTAAGATTAATGTATTTACCTTGGTACATGTGTCAAATGAACAGATTGTAATATATAAATGTCAAGAACAGAACAGCACACACACACAAACAGTGGTCTTCCCTTATACTATATGATGGCTGGTCTGGTGAGGCATACAGCAGCCAACCCCTCCACCAGGGCACTTCTACCTCACCCCATAGACATCTGTAGCTGTAAAACCCCACTAATCATGAACAAGACTACACAGTGTGAGTGAGTTGAACCCTATGCTCCGTTGACAGACAACAGGCAGAAGAAGTATAATTTTCCACAAAATGATAACACCAAGAAGCCAATATTGAGTTTTCCTCATGCTTACACTTAGGGGAACCATCAAAACAGGCTATGGTCCACAGTATAAGGTATACTTGTATACAATATAACAGACAAGACAGGAAAATAACCAGTTAACGGTTTGAACGTGGTAGTTTATAATTAGTACTGAACATGTGGGAGTCGCAATCATTGACAAGAGATGGAGAGAAGATCAGCACGGATATAAATCTGACAACAATGGCCATGAATACAATTAGAAGTTTCTGGCTGAAATAGTGTATCTGTTCCATCAATGGCATTGCCTGAACATTTGACAGCTATTTATACAAGTAAAGTAGCAAAACATTCACACACAAAATACCTTTCATATCAAGGGGGGGCACACATGGAGGAGGTCCAGTGAGTATGTGACCAAACATATTCATACGAAATAGTTACTAAATAGGACTGACATTTGCAAATAATTTAGAAAGCAATAATCAAGAATAAAACACTAAAAAATACACTCTTCAATTTTACTAATGCTTTTATTCCCTTAAATGTTAGTGGCTTTAGAGAAACTACAAATAGAAACGCATACCAGATCAAACCATGACATACTAATGACACACTGAGATGATATAACAAATGACATACACTCGCAGCATAACATATCACCCTCTAGGTGGGAGCACTTTTACTTAAGAATGAGCAGTTTGCTAAATCTTGAAGAAAACAAAAACAAATTAATGTCACATCTCCTCACATATGAGCTGGGGACAAAGATCTTCAAATAGAGAGCAGTTTTGGTAAATAACTGACAAACTAAAAGTTCATATGTTCAAAATTGTAGTACACTAATGCAACACAGCCTTATGATCCCTCTGCTTCGCAGTCCTGTGCAACTGTATCTGGTTCTCCAGCTGTGGTAAAGAGAATGCATCTATCTTTTAGTCATGATAAAACATTTCTATCTATACATGTATTCTGGAGATCAGGAAGACAAGAACAAAAACTCAGTGATAGAAATTGTTGAAAAGAATGAATACATTTATAAGATATCCTTTATTCTCAATGGTAATTAGCACAGATTTCTGGCAACCACCTAATCACTACAGCCATGAGCAAAGTTGTTGTTCAGTCATTTATGTAGGGTTATTGTTTTTATAATTTTCATTTTCACAGGGTATTTTCATAAGCTGCGGTCTCTTGGCTGTTACTATCTTTCTCTCTGGCAAATACTTTGCATTAGGTATTAGTTGACTAAACTGCTTTGAATTTTAGTGCTGCTAAGATGAATATATTTTTTAAAGGCTAAGGTGACAGTTTGATAGAATCTATAAATTTCTATATTTGTTTGTCTTAAGTGATTTTGATTCTTTTACGATTTGATTAAGAATTGGCAACTGGCCACTGAAATATTGAATTCCTATCTATTCTGTAATTCTACATATACTCCACGTCTGGAACATTTGTGGGCGATTCCTGTTTGTCCAACATTGGGCTGGATATTTGGTTGTTTTTTATTTGCCTCTTGCAAATAATTTCAAATGTTATAAGAGAGAACAGTCGTCATTCATTAAAAAATGGGATGAAGCTAACATCTTTCTATTTAAAAATAAAATTAGTTAATGTCACCACACACAAGTGCTCAGTTTTATTTATGGTATCTCTGTCAAACCTTATGTTAAGTGATCCTTACTCTCATCATTCTTGTCAGTATGTAAAGCTGTCCTCCACGCACAAATGTCTGATATGCCCGCAACACAAATATGATTGCCAGTAGCTTGTGCTGACACAATTAGATGGTTCCAGACAATGTTATGTCACAGAAAGAGTTTGTTGTAAATGTGAAATTACCATGGGGATAACACATGCTCCACATTAAAAAATACTTGACTGTGTTTTAAGTATTTCAAAGTATTATTGACTGATTCATTTCATATGACATATAACTCAGCAATATGCACCTGTTAAGATGCAGAGAAATATGTCAGGCAATAAATGGAGCCACGCATGTTTGGTGACCTGACAAACTATCATGTTTACAGTACCTGGGGTATGCCCCTGTAAGGACCAGGAGAAACACTGGAATGCATGTTCCAAATTGCAATGCTAGAAAGGGCCATTTCTTGGACTTGGGAATAATCTTCAGAATAAGAACTCACCACAACAGATTGAATGGCTTGACGTGTATGAGTTTGACCCGCATCAGGAAAGATCAAAATTATGTTACCAGACCTGGGCCCACAGTCTAAAATGGTGACCAAAGTCTTAGAAGGTCAAGGTGGCCAGCATAATACTAAGCATATAATCTACCAAGTGCTGACAGGGCACACAAAATATGGGTCTAGCACCATCTGCCACTGTTCACAAGGGGTATGTAAAATGGGTCCCTCCCCTACTGATTGCAGAGTCAGGCAGCTGCCAGAGTTGTATGGCGATGTTAGCGTGCCGGTCTGATGCTCCTGTATGATAATCCCCATCAAAGCAGGGATTGTTTACACCAAACTGGTCCAGCACGCTGATCAAATCACCCATTGAGCGCCATCTATACCTGGGGTACAGTACCATACAGCCAATACCTCCAGGGCCCTGTACTTACCGCAGACTCAAACTACCATCTATTCCACAACATGAGCATACAGGCATGTGCAGCATAAGGCCTGAGATGCACTGTAAATATCATTTCATACATGTAGTTATATGGAGGCAAAGAAGAGCTTCAGAAATTAACTTTTTGAGAGTTACATTCTGAACAGATTCACAAGACTCCTTGAAATCAGCAAACATACTTTTCAAATGTTCATAGCAGAGATTGCATATACTTACTGCTGGGCTTGTGGGACTGAAAAAACAATTACAAAGTTCAAGTGCAGATTATATCTTTGCGACCCATAGCTACCTGAGCATGCTATACTGGAAAAACTGTGTTAAGCATGTTTCACCTATACTTACCTGTTGTAAGTTGTTCCTACAAATAAATACCTCAAACAACAAGACAAAAACCAGCTACAAGATTATTTACCTTCAGTGTCACATTGCATGTCCGATGTCCATAATGTCAGGTTATCTCTGAGCAACTGCATGATCAGTGTCGAATCTTTGTAACTCTCTTCACTTAATGTATCTAGTTCAGCTATAGCATCATCAAATGCAGCTTTGGCCAGTCTGCAAGCACGTTCTGGGGAATTCAATATTTCATAGTAGAATACTGAGAAGTTGAGTGCCAGACCTAAACGAATAGGGTGTGTTGGTGCCAATTCTGTCAACGCTATGTCACTGGCAGCTTTATAGGCAACTAAACTGTTCTCTGCGGCTTCTTTCCTATCGTTGCCTGTAGCAAACTCAGCTAAGTATCTGTGGTAATCTCCTTTCCTGAAATGAAACAAGTCACACCAGGATGTGTTTTTAATATGTCAAGTTAGTTGAAAGATGTGGGAAGTACTTTCCAAAATATTAAAAAGATCACAAATCAGTGACAGTTCCTTATCTTTACAAGTAACATTTTCAGAAATGTTACTTTTAACTATTTAAATTATGTGTACCTGTTACATTCCTTTATATATCCAAACTCTTCATATTGTTTTGGTTATCAGAGTATTCACTTTAATCCCTGGCTAGAATAAAAATGAAATTTTCTCTCTGTTACACTGGCCATTTTTTATGACTATCTGATTAAAAAGGTACTGGCGTGTTGTTATAACCAAGAAATTTGGTTCTGCTTCCACCACTTAGTGTAGGCCGATTGCCATTATTGCAGATTCTAAATGAAACAATTTACAGCACTATATTATTTGTTGAAATATGATTGTAGGGGACTAGGGTCATAGTTCAGTGCCAATCTCAGTACTGCCTTTTATCCCCAATAAAGCATAGGCCCTTAAATTCACGCCAACCCTTCTGATTGTTTGCTATATCCTGCAATCTAATGCTCTTTTCCATGTACATTTAGATCTCTAATTCTTTTGCCCTATGTGACCAAAAGAAAGGACTATAGTGAAAATACTATTTAAACGTTTTCCAAACGTGCGTGTTCTATACAGCGCCAGCATCTTTTCCTTACTTTGCATTAGTGAGCTTGCCATGTCATTTTAGTCCTATCTGATGCAGGCACAAGCAATGAATGTGTGTAGTTTATTAGTAATGGCTTTAGTCATTCTCTGTGTTTCAGATTCATACAGCAGTACAGATTTATGTTTGAGCTAAATATTCTAAGTCTGCCACTAGATTTACTTTCTGTTCTGGACTTCCACAAATGTCCTATTGCTATGAAAGCCCCTCTTAACTTGTATATTCTTATTTTAATATCTTTCATCATCTGTGTAGGGGCACTGCTGCCTAAATGTCTTCATCAGGTATTACCAAGGAAGACTCGGTTATCTGCTTCATTTATTCTCATTATCTTCGTCTTTCATCTTTGAACTTTTAGACAGACTGTCAGGTGACACTGAATTCATTTCCGGTGGTAGTTATTGTGGAATTCTTACCATTCTTTACTGTAATTTATCTTTAGTGCATTTGCAATGCTCTACAGAACCTGTTATATTCATATAAACATGGACAATAACCCAGACAGGCTGAGAACCATCAAATGGCAATTGAAATGTGGTTTATGATTAAAATATAAAGGATACAATGGATGGACAAACAAATGAAAAAATTTTTAAAAAACGCAAGAAACAAATTAAAACCATAAATTGATTAACAAAATTAGATGCACACAGCCAAGATTTTTGGGGACATGTTACGAGAAAATTGAAAACACTGACAACTGGCAAATTTGATGGGACAAGCACAGGAAGACAAATACTTGGACAGCATGGCTTAATCAGAGCAAGAACAGATTGTGTGAGATGGAAAACCCTGACTGCCCATTTGATCGACATGGCATATCATGATGAGCTCGATGAACTGAATATTATACTTTAATACATACAATTCTGAAAAGAAATGGCCCCTGGGTTGCAATAACAAACTTAACTTCACCCCTACTTATTAAAACTGAGGCTCTACTGTACTTGTCCATGCACCTGAAAGATAAGATTACCTCAATGCGTCTTGAGACTGATTTAACCTAAGGAATAATCTGTGTTTTGGGGTAATTATGGGGGCTATATTGTGTAATAAGTAATACCAAGAGATCGTTAGTGCAGCAGTCCACAAAATTCACTAATGTTGGCCATTAATATTAATCACAACGAAACAAAACTTGTACACAAAAATGTCTTGGAATCAACAATATGTCTTAATCTACTAGTTTTCCTAAGCATAAAATTACAATGACATATGAACCATAAATCAGAGGGCTTACATTTTGTAGTAAAAGACCTTGGACTCCCCAGTGGCTGCATTTGGAATCAAGTTCTTGTCAATGACACTCAGAACATCAAGGCAAATATTGCTGAGTTCATTCTCAATCTGGGCAAACAAGTTTAAGTTTATACACAAAGTACCAATATGCATGAAACAATGCAATCTTTTAAGTACAACTGTATCTGCAATGTCAGGCAAGTTTGACTCATGACTCATAAGACTGATGATTTATACATTCTAAACCACCTGGTTTCTTTGGCTGGACTATGTTTTTAATAGGTCATTAGGAAGGTATTGAATATTACAGTTGTCATGTAGAAATGCTGTTATTTCAATTTAAACATCATCCAAGGCCTCAATTTCCTCAAACAATGCCTGGTACGGGTGCCTTCCTTTTCTTCATGAAATGTATCCTAATCTTCTGCAGTAACTACTGTTGGACCTTCACCACAGTCTTGGATATTTGACAAATAAAGATAATGGAGGATTGTGTAATAATTTTAAAAAAATGCAAAGACATCAGAAATGCTCAGAAATTGGGACACATGTTTAAAAAAAAAAGTTGTTGCATATCCTCTACAGGACGTAGCAGCCAACCCCAGCATTTTTTTGGCTGGTCATGATTCCTGGGCAAGTTTACGTTCAGTAGTTTGCTATTGCTTTCTGAATACATGTAGTTATATGTACTAATTCATTATGTGTATGTACTAATTCATATGTACTATATGTACTAATTCATTACATGAGTTTACACAGAAAATGTGAACTGCCGCCAGATATTTAAAGTCAAAGCAACAAATAATATTTCAGAGACAATAAGTGGGCAAAATACAAATATGACATGATGATGATCACATGTAAACATTCCAAACAATAGTTAAGGGCTATGATTACTTGCTACAAAGTTTAGAATGTGATACATACATTCCCAGCATGAAAAGAGAAACACTGAATATATTCTGAAACCTGGAAATACAGTGCTAGAGAAGAAAGTATAGCAGAGACCTTGAACACCCACACCACTTGACAAGGCATTTCATGATGAATTTACATAAAACAATAGGAAAGCTAAGCTACTTTCTATGAACCAAAGGAGACCAATGTGTAAAACAAATGTCATGGATAAAACCTAAACAGAATGTGATATAAAATTCAGTTACGGTTCTGATGTTACCAATTACTGTTCACAAACTGCATTTTCATGGTCCTCAAAGTCAAAGCTACTACAAAATGCAGATACAAAACTGCCTGAAAATAATTATTTACACAATAGGGTGTTTGCGCAGGTATCAAGTACATAAACCTTAACATATACAATAAACTTATTACACTGTTTTAAAGCTCAGGATCACAAGACACACTATGAAACTTAATTACAAACAGTTTAGACATGCCAAATGAAAGAATGCAAGCAAAACAAGTGGTTACGGCAACATTAAGTAATGATTTGTATTCCTTGTATTAATTAGATTGAGAAAACACCATCATAAAATGGTAAAAATTAAAAAAAACAAAAGATCTATGGTATCCAATAGGAACATTATTACAAATGGCAGTTTCTGAATAAACCTACCTTTTTCCTGTACGCTACGATCAGGTTATGTCTATCCTCGGGGCATTTGCCATCATCCTTTTGTTCTAAGCTGCTAACAATCCTCCAGGAGGCCCTGCGAGCACCAATGACATTCTTGTAAGCCACAGACAAGAGATTGCGCTCCTCCACTGTCAGCTCCATGTCTTGCTGAGCCACCTCCTTCATGAAGCCCACCATTTCTATACAGACACACAAAACAGCATAAACATGTTATATTACCTGAAATGTACTCTTTCTAAACACTTTAATTCATCTTGCCTCAAGTAGATCAGAAACTTGACACTATTTTTACCACTGATACTAAGGCATTCGAATTGTAGAGAAAAATCTTATTTGATTAAATAGCAAAGTAATCTAATAAGTTTTTTTATGAAAATTAGAATGGCAACTATCACATAGGTTACAAGCCATGAACTGAATTCCTGTTACGTCCCTCAAGAAATATGAAGCAATGGGGAAAAATTAAAACAATTACAAATGTTAAAACTATTTCAAAGGTAAAGTCTGCATACAAGTTTATATATTGAGAATTCTCTGAAAGACGTAATTGTAACTCAAGTCTGATTCACTGGCATGTTATGTTAACTCAGCTCTAAAAAGAGCTTGCCTCTATTGGAGGAAGACTGGTGTTGAGACTTCTCCTGACCTGGTACCAAAGTATCCTTTCTGCTGGGATTGCTTCAGAGCTCTCCATCATGTGTTGTGAAGACCCAAGAGGGAGGCAGACAACAGTAACACTGTAACTAGCTATGCATGTTGTAAGAGGCAACTGAGGAGGGTTGGCGAAGGCTGGCTATCCCATCTCATGACAACTGATGCTGCACGAGGATTACAAGGGTTCAAGGCAAGAGAATCAACTTCAAAGCACCAGGTTCTATCCCATTTGACTTGCTCCTCCACAGATATGTAGCTTCAGAAAGAATCCCCCCCCCCATGGGTCTCCGATATCTATGTGGTGTTTTAAAATTGGTCTATTCAAGCAGCACACTAGTAACATCGTCAGCATTTTGTCATTACGAGAATCTAGTATTCCATTGATTATATGCAAATGGGTTGACCTGACAACCTTACTGAATTTTTAAAAATCCACCATCTTCATTTGGGGACATAGCGAACAGAAGAAGAAGAAGAAGAAGAAGAAGAAGAAGAAGAAGAAGAAGAAGAATTTGCTACAGCCACAATTAAAAAAGTACTAACGAATCTTTTAACTTCTTCGTTCCTCTTTTGAGAAGTGTCATAAATAATTGCACCTCAGAGGTCAGTGTGTCCGACTTCAGCAAGTCTAGTGTACAATCTACAATTTTACCAGGGTAGAGGCATTAGGACCTGCTCTTTGAGACTTCCAACTGCAGTTGAATTTTTGTGTGCTCTCATTTGCACAAGGGACCTGCTGTTTTTTGCCCTTATCCGAGAATGGCTACCACCCAAGAGATCATGGGGTTGTGTGACGATAGATGCCAATGGTTCTTGGAATTATACCAGACTATGCAGCGAATGAACCTGGTACCTCTAAGCCTGAGACGGACACTGTAACCTCTGCCGATTGATGTCTGTATTTTAGACGGTCAAACAAACAACCAACAAAGTGTCATGGATGCAGTAAGTTATCTGTTCTAACTAACCTATGCTAATTATATAAATTAGGAGCAGCAATTACACCTTTTCAGATCAAAATATTGTCTTTGTTATATTCTTCTGCGTTCATCCGGAATTTTTTTTCGGGCGTGATTGCATTGTGCCTGTTTACAGCAGAGCTGTATTCTTGCGCCGTTAGGCTGACTTCTGCGGGCATTTGTTGACCGGGTTAACCTTTCCCCCGGGTTTCTTAGGACGTTTGACTCTCACTGTTGTGTTATCTCCCATCACAGCTGGCCCATTTAGAACAGCCGAAGACATCCTGGTCAGCCCTCAAGGGAAGGGCAGACCATGGGCATTCCCCACCATCCAAGGAGGCTTCCATAATTGCAAGAGCCGACACATAGCGCTCTGGTACTGGGTTCACTCAAGGAATCGTCATGTCCTGCACATGGCTGCTTAGCCTCACTTCCGTATATTGGGCCTTATAGTCACCACAGGCTGTTCCTCCGGAAACCAGAAGAATGCAATCTGCAGATGACATCCACACAGTGTGAGCTTTCGATTCGGACTTTCCATGTAATGGATTTGCTATCCAAGCAATATTCCATTTCGTGCCACTGGGGCGCTTTTTTCACCTTTAATGACGCCCACCAATGAGCTTTTGATTCAGACTTTCCACGTAATGGATTTGCTATCCAAGCAATATTCCATTTTCTTTGTTATTATAGTAATAAAACTAACTGACTGGACAGGAAAAACAGGAAATGTAAAGATCAGTTAAAAGGGGTTTTGAAAATTTTTACATGCCAGTAAAATACATTATCTGAAATATATTATTATCTAATGCCAGTAAAATACATAATATCTGCAATATATTATTATTATCCATTATAATTTTTACACACACACACTGACACACTCTCTCTCCCGATTTATTTTCAACCTTTCATTTTAAATGACAATGACAGGAATGGACCTGAATTTTTTAAATTTCACTGAAACAAAGTGATCTGTACTTGTTGAGATTAATTTTACACCTGCAAATATGTAAGAAAGATTCAGTGCCATCACTTTATGCACAAATAAATTACAAATAATTGTGACAAAGAAGTAAATTAAAAAAATAATAAAATATGAATCACACACAGACAAAACAATATGGCGTCCGCCTAGCAATGGTAGAACTCAAGAACTGCTTCTTAAATACTTATTAATTACATTTAATGTCTAAAATATTTACAATATGGGCATGATATTGAGAAAATAAACGTTTTAATAATGCAAGTAAATGCTCATATAGTCAAGATTGTGTTAAGTGCTTGTATTTCTACTAAACATTTCCAACAAACGACAGATGCCGTTAAGTATGTATTATAATTATTTGACAGAAAAGACGACAGGTATACAACATTTTTTAAATGAATTTAAACTTACCGTCATAACGTTCTGCTTGTTCGGCAAGCTTAGCCTGATAAACACAGTCCTCTTTGGTCTCTGCCATTATTAGTCAGGCAGATGGCAATTTCTAACTGAGGATTGACAACGATTACAAATCAAAATATATTTCTCTCTCCAAAATGGCTACGCCCGCCACAGACTAAAAAAGTAGTGCGTCTGCCGATAAGCAGTGTAAAATTATTCCGCGTTGTGCGCAAGTCCATTCATTGACGGTAATATTGCGAGATTCTCAGGCCACATTCCAGCCTAAGTCACCGATAATGTGACATTCAAGGCCTAAAGCCTGACAACCATTAATATATGTTAACTTTCATTTTAAGTTAAATAGACCAATTGAAAAGTTAACTTCCACAAACTCGTCAACGGCCTGTTATGTAGACTTTTTTTAAGCATGTGTCTCCATGAAGAAAAAGAAGAGGAGGTGGAGGACGAAGAAGACGATGATTATAATAAAATGAACCGAAGTGTTAAAAATAATGTTATAACAAAAACTGGCATGCAGCATAAGGCTCGTTAAAACCTAAAGCTGTCCTGTAAGGAAACGTGTTTAAAATTAAGCAAGAGATCGTTACAAAGATTTTCCCTTACCATCTGCCTATATGATTTAACTCCACCAGCCTATGTCTGGAAAGACGCCCTACGAGGCAAACCTGTCATGGGTTATGTGATATCAGGGTTGTTTCCTATGACATTCCACCATCTCACAACATCACCTTCACCGTTCTATCCATAGGCGGTATATCCCATCAGGCCTGCCCAGAAGAAGAATGGGAGGGGGGAGAGAGAAATAATAGAAGAAGAGAAAGAAGAAAGGCGAATTTTTGTGTTACAAAGGAAACAAAACTCACAGGATGTGTCTTACTACAGTATAGAAATTCACAACTGCATTATAGACGGATGTTCTTTCTTCAATTCAGCCTGTCATCAAATGTTACTCCAAGGTATGTTGGCTCTTTATCTTCTCTTCATCAACATCATGTGTCATGTCGGTAAGCGTGGGCGGTCGTGTCTCGCCATTTTACTCGATCACCAGAGTCCTGGATCAGCTCTGTGTTCTTCTCTCGACCATGCCACGTAATCAAGCCATCCATATATTTACTTCCCTGTCTTCCTCTTGTTCTTTTCCCCTCAATCTTGCCAGTTGTCACCAAGTTCTCCAATTTTCTTAGGGGCATTCAATTTATCTGGATGACGCGTGCCTTTTGTTTCGGAAAGAGGGTTCGTAGAGTGGTGCTGCACTTATCAGTGTTTATACTGAAACACCATCTATTTGGCCATGCATCTAATGCATGTACGATCTGGATCTGCATTATAGCTATATGGTGGCTAATGATGCTTGTTAATTTGTGCTCCATAGGACCATGTCATCAGCGTACACTGCCACTGGAATTTCATGTGGTAATAGTTCGGCAACAAGATCATAAGAAAAGTATGGAGGGCAGGACTTCACCCCGGGGAACACCGTGACACAGTAGTACTTTCTTACTCTTTAGTCCGTCTTTAGAGAAGATAGTCGCTGTCAAGCTGCAAGAGTTTTTGAAAAGGGGGAAGCTTCTTCCAAGAGGCCTGGGGAGCTACAGGCCAGGAAAAGATACCTGGTCAAATGCAGCCACTTTTGCCTTTGACGTTAATGAGGGGTTCCAGGGTAGACAGGAAACGATGGCGGCAGCGCTTGATCTCTAGGATGCGTACAATAGTGTTCGATATGATATTTTGATGACCGCACTGATGGAGAAGGGGGTCAATCCCTGGTTGGTGAACTGGATAGCGGCCGTCCTACATTCTCGTCGGATTGCTCTACGTCTGGGTGCATGGACCTCAGAGCCAAGTATTTTAACCCCGGGACTGCCACAGGGATCCGCAATCTCACCTGTGCTCTTCAACGTGTATACGAGCAAAATTGCAAACCTAGAAGCACCAGGGGTTGGAAGGATACTAACATTTGCAGATGATATTCTTGCATTAGGCAGGGGAGAAAATAGCCCAGGAGCTACAGGCGACAGTAGACAAAGTGATTGACTGGTGCACTGAAATGGGTGCTGTCATCCAGCTGTCATCCATCAGGCAGCTGTTTTGTGGTGCTCTCTGGACAACAGGATTGTGAGAGCTGATGTTCCAAGCCTTACGATAGATGGTGGATGCGCCAACAGAGAGAACAAACTGAAGTATCTGGGAATCACATTAGACAGGAGCCTGTCCTTCAAGGATGATGTGGAGACGGTTGTGACAAGATCTCAAAAGGGACTCAAGGCACTTAAAACTATGGCTGCAATGGACATAGAGCAGAGAATGCTTTTCAGACTATACCAGCACTTGATCCTCTCAGTGATTGATTATGGACTAGGACTGCTCACTGTCTCAAAGAGTCACCTGGTGAGATTGGAGCGCATACAGAACGAGGCTATTGGGGTCATTCTGGGATGCACCAGAGACACCCCAGTGGTGTGTATGCTGTACATCCTTGGTTTGCCGACTGTTGCTGGTAGGCTCAAGGTGATGCAGGCGAAGGCATACCTCAGAGTAGCTGCTGACACAGATCACCCACTGCATGAGGCGCTGGACGCAGTTAAGGGCCAGCGACTGATAAGAGGAAAATCATGGATGGCTCAGGCGGAGGATACGATCAGACAGGTGTGCATCTTGGAGAACATTAGGCGAGGAGAGGAGTGGGTCAGAGTGCCAGCGGAGCAGTTAGACTTGTGCAGAGTTATAATCACATTGAGCCGGGAGTGCAGGGAGTGGCCAGCAGGGGCCACGGAAGTGGAAATCCAGCAACTAATTCAAGATAATGCTCGCCCGGGTGATGTGATTATCTACACATATGAGTCGGTATTGAGAGATAGTAGAAGTGCCTGGGGGTTCTTGGCAAAGGCTAACGGTCGACGTTTGGTGCAGGAGAGCCTGGCATATGATACCACAACATCCAGCTTAAGAATGGAGGTGGAGGCAGTCAGTGCAGCTTTCCGCTGGATGGAGAATACGACACACACACACACATCGTGATTGTAACTGACTCAGAAAGCACGCTGAGTAGGGTGAGGACAAGCAAGCTTCGTGCAGAGTGGCTTGCTTCGCTTCGGAAGTCACGGGTGGCAAACATCGTCTGGATCTTTTCTCCGGGGCATGCTGGTGTGCTGGGGAATGAACAAGCAGACAGATTGGCTGGCTCTGCAAAACTTGGTGGAGTATTGATTCATGATAAGGCAGATGTGGTTGCGGCCTTGTGGGAGCACGTGTACACCTCGGAGGAGCAAATGGATCACCATGGTCTGGCAAGAATGCGACAGCGAGGAGTGACGAGGGGATCTGGCCGATGCTCAACGCTTAGAGGAAAGGCGAGACGCACATATAATCAGATTGCTACTGGTACTATTGGGATTGGAACTCTTCACTGGCTTCTGAGGATGGGGACGGAGCGCTTAAGGGAATGCCCCGAATGCTGTGATGTCGGTTCCTAAATCAGTCAGTCAATCAGTTTTTAGTCCGTCTACGATACGATCATCGTTTCTTTACTTATTCAGTTAATCGAGCAATATCTCGCTGGTCGCGGAATCCGCAGTGTCGAGCGGGGAGTCTGGCGGTGGTACACGCTTATATGGGTCCAGACATTTACGATGACAGATGTACACGCCCATACTGGTCCAGATACTTGGTATAAGGCACTCAGCTGAGGGAAATGGCTGAACGTCTCTAAGTCAAATCCCTCGGTTATCCGTATTTTATCAAAAGCTCGTGCATTATTGCTCTTTGTCGTGAATCCACAGTACAGACGAAGGTGACCACCTGTAGCATTTGAGTGTTTGGTTACCATTCCCGCCTTGCAGAACGTCTCAGTTCTGTCAAACTGTCATTTACTGCCAATATAATACCTCGCGGTGTATGGCAGAGGGGTCTTTGAGCCTGAGGAATAAGGCCGCCTGGCTAGTGCAGTCGCCGCGAACTGTGCAGGTTAGGATTTTCTTTTTTCTCCCGACAGAAAAAAATCCCACACCTTACCGGTCTTACCGAGGGATCGAAACCGGGTCTCCCGAAGGAGAGTTCTGATTTCTTTTAATTCGTGACGTCATAAAACCGGTTTCGTCGGGCGATTTCGTCAAACCCGTGGTTCAATACACCCGATTTTCACAAGCTTTTTTTAAATTGGGTTTTGCTTACCCTAGCATTTGGCTGCTCTCCATGTACCCACGTATTGTTTCTCTATGTCTAGTCCCTATTTCTTTACCTGTCCGACATGGGAGATACTACTAGTAGATACGCTACCGCCAACATAATGTTGGGGTACTTGGAACGCAATCCCGTCTATCACTTCAAGTTGGAGTCACAACTGAGAGAGCATATAGAACACACAAGACATGTTCGGTATCTGTCCTATAGAATCGTGTGTTGCAGGAACTACCCTGAGTATATTCACACATGCTTAACCATACGTTCGGAAACAATGATAAACTCCATCCATTCATCATGTGCCATGCCGGTAAGCGTGGGCGGTCATGACTCGCCATTTCACTCGATCATCAGAGTCGTGGATCAGTTCACTGTTCTTGTTTCGACCACCCACGTGGTCAAGCCATCCAGGTATTTACTTCTCTGTCTTCTCCTTGTTCTCTACCCCAAGTCTCCAATTTATTTCTTCTCATAACATGTCCAAACATTTTTGACTGTCTACGTCTAATTTCTCTAAGCAATTTACGATTTTCATTTGTTTTTTGTAGTAGGCCTACTTTCTCATTGGTTTTCCTGTCTGCCCATGGTATTCTTTGTATTCACCTCAGAAACCACATTTCCACAGCCATCAGATGTTTTATCAGCTTGACCGCTCATTGTCCAAGCAACATCCATACAAAAGTTTGATAAACTACTGAACGTAATCATCGCAGTGTAAATCATACACATCCACTAGATGCTGGGGCTGACTGCAACGTCCTGTAAAAGGACTGGCAACCAACTGTAACTATCGTACCATAGTGCTTTTGGTCTTGTATAAAGAAAGTTATAATTGTCTACACTAAGGTGCATTTAGCGCACCAACACTTTGCTTGTAAATAGTGAATGCGCATGTGTTTGTGGTTATGTTTGTATAACGAAGGCGCAAACCATATATAGTACGATTTATTGCCTGGCACATTTCGCTGCATCTCGTCAGGTACTTACTGCAGAGGCAATAAATCGTACGATATCATATATGGTTTGTGTCTTCGTTATTTAAATTCACTTCGGGAAAACAAATAAATTGGAGACTTGGGGTAGAGAACAAGGAGAAGACAGAGAAGTAAATACCTGGATGGCTTGACCACGTGGGTGGTCGAAACAAGAACAGTGAACTGATCCACGACCTAAGGTTTGTGATGAAATAAATAAAATCGTTAAGAACCCGGGAAGGTTAACCAGGTCAACAAATGCCCGCAGAAGTCGGATGTGTCGGCCTAACGGCGCAAGAACGCAGCTCTGCTGTAAACAGCACAACGCAATCACGTCCGAAAAAAAAACTCCGGATGAACGAAGAAGAAATCGTTAAGAAGACGACCAAACCGAAGACGAATTGCCCCCTTAAGCAGCCTTGCCCATGAATTTGGTGAATCACGGAATTGTTCCTAGAGGGGTCGCACAAAATGAAACCATTCATAACATTACGGGAATGACCTACTCTATTGACCTTGCGACAACATCGTATGCCTGAGGGCCTATCCCAAATAGTTTTACTTTTATAGTTCACTAGAATTTTTTCTTGAAAATCAAACGCAGAGCAAGGCTATCTACTTTTTAAACAATTTTATGTACGTAATCAATAATTTTTACCGATTGAAGCCAGTGTTATATGGGTGAATTACTATAGGTATGTTTCCAACTTACGTGCTATTTATTTATAGCATGTCTTAATAGATTATGTTAGTGTTCACGGCAATGTAGGACGACTTTGCTTCAAACTGAGCCGGTCTTGTCGCAAACCTGATAGGTATTAATGGGTGTTCGCCGATGAAATACTGGTTTCCTGTGTACAGGCAATAGTGTCACGGTATTAGGCATGTGTAGGGATATGCGGGGCAGGGCCTAAAATATGCCAAAGAACAGGTTTGGACGTCGGTTCTGGGTAATCATTGGCTACAGGTATACTGTATATGAATCACACATAACGTGACGTCGGGTCACGTGTTTATTAAAAGCGCATGCTTGGGCACATTTCCCTATGTATTTGTGTTATCGTCAGCTGTATGGCAATACTGTTTAAATAGTCAAATACTGGTCAATGATAACAATAACAATACATTATCATCATGCGCGATGTCATTACACGTGTCCGGTCGCCATCTCACACGATCTCTAATCTCATCAAGTCTGTTCCCCATCAATCCTGCTATACCAACTTCTATAGATTATTTCTTCTCATAACATCATCATTATCAAGTATCATGCCGGCTGGCATGGGCGATCATGCTTCATAACATCTTGCGATCTCCACTGGCCATGTAATAAATTCATGTGTTGACTCCCTTCCGAGCCATGACACAAGACTGTCAAGCATGTTCTCTCACTGTCTTCCCCTGTCTCCCTTTCTACAAATCTTTCTAGTTGTCTTAATGTGTTCCAGTTTTTGTCTTTTCATGTGGCCCAAAAATGAGGACGGCCTCTTTCTAATATGTGTGCTACTTAGCCTTCCTCAAAATGCCCAGACTACTCATTTTGGTTGGCCAAGACATGGTCAGCATTCTTCTGTACAATATCTCCAAAGCTTCCGTTGATTTCTTCGCTTGTATACTACTAAATTAATTCTAAATGTCCAGAATTCGCAATCATATTTTCATCTCATCTCGTTTCTCTTGTACCTTGCGGTGTCGAGGTGAAGTATAAACAGGGGGAGAGTGCCCACTTATGGGTTTCATGTATCGATATTCCCATGGACTCTGCTATTCCCTCCGTCCATCGTTTACGTGGTCGGCCTCTTCCTCTGCTTCCATTTGGTCTGTACATCATTGCTTGTTGTGATATGCTGTTAGTTGGTAACCTACTTGCATGGCCAAACCATTTGACTTGCTGCCTTCTAATAAAATCGTGTGCTGCTATAACCCCAACTGTAGTCCAGATTTCTTCATTTCTGATCTTATCTCTTCCTAATACATTGTTGAGTATTCTTCTCAGGAATCTCATTTGTGTTGGTGTGATTTTTCTTTTCTCTTTTTCGGTACTTCAATTTTAATTCACCGCAAACAAAGAAGAATCCCTTCGAGCCTCATTTGCATCGGTCCGGCAATCATTTTCCGGTTTAGTGTTCGGTGGACTGCTAGACCGATCGATGGATGTTTTTAAGTTTTTGGGCCCGTAGGGCCCTCACTGTCGATTGTCGTCGATAGTGAGGGCCCTGCGGGCCCAAAATCTTAAAAACATCCATCGATCGGTCTAGCAGTCCACCGAACACTAAACCGGAAAATGATTGCCGGACCGATGCAAATGAGGCTCGAAAGGATTCTTCTTTGTTTGCGGTGAATTAAAATTGAAGTACCTCTTTTTCTGTCATTGTCCAGGTTTGGCATTAGTAGCATTGAGTTTATAGGAAGATTGCGTTGTAAAGTGATTTCTTAGTAACTATTGATACATGTTTGTTCTGTAGTATTGGTGCCATTTGTCCAATGCGTTGGTTCGACTTATTGCATCTATTTTCGATCTCGTCTTCTGATTTGCCATTTGATGATATACTTCCTAGGTACTAGAAACTCTTTACCTCCCCCGATGTGTCTCCACCTTGCCGCGGTGGGGGAGCTTGTGTGTCCCTCTGACCCCATGTGTTTGCCGATGGGTGAAAACTACATATCGGACAGCTTATGGGATAGGGGCCAGACTAAGACAGACACAACCTGCTGCTCTGCGGGTTAGACTGAGGTGAGGATAACAGTCAGAAGTTTAAATCAGGTGCACGAAGTTCTTGGTCCGGACAAAACTCTTAAGGCTCCCCGTCGAGGGCTGTGGCTGAACGCCTCTAAGCCACAAACCCTCGGATCTGAGAGCCGGGCCAATATCCTCCTACCGAAAAATAGAGGCGTGGTACTGAGCAAGCTACATGCTCAGGTCTGATACAAGTTCGAAGGCTCTCAGCTGGGGGATACGAGAGATCCCCGGATGAGAGGGCCAGGCCGTTTCTCGTTCACTGCTGCACGAAGATAAGGTGCTGAGCCGGCAGCACATTTGGCCTACCTTGTGAGCGAGTACAAAAAGTCAGAAAAGTGCCCCAGTCGAAGGAAATGGTTACGAAAACTGTCTGTATCTAACTCATAGAGAGTGTAGACAAAAGTGGAAGAACGTCTCAATGACGCGAAATGGGACGCACGGCGAGCGAACCTATTGCGTTGTCCGAAGTCAAAAATAAAAGCTTACCGAGTGGATGTCGCTCGCAGTCTGACCGCTCCTGGTGTGTGCTTGAGCGATCAGTGGCAAGCGAGACTCCCAACACATGGAAGTGAGGAACTAAAGCAACCATGAGCAGGACGTGGCAACTCCTCGGGTGTGCCCAGTCTCAGAGCAATATGTGCCGGCTCTGCAATTATGGAAGCCTCCTTGGATAGCGAGGGAATGCCCATGATCTGCCCCTGCCTTCCCTTGAGGGCCGACCGCGATGTCGTTGATCGTTCTATCTTGACCAGCTGAGATGTTGGCGACATCACAACAGTCTAACGTGCCTCGAAACCAGAGGAAGGCTAACCTCATTAAAAAATGCCCGCCGGAAGTCGGAAGTGTCGTCCTACGGGTGGCAAACTAAAAATTGACACTACGCAATTACGTCCGAGTGAAATGTCTCGTCCGAATGTCTCTCGTGCTAGGAACAGCTCTGACTACCTAGTTTCCGAATGCCGCTCTTGCTCGGAACAGCTCTGACTAGGTAGTTTTCCGAATGTCTGTCGTGCCTGGAACCGCTCTGACGGGCGCAACGACAAGCACATGACCGAAAACTCGCTGAGTGGATACCGTCTGCAAACTTGTCTGGTTTGTGCAGGAATGGCCCGGGGCAAACGAAATGACCAATATATTGAAGTGAGGATTTAAAGCAGCCATGAGCAGGACGTGACGATTTCCCTCGGTGAGCCCAGAATCAGGGCGCTATGTGTCGGCCTGCAACTATGGAAGCAACCTTGGATGGCGGAAAATGCTATGGACTGTCCCTGCCTTCCTTTGAGGGATGACCGTTGTCTTCGACCGTTCAACCTTGGCCAGCTGGGCTGTAGATGGCACCACAAAAGTGAGAGTCTTCCAGGAATGCTACCTGGTCAAAAAAAGCACGCTGTAGCCGGATGTGTTGGCCTACGGGTTTCGGCCCAAGGGCGCATAACTGACACACCGCAATCACATCTGAAAAAACACTCCGGATAAACGAAAAGAAGACTTGTTTCAAGGGATGTTCGTTTAGGTGAATTATTGTTGCTTGTTTTTCTTTAGTTATAGTCATTACCTCTATTTTGCTTGTACTCATTTTCATGTTATGTTCTCTACACATTTCATTTAGACTATTCACGTGGTCTTGCAATTCTTCTTCTTCTTCTTCTTCTTCTTCTTCTTCTTCTTCTTCTTCTTCTTCTTCTTCTTCTTCTTCTTCTTCTTCTTCTTCTTCTTCTTCTTCTTCTTCTGCGTTCATCCGGATTTTTTTTCGGATGTGACTGCGTTGTGCCTGTTTACAGCAGAGCTGCGTTCTTGCGCCGTTAGGCAGACACATCCGACTTCTGCGGGCATTTGTTGACCGGGTTAACCTTCCCGGGGGTTTCTTAGGACGTTTGAATCTCACTGTTGTGGTGTTATCCCCCATCCTAGCTGGCCCATATAGAACAGCCAAAGACATCCTGGTCAACCCTCAAGGGAAGGCAAGGGCAGACCATGGGCATTCCCCGCCATCCAAGGAGGCTTCCATACTTCCAGAGCCATCACACAGCGTCTGGTACAAGGAATCGTCACGTCTTGCACATGGCTGCTTAGCCTCACTTCCGTATATTGGGCCTTCCGTTCACCATAGGCTGTTCCTCCGGAAACCAGAAGAATGCAGTCTGCAGATGACATCCACACAGTGAGCTTTCGATTAAGACTTTCCACATAATGGATTTGCTATCCAAGCAATATTCCATTTCGTGCCACTAGGACACTTTTTCCACCTTTTATGAAGCCCACACAGTGAGCTTTCGATTCGGACTTTTCACGTAATGGATTTGCTATCCAAGCAATATTCCATTTCGTGTCACTAGGACACTTTTTCCACCATATACGAAGCCCACACAGTGAGCTTTTGATTCGGACTTTCGACGTAATGGATGTGCTATCCAAGCAATATTCCATTTCATGCCTCTGGGAGGCTTTTGTAACCGACATACCTGTGGTATGAAGTGTGGCAGTCTAAATACATCTTCATGCACCTTTAGATGTCAACCTGAATGTAGTTAAAGTAAGCTGTAGTCAACTTGAGCTTGTTGATATCTCCATAGAGCTTGTCCTCAAATGAAGCAGGTGTGGGCCAAAATATCTTTCTCTGTTCTGCATATATTGGGCACTCCTGCAGCAAATGTTTAGCTGTAACTTTACCAGTTCCACAATTGCATTCATCGGTATCTCCTATCTTTAGTTTATTGAACAAGTGGTATTTCAGCCTGTTATGTCCTGTGCGGAGTCTGAAGATTGCTACTTGTTCTCTTCGGTCGAGTTTGTAATATGCGTCATCCTTTTGGTGGCCTGGGTGCTCTGATTCCCATTTGGTTCTATAAGTGCTTTTTATAAACCTTTTTGCCTCATTATAGGCTATGTCTATGTCAGGCTGTGGTAGTCGTCCACCCTCTTTTGCTAGTCTGTCAGCCTCTTCATTTCCAGGTATACTGCAATGTGATGGGATCCACTGTATTACAACTTTTTTGGATTTCTGGCATAGACCACGGAGTGCTGCTCTTAGGTCAGCTAGTTCTGTGCTGTTTTTGCTCTTCAGTATTGAGACAGCTGACTTTGCATCTGTGAAGATAGCTATTTGCTTCTCTTTATTTTCCTCCATCAAGAGCATTTCTGCTGCAGTTTTCAAAGCCTCTACCTCCGCTTTGAAGTTACTTGAAAATTTTCCAGTTGCCACTGACTGTGTTTTTATTACTCCATTTTTTAAATTAAGGAGAATTCCTCCTCCTCCATTTTTAATTGAATCTTTGGTTGATCCATCTGTATATGCATGGGTCCAATTGCTGCTTGGGTAATGTTCTTTTATGTAGTTGAGGGTTATTTTTCTTCTTTCGGTTTTATTCTGAGTGCTCTTTTTCTCAATACCAGGAATGTTTTCTATCATCTCAGGCAGTTGCTGCTGTCTCCAAGCTGGGAAGTTGTGTGCATTGTAAATGGGCTTGACTGTTGATATGTTAAGTATGGGATCTGCCCTAATCTTTCGTTTTGCAGTTTCTACAAAGTTGCTACGCTTCAGTCTTCCTTTTCCAAAACCATTAAACCTGTTATACATAGGGTGGTCTGTCAATCTTCTAAATTTTTCTGCTTGTTGCTGGGCTCTGCTATCTCTTCTGTCCTGCATTGGTTGTAAACAAGTGATCTTTTCTAGTTCATTAATAGGCGTTGTCTTCAGGCTTCCAGTTATGATTCGCATTCCTTGGTTTTGGACTCTACTATTTTGTTAAAGTTTGACTTAGCTGCTGTTGCCCAAGCTGCAATGCCATATTCCAGTACTGGCCTCACCCGTCCAGTATATAACTTCTTGAGAACTTTCTCATCTGCTCCCCACGTTGTACCAGCAAGCTTTTTCATGATTGCCATTCTCTGCCTTGCTCTTGTTCGATTTTTCTCAACCTGCGTCTTCCATGTCAGGCGACGATCAAAGGTGACTCCTAGATAGTTTGGATTTTCTTCATGGCGCAATATTTTTCCATTCAATACCATCTTAGTTTGATGAGTTTTATTTGAGAGGGAGAACACTGTGCATGTTGTTTTCTCCTCACTTATCTTCACTAGCCATGATTTTGACCAGTCCTCTAGCGCTAATAAGGCTTGTTGTATTCTGCTGTTAGCTGTACTAATATATTCTTCAGATGTCCATATGGCTAGGTCATCTGCAAAGGAGGATGTGTGTACTCTGGCTGGAAAATTTTCTGTGATGTCATTTATATATGCTAGGAATAATGTTGGTGAAAGAACTCCTCCTTGGGGGACACCTTGCTCCAACAGCATCATTTTGCTTGTTTGTCCTTGTACTTTTGTCCTGGAAGTTCTGTTCTCAAAATAGTGGCTGATCCATTTATACATTTTTCCACAAACATGCATTTTTTTGCAGTTTTACTTTCAGTCCTTCCTTCCATACTTTATCAAATGCTTTTTCTAAATCTACCCAGACTGCTAGTGTGTGCTTTTTCTTTTGGAAGGCATCCTCTATTTACTGAGCTATATAGGTTATTTGATCTTCAGTGGATCTGTACTTTCTGAATCCTGCTTGGTGTGGTGTTAAGAGTTTGTTTTCTTCCAGGTGCCATGTTAGCCTGCCATTGATAATGCGTTCCATTAATTTTCCTACACAGCTAAGTAGACTGATAGGTCGGTAGCCATTTGGTTCTTCCAGGTCTTTTCCTTTCTTTGGGACTGGTATTAGTATAGCCTCCTTCCATGCCTGTGGGACTATTCCTCTCTTCCAGCTGTTATTTAGGACTGCTAGTAGTTTATTCTTTGCCTTGGTGTCTAGTCCTATTAGCATTTCATTTGTGATTCCATCCTTTCCTGGTGATTTCTTCTTTTTTAGGGTATTCATTGCCTGTTCCATTTCTTCCATTGTTAGATTTGCCATCATATATTCTACTGCTGTCTCTGTATTTCTATGATGTATCTGTTTGTCTTTGATTGCTTTCTTCTGTTCGGTTGTAATATCAATGTGGTTTGCATTTGCATAGTGTTCCATTAGTGCATTTGCAGCCTTTTTTCCTGTAAGCAAGGCATTTCCTTGTTTAATTGTTATTTGTTTGTTTCTAGGTCCTTCATTGTTCATGGCTTTCACTAGTTTCCATAGTTTGTTTCCATCCCTGTCAAAATTCAGGTTTTCTGTTTTTGCCCTCCAACAATCTCTTGTTGTTTGATTTACTGTTCTTTTATATTTTGCTGAGATGGCTTTGAGAGAGATGTTCGCTTCAATTGTTTGTTCTCTCTCTGCTGTCTTCCTGGCATCTTAAAGTCTGGAGTAGAAGTGGTAAGCCATCTTCTGGAGTAGAAGCTCGGTGAGTCATCCGCTTTGTTGAGTAGATGGAGATTTGAGTCTATTTCCCAGTCCTCCAATTCATCTCCTCTTTTGTCAGTATCTGGGTATCCCCATCTTTCTGAACGGCTATTAAAGTCTCTGACAATAATGCAGTTTGTGTCAGTTATTTTCATGTTTGATAGTGTAAGGTCCTTATCTGCTGGGCTATACAGATTATAGATTCTTATTTTCATGTCCTTTATCATTATATCAACACCTATAATTTCCGTTTGGTTGTCAGAGATCACAGATACTTCGCTGCAAGGTATTGTATTTCGTGTAAGTATTAGAACTCCTCCTTTGTGTCCTTCGCGGTCGAAACGTGTGGCCTGATATCCTCTGACTGAGAATTTGTGATTGGCGTTGAGGTGTGTCTCTTGAATGCATGCCACATCTATTCTATCTTTATGAAGACGCTGTGTTAGGGAGTCTTTCTTCTTGTAAACTCCTTCTGCATTCCACTGTAGTATGTTGAGTGTCCGGGGTATTTGGTCAATAGCTATTAACCTACTCCTCTATGCCTTGACTCCACAGCACAGGGGAAGGTGACCACCAGTAGTCATGGGTGGACCCCCTCGAGGCAGGGGGGCCCGGCACTATCGCCGCCTGATGGGACTTCACGGGATTAGCACCATAGCGATTAATTTTGATTTGTGACATCATGAATTAAGTTACGTTGCACTGCTTTGTCAAGCATGTGGCTCAGTACATCCGATTTCGACAAGCATGTATTTGGGGTGCTTTCCCTAGCCTTTGACTGTCCCCAGTCTACCTACAAGGCAGCAGGTTTGTGTGTCTCTTCGTCTGGTCCCTCTCCCTTGACCTGTCCGACAAGGGTGGCCCTACCAGTAGCTGTGCTACCGTCGGCATAGCTCTTGGGGTCATTGGGACGCGCAAGCCCCTCTACCTCGTCACGGTGGACACACAACAGAGGGGTTTTTAATCATTTCAATTTGTTTTACTTTATCAAATGCCTTAGTATAATCTATGAAGCACAAATATGTGTCTTTCGTTGTCTCTATTGATCTTTCTAATAGTGTCCGTAATGTATATATTGCATTGTTTGTATCGTTACCTTCCACAAATCCATACTGTTCTTTACAAATTTCCATTTTATTTCTTGTTCTTCTCATTATAATTCTGAGTAGAAGCTTAGTGACATGATTTATGAGGTTAATCGTACGAAAATCTTTACATTCAATTGCTCCTTTTTTTTTTTTTTTTTTTTGGTATAGCTACAAATACAGATCTCAACATATCTCTTGGTATATATCCACTGCAGTAAATATCATTCAACATTTTGGTTAATATATCGACTCCAAATTCTCCCATAACCTCTAATTATTCTATTGTGATTCCATCTGGTCCAGCTGTTTTTCCTTTCTTCACATGCTTGATAGCATCATCGACTTCTTCTTTTAGAATAGGTGGACCTTCTAAGTTACTTTCGTCTGTTAATTCTGCCCTTTCTCCATCATACAAGTCTCATACTCGTCATCATACTCGTTCCATCTCTTTAATATAGCATCTTCCTCCAATAATATCTTTCCTGTTTTTGATTTTAAACACCACGCATTTATTCTTATTTTTCGTCCTGTGAGCTCACAGACAAAGAATGAAAATAATGCACTGGAACACGGAAGGAATTGGCAACACAAAATAGAAGTTGAAAACATACCGAATGAAGAACAAGTAAATGTATGTTGCTTGTAAGAAATTCATATTAATAAAGACATAGCCTTTAAAAATCAGATGATACCGGTGTTAGCGGCCGATCGAAAAGACAGACGAAAGAGTGGAACTCTGACTACTAAAGAATAAGATCACTGCATACCAGACTGAAGTAAATATGGAAAGGGTGGAGTTTCAGACTCTTAAACTGAAGACAGATTAACATATGATCCACTATTACTGTCCGAGCCATCGCATTCAGACACTAGGTAAAAATCCAAGTAAAAGGGGGGAAAAAATGATTATGTGGGGAGAATTTAACAGCCACTCAAAATGCTACAGCTACGACCACGTGAGCTAGGGAGGACAGAAGCAGAACTGGCAGGATATGAATAGATTTATTCCGATTAACATGTCAGTCGACTCATCACCGTTGTACTCGAGGTCGTGGCATACGACCACTACACTCGACCTGACCTATTCCACACACCAGGAGTGGAACGTTTCTCGAGTTGTTTGAATACATCTCGAAGGATGTGACCACGGGCAAGTTTTTCTAACTATGGAAACTGAGCTTGTTAGCAGCACCCTCTCGAGACGTAACTTCAAGCAAGAAGACTGGACAATGTACCAACATTCTTCTCCCGCCACTAGGGTACAGGCCATAAAATAACTCGCTCCATGCACTCTCAAATGTATTAATTTCTGTCTCTACTTCTCTTCTCCGTGTTCTTGGGTCTTCCTCAATTATTTTTTGTTGCCTCGTGGATTCCAGACAAAAGTTTTTCCATTTATATTTATACTATCCCCAAGCTTTACTGGGTGGGGAATTTTTCTCTCCATGGCCTGAAAACAGCAGTTTCATGTGTGCTTCGAAGCCGTTTGTCAGTTCTGTTTTACCCTTGTTCGCATATTCCCAGCATGCTAATGTCACAGTGTTTTATCTCCTCCACCACACGTGCCGTCTTTCCCAATTCATACACAGTTCTACGAGGGGGCTTCACATGAAAACCTTAAAAGTGTGATAGAAATTACAATTATCATGCCATTGTCTTGTAACCTGTCAGTATTCTTGTTAAGGATATCAAGAGTGTTAAGCATGTGACGAATCACGGTGTAGACGGGAATCAGAGGTGTTTCCATGGCACCAGGGCCAGGTTCTATACTGGCCAAGACCTACTGACGCGTCCTAGTCGTGTGTACTGGGCAACAGGTCCCTTCGGGGTCCTGGCTAACGTTGTAGGATCGCTGATTCTTCCGAAGTCGAAGAGTATCAGCCTGCACGGCGAGGAACCACCAGTCTGCACACCAATAAGCCAGACATGGGACAACGGATACTCACGCAAACCTCAGGTCCTGTATGACATCACAATGATGTTGGACAACAGGATGTCTTCATCCGACATACAGGAATTCTCGCTGCTTTTCACAGTCAGCGAACGGCAAGCAAGCAAGCACGGTGTAGACAAACACAGTGACGTCATAAGGACAGTTTAAAGATGGCCGCCCCAATTAAGACGTGCACCAAAGAGTAGCAGCGTTCTGTTATCCGTTTTTTTTAAATCAGCAAAGGTGAAACCTATATAAATTCTTGGGCGAATGAAGGTCCAGTATGGTTATGCATGCCTGTCAGTCCAGCAAGTGTATGAGTCGAGTTAGTTGCATATCCTTTACAGGACGTCGTAGTCAACACCAGCATTTTTTTTGCTGATGTGATTTCATAGCAAGTTTAAGTTCAGTAGTATGCTATTGCTTATGAGTGGAGTAGGAAGTTTCAAAACGGCATGATTTCTGTGACAGACTGTTAAGACAGGGTCAGGCACACCGAGTAGTGACCCCCAGACAATTTTTTCTATAGGAATCCAAGCACTTTATCGGCGCTAAAGGACTTGCTTTGAACGCAGTAGTGACTACATCGAAAAATGATACATTTGTTCTTTACTTTTTCTTTCCAGCTATTCTCTCTCTCTCTCTCTCACACACACGCGCGCGCGCACGTGCGTGCGACGCAGAACTGCCACTCTGCTTTCTTGACGATGAATACAGATAGGACCTTTAGGTCCCAGTCTGCACAGACAGGTCTTGGAAGTCTCCGTGGCGAAGTGGTCGAGCTTCGAAGGTTGTGGGTTCTATTTCGGGAGGCGTCCTCGGTTCTATTTTTTTCGGAGGCTTCTGAGGGTCGTCGCTGGAGCTACGGAGTTCGTGCTTTGTGCGACGCTTTCCGCGCTGCGGAATGAGACTGAGCCAAATGGGATAACAACCCGGTGCAATGAAGTCGACCATGTCAACTTTAAGCGACAGGCAGGTCTGCATACTATGTTGTTAGAAATGGGGGAGCGGGTGTGTCCATAAAAAAAAATTAAGTTGCATGTCCTTCACAGGACGTAGCAGTCAACCCCAGCATTTTCGCTGTTCGTGATTCATGGGCAAATTTTACGTTCAGTAGTTTGCCATTGCTTTCTGATCGAACTGCTCCTATAACTTTTTCGAAAAAACCAGCACCGCCGTGTTTCGAACCCGCGTATACGGGCTCACAAACCGCATTCGCAATCCCTTAGCCACAGAGACAAGTACATACAATACTCAAATAAAACTAGAGATATGGACACAGTGCAAACAGGAAAATACAGCCATAACTATGATGCAGAGATCCAGACAGCCAAGACAGCAACAGAGACATTACTGGAAACCAATCATGGTACAGCGGTGCCACATATCAGTCACTGACACACTCATTGGCACCTTGCCGTCTTGACAGACGATAGTTTGTGCTTTAAAAAGGCATAATAACTTTTAACTATGGCGGTAGCGAGTGTGACTGATAAGGCCAATTTGCGCTGTAAATGTCCGTTCACAGTGGGTGCATGTGAACACGTGGTCATTTCCACCATCATGCACCATCTTACGTCTCAAACGCTTGGTGTGTGACTTTTCTGCAATAATTTTCTCCTTTGACTTTATTCCATTTCTGATATTTGCCCTCCATGCAACACGTTCAGTGGCGACTTGCTCCCAATGTGCATTATCAATGCCTGTATCAATCATGTCCCGCTTACACACATCTTTGTATCGTAGTAGAGGCCGACCCTGAGATCTCTTACCCATCTGTAATTCACCAAAAAAGATATCCTTTGGTATTCTACCATCATCCATCCTCCTAAGATGTCCTATCCATCTAAGTCTACGAAGACTGAGCATGGAATAAACTGTCACACAACCTGATCTTTCCAATACTTCAGTATTTGTGATTTTGTCTTGCCACTTAATACCAAGAATTCTTCGCAGACACCGCATATGAAAGCTGTTTAAATTGTTCTCTTGGTGTGAGTAAGTTGTCCAGGTTTCACTGCCATAGAGAAGAGTACTAAGGACACAGGCTTGATAGACAAGGACTTTTGTTTTGGCAGTAAGCTTCCTGTTCTCCCAGACTCTTTTTCTTAACCTGTTCATTGTTGTTGCTGCCTTACCAATCCGGATGTTGATTTCCTGATCTAGGGATAATTTGCTATTTACCACCGATCCTAGATATGTAAAATGGTCTACTATCTCTAGTTCGGCGTCGTCAATAAAGATTGATGGTACCCCATGTGCACCTTGTGACATAATCTGTGTCTTCTTTTTGCTAATTGTTAAACCAAATTCAGAACAAGCATTGGAGAATGCAGATAGTAGACATTGCAATTCTTCCTCAGAGTGGGTCGTAACTGCAGCATCATCTGCAAAAAGCAACTCTCTGATCAGTACCCTCCTAATTTTGGTCTTAGCCTTCAATCTCTGAGCATTGTAGAGGCCGCCATCTGAGCGTGAGTGAATGTATATACCACCATCCTGATCACGAAATGCATATTTCAGTAGAAGTGAAAAGTATATTCCAAAGAGGGTGGGAGCTAGTACACAACCTTGCTTAACTCCACTCTTGATTTCAAATTCTTCAGAAGTTGCACCATCAAACTTGATTATACCCTTCATGCCTGTGTGGAACGATTCTACAATGGACAGAAGAGTTGGTGGGCAGCCAATCTTCTTTAGTGCCTTGAACAGACCCTCACGACTGACCAAATCAAATGCCTTTGTGAGGTCGATGAAGGCAATAAACAGTGGTTGATTCTGTTCACGGCATTTTTCTTGCATTTGTCGCAATGAGAATATCATATCAGTGGTAGACCGGTTCTGTCGAAAGCCACACTGTGATTCGGGGTAGACTTGATCTCCTAGGACTTGAAGTCTGCGCAGAACAATTCTGGCAAATACTTTTCCAACAATACACAGAAGTGAGATACCCCTATAGTTGTTGCAGTCGCTCCAATCGCCCTTGTTCTTGTACAGTGTTATGATGCTTGAATCTTTGAAATCCTGTGGGACTTGTCCTTCACGCCAGCATAGCTCTATTAGCTGGTGGATCTGTATAGTGAGTGTGTCTTGCCCACTTCTGATAACCTCTATTGGAATCCCATCCTTACCTGGAGCCTTGCCAGATGCAAGCTCATTTATAGCACACTTAACTTCTGCTATAGTGGGAAGTGTGTCCAGGTGGTCAAGAGTTGGTAGAGCCTCTATGGCGTTGAGGGCATTATCCGCTAGTTTGGTCTCACTTGAGTAAAGCTCCAAATAGTGCTCTACCCATCTGTCCATCTGCTGTTTCTTATCAGTGATGACTTCTCCAGTCAAGGTTTTCAATGGTGCACTTCTTTTGATCACTGGACCACAGGCTTTCTTTATTCCTTCATACATGCTTCTTATGTCTCCCTTATCACTTGCGATTTGAATGGACTCACATAACTTGATCCAATAATCATTTGCACACTGCCTGGCAGCCTTTTGCACATCCTTCCTAGCTTGCCTTAGCTCACTCAGAGTGTTACGCGTTGGTCTTTCCTTGTTTCTTAAGAGAGCTTTCTTCTTCTTATCAATCAAGGGCTGCAGAGTCTCGCTGTTGGCCGCAAACCAGTCCTGCCTCTTATGATCCACAGTGCCGTAAACCTTTACGGCAGTTTTACAAAGAGTTTCCTTAAGTTTATTCCATTTATCATTTACTGTACAATTTTCTGGTGTATCAGTGAAAGCGTCTTCAAGTTGCTGTTGAAACTGAAAGCACTTTTCAGGATCATGAGTGTTAATAATATTAATCCTGGGGCTAGATTTGTGTTTAGCTGTGTAGATTCTCTTTGGTCTCAGTCTAACCCTTGCAACAACCAAAGAATGATCCGTATCACAGTCAGCACTGTGGTAACTACGAGTCAATGATATATGGTTCAGATGTTGTCTCCGTGTGATGATGAAGTCCAGCTGGTGCCAATGGCCGGATCTTGGATGTTTCCATGTGACCTTATGCATCTCTTTTGTTTTAAAAAAAGAGTTTGTAATACATAGGTCATTACTGGTGCAATGCTCCAGCAGCCTTTGCCCATTTTCATTCATGCGACCGATGTTGTATTTTCCAAGGCACACTGGCCATGAACTCGAGTCCTTGCCCACACGAGCATTGAAATCACCGAGCATATAAATGTAGTCGGATTTTGGAACTGCCTTGATCACAGAGTCTAACTCCTAATAGAACAAATCCTTCACATCATCAGAGGAATCGAGTGTCGGTGCATATGCAGTAATAATGGTGGCAAACCCACAAGAGGTTGCCAAGCGCAGGGATAATAGTCTTTCATTTCCTCCTGCTGGAATTTCAATCATTCCCAGTAGCGAATTCTTCACTGCAAAGCCCACACCGTGTTGCCTTTTTTCTGCCTGCCCTTTACCCTTCCAGAAAAAGGTGTAGTTGTTTTCCCTGAGTGACCCTTCCTCAGCGAGGCTAGTCTACTGCAGGCCAGCAATATCAATGTTAAGACGATTGAGTTCGGCATCAATCACAGCCGTTTTTCTCACATCGTCAATATTGGTCAAGTCAGTGGAAAATCCTGGACACATGGTTCTCACGTTCCAGGTTGCAAGCCGTAGCTTGAGGTTTCTATTTCTATTTTTGTTTGTACCTGGTGCATTGGTTTTACAGCCTGCGATTCAGATTTTGTCCTAGCCCCAAGCACCCATTGAAGCAGGCAGGCTGTGGCGGATCAGCACCCAATTGGCTGGGGGCTGCCCAGCTTGAGGCGGGCGGTAGCTGATCAGTGACACCTATAGGTGTCTCCCACCGTCAGAGGCAACGCGTGGCGCCCCATGTCTACGCCAACTGACAAGGACTTATAACCCGTAACAGTTGCCTCTCACTTTGATTCCGAGACCAGTTAAGACCAGGGATGGAGTTATTGCCTCTCCATAGCACAAAGCCTGGGCTAAAATATAGAGATCATGTGTTGCCCATGCAGCATGATCCCTCTCTCGGCCTGCCTAGTTGACTCCAGAGGAAAGGTAACACCCCTACATCTGGAACAAGACAAGCTGCAGAAGCTGCCGGATCAGCAAAGCAATGCTCTAACTGTCCGCCTGTCGGAGCTTCGATCCTAGACCAGTCGCCAACCAAGGCTTAGGGCCTGGTCTGCCCTGCCATGACAATTTTGTCTTTAGCTTGCATTTCCTCGCACCAGGGTAAGGCTTGTACCCTCCCAATTGCGCTCTTCCGCCCGAAGCCGTTGGCACAATGTGGGGTGTCGGGTTTGGTAAGCGCCGCCCAACGTTCGGCGCTAACAGAAACCAGGTAGTACCGTCTACTGTTATACTGTTATACACTGACTCACAGCAGACTGAGAAAGGCTGAAGGGAGCTTCCCTAAAAGATGCACCGAATGGTACAATTATAGAGTGCGCAGGGAAACTAAGGAGATGCGTCAGACGTCAACAAACAAGAGTACGCTGGGATACCGTCTTGAGATTCGGACGTGTGTGGATATTCTGAGGAGTCAAAGTCGTGGAGCGAATTGGATATTCTTAGGTAGGTGTAGCTCATATTCAAGTGGACGACGGGAGGAGTCACTTGCTGGGATCGAAAGACCATGACCCAGGAGCGAGATAAATGTAACTAGAAGATAACGACACGGAACGAACGAACACAGGAATGGAAAACAGAATGAGCGCTGAGGTAGAGGTTAAGGACATATGCGCATGGCAATTCGAGCTGCTTGTAATAGGTGCCGATCATGTCTTAAGGACACCCTTTAGAGTAGAAGAATTGTGTATTGCAACATTGTTGATACACCCAAAATAAACAGGTGTATTTTAATGCCGTATCGTCAGAACCGCATCTGTGAATTTTCGTTGCCAACTTCAGTTTGACGTTGAGTGTTTTGTTTACTCCGGAGGCGAGCCAAATTTCAATAATACCTCGGGTGGATTCTTATAAGTGAGAGGGATCGCACTTCGAGGCATATGGGGACTCTTACCGGCCAAGTAAATTGCAGCAGTGACCTTACGAGATCCACAAATGAATAATGAATGCATTACACGGCAAGAATATGTCAAGAAACTGTGCACAGAAAGAAAGAAAGAAAATGAATGAAAGAAAGAATAAAAGAAAAGAATAAAGAAAAATAAAATGGGATGAAAGTGTTAGGTTCATATCAACACATTGTAGCCTACACTACAGACACATTAGGTATTAGGTCTTATTACTTAGTTGCTAGGTGTCACTGATATAAATATATACTTTTCAGAGGTGTTCACACTATCTAATATCTCCACACTCAGTTGTGTGAAAATATTTCAGTTCTCTATTCGTCAGATAATTGTTCTTAACTATATCCTTATTAGAGAACTTGATAAGTTTATGAAGAATATTTGATTTAAATATTTATTCTTGTGAAATCAAGTATCATATTATATTTCTGATTTATTTTCTTAGAGGTCTCGAGTCTTTAAGATATATGATTCTTCACAAGATTATATATTGTTCTTAGATTGTTAGAAACGTTTTAAGATATATGTTACACATTGCACCTAGTTAATTAGTAATGTACATAGCAAGCAACTGAAAAAATAATACATTATTATTATATAGTGTAGTCGGATAGATACATGTGTGTATTTTCATTGTTGGCAGAGACATCATAAAGTTGTTGGGACATAGTACAACTGTCAAGTCTCGCATACTACATATGGAAGAACTGTTAGCCTCGTGGGACATGGGGTGAACTGAATTGGGTCCAAGCGTGATTTACTCCGATGACGTAACTCTACTATTCGTGTTGATCGTTACTTCACGGAATTCCTAAGTATCATGTGAAAAAACAGTTTACGTGATTGAATTAATAGTATTAATAACATTAATACGTGAATATTATAATATTAAAGAATGTATAATTAATTAGTTAATATTTAAGTCATTTACATTAGAATTATTACATTAGATTGTTTGTTCGATAAGTAATGATTGAATAGTTGATAATAATTGATATTAATTGATATGTATCAGTCATTTGATAGAATATCCACATCCACTACGGCACTTGATAATATTAGAAATATCCCTTAAATTAGAAGGTGATCAGCGACAGCCTCTACCTCACCTACAGCCATTAAATGATAACGCAAGATATATACATAACCAGCGACAACGAGGATCAGCAACTGATACAGACGGCATGATACCGATTGATACTCTCGTCCACAACTCCGGGTTTTGACCTAGAGTGGGGACATTAGGGACTAATGGTATCATTAGTTGGTCCGGCCCTCCCATAGGCCGGCCACATGACGCTCACCGTGGGTGTGAGCAGGAGGGCATGCCCGTCAGTAATTTTTTTTTTATTTTAGGGTTATTAACGGGAACCATAATGTCATGTTCAGCAATTGATACAACTTAGATTGTCAGTGATGCTATTTGTCATGGGTAATAAATGTATATGTGTATATGAATTAAATGATGATATCATTTAATTTGTAGGGCGGGGGGCATAATGCCACATATCAGTCACTGACACACAGCAGACTGAGAAAGGCTGAAGGGAGCTTCCCTAAAAGATGCACCGAATGGTACAATTATAGAGTGCGCAGGGAATCTAAGGAGATGCGTCAGACGTCAACAAACAACAGTACGCTGGGATACCGTCTTGAGATTCGGACGTGTGTGGATATTCTGAGGAGTCAAAGTCGTGGAGCGAATTGGATATTCTTAGGTAGGTGTAGCTCATATTCAAGTGGACGACGGGAGGAGTCACTTGCTGGGATCGAAAGACCATGACCCAGGAGCGAGATAAATGTAACTAGAAGATAACGACACGGAACGAACGAACACAGGAATGGAAAACAGAATGAGCGCTGAGGTAGAGGTTAAGGACATATGAGCATGGCAATTCGAGCTGCTTGTAATAGGTGCAGATCCTGTCTTTAAGGACACCCTATAGAGTAGAAGAATTGTGTATTGCAACATTGTTGATACACTCAAAATAAACAGGTGTATTTTAATGCCGTATCGTCAGAGCCGCATCTGTGAATTTTCGTTGCCAACTTTAGTTTGACGTTGAGTGTTTTGTTTACTCCGGAGGCGAGCCAAATTTCAATAATACCTCGGGTGGATTCTTATAAGTGAGAGGGATCGCACTTCGAGGCAAGCGGATCGCGTCGCGTTGGTTACTTTCGGGGGTATGTGAGCCGGTCGCTCAGAAATCAATGGCAAACTATTGAGTGTAATCTTGCTAAGACATCAACAACTGCAGTAAAATGCTGGCGTTGACAGTGATGTCCTGTAAATAGGATATGCCAAAAAACAAAAACAAAACAATCATGGTACACAGCCTGTGCTACTATTGGCAGAGGCAAAATCAATACACAAGGCACTATGGTCTGGTAAATTGCCAGTACTACGGGCACTACAATTTGAACTAGGCAGCCGGCGTAAAGTAAGTCACCATGCAGTGAATACCGTCTCACCGTGGAGTGCCCAGAAACAAGAGAGCTCATCAGTTAACTAAGGAAGGTGCAACAGAAAAACAACCGGCTGTACCTGTCACATACCGCCAAAAGAAAAGAATCACCAAATCAATTTGAACGCACCAACCCCAGTACAGAAAGATTATCGTTTAACAGACCACAACAAATCATTATTCTGCCCTCTGAACAGGACACAATCGATTGCGCAACCACATTTCTAAAAACAATGTAAGATTGGCGAATCAGCCATAATAACATGTTGATTTGCACCGCAGTCAGCAGATCACATGGTCCAAGACCGTTCAGAATATGAAATACTAGCTGACCCGGCCCGGCTTCGCCCAGGCCCTGGCGGGGATCGATCGATCGATCGATCTATCTATCTATCTATCTATCTATCTATCTATCTATCTATCTATCTATCTATCTATCTATCTATCTGTCTGTCTGTCTGTCTGCTTGTCTGTCTGTCTGTCTGACCCGGCCCGGCTTCGCCCAGCTCCTGGTGGGGAGTATCTCATTTAATTCATATAAGTAGTCATATAAGATCCCGTTCCCGGCTATCTGTCTGTCTGTCTGTCTGACTGACCTGGCTTCACCCAGTCCCTGGTGGGGAGCATCTAATTTAATTCATATAAGTAGTCATATAAGTTCCCGTTCCCGACTATCTATCTATCTGTATGTCTGTCTGTCTGACCCGGCCTGGCTTCGCCCAGCCCCTGATGGGGAGCATCTCATTTAATTCATATAAGTAGTCATATAAGTTCCCGTTCCCGACTGTCTGTCTGTCTGACCCGGCCCGGCTTCGCCCAGTCCCTGGCGGGGATCTGTCTGTCTGTCTATCTATGTATCTATGTATCTATCTATCTATAACCAGGGGACTTAACTTAAGATATAGCAATGCTAATAAAAGTTATGTCCCTTGTTTTATTTTTTCTTATGTTGAGTCATGTAATTACAAAATTAAATTTTAGTAAGTAAATAGATGATTGTACACTAAGAAACTATTACAGTTGGTTGCACAGGAATGAAAAGAAAACATTTAGAAAATTTCATCTCAATCGGATGGACCATTATAAAGGACGGACGGACGGACGGACGGACGGACATACGTACATACATACATACGTACGTACATACATACATACATACATACATACATACATACATACATACATACATACATACATACATACATTCATACATACATTATGTTTTATAGATATAGATCTAGGCAAACCTTCTGACACAGAAAAACAATAGTGGAAGTTAATCTTTACGGACCACTGAATTAACTATAAATAGTATAAAGGCAACGGAGTTTATAAAAGAGACACTTGCAGATACAATTAATTTCAAGCGAATGAAAGAAGAAGAATACTTTGGTTACTATTCGAAGGTGAAATATCAGAGATGAGATAACCAAGGAGCAATATGATGCCCTAAGTATCGGTGGTCACGAAATACCAGAGATTCGATATGCTGATGATTCAGCATTACTATCCACATCACACAGTGGGATAGAAAAACTAATAACCTCGACCCAAAAGAATAGTGAAAATCACAACTTATGTCTTAACATAACAAAAACAAAGATAATGCATACAGATAAAATTAATATGGAGACAGAAATATATGTTAACGAGGAAACATTGGAGGTGGTGGAAAATTTCGAAAATCTTGGGTCATTAATTACGAACAGTGACACATACTATGTATATATATATATATATATATATATATATATATATATATACTAATCTTGGGTCATTAATTATGAACGAATAGTGACACAGCGAAGAAAATTAAAGGACGAATATCCACTGCTCTTCAGAAACTAAAACAACTGAATAAATTGTGGCGTGGGACAGGCATGCATCTTTCCCATTGCAACATACGCCTATGAGTCCTGGACACATACTAAACAAGCTGAACAACTCATAAATGCCTGCGAATATAAATGTTATAGACGGATTCTAAGAATATCTTGGATATTTAAAAAAAAAAACCCAGAACAATTGCATCCATATGACAAGAACTGAATATTGAAGAAGGTGGGCTACTAAATACGATAAAACAAAGAAAATTGAAATATTTTGGTCACTTGAAACGTCATGAAAGTTTAGAGAGAACAATCATTGAGAGGTATATGCCCGGGAAGAGAAGAAGAGGAAGGCCAAAGAGAAGATGTGTGCAAGATGTGGCAGATGATCTCCAGATGGATGTATCGGACGCGAGACATCTTGCTTATGCCGAGTTTTCCGGAAGGTTGTTATGGGAGCGAAGTTCTACAAGGGGCGTGCAACTGAATGATTCGAATGTTGAGCATGTGCTAATAGTAATAATAATATGGTAGAACGGGAAATCGCAGATTCACTATAAAGTCTTTCTGTCTGCACAATAGAGGGTTTAAACACATGATTGCTAAAGTTTCAGCATATTTAAGTAATCGTTTATTGTTCATGAAATACAATATGTGGCACATGTTTGCTTGGTTGACTTTATGGCTTCAGTTTAACAGGAATTAAACGACGGACGAGAAAGGTAAACTGAAATACTGATACTGTCATATCGGGCACTCTCACGATGTTTATACTTCACCTCGACACCGCAAGGTACAAGAGGAACATGATGAGATGCGACTGTCATATCTAGATAGATATGGCTAAATATCATCTTATATGAACATAATAAAACAAGAAATGGGAGGGAGGCCAAATATGAAATAACAGGAATCAAGATAAACATTGTTAAACATTAGCACCCACAACAGTATTGGTTCTTGCCGGATGGACACGTCGAATAGTGGTAATACTAATATTGTAATAAAATGGGGTCTCCATTCTCATACTAACATAAATGTCCGTATAACAAAACCTGATGGCAGTAACCCGTTATGATCAAGGGCAATGAAATTATTGTAAACAGGTGTGTCGGAATGTGATGTCTCTCAGATGTTCTCTGAATCAGTCCGCTAGCCGCTACCCAGGCTGTCTAAGATGTTTCATGGCAACATCTCCTGCAAATAATTATGTATATGAGATTGCGAGATGTGCGGGAAAAACGAGTCTTTTGAGCAAAAGGCACACACGAAATATAACCGACCGTGTCTGTGTGATGTACGAAGACATTTGGAAATGAGACAACCGCAGGAAGGCGACTGTGGACAAGTAGGTTTCTTGAATTTTGGTAACAGCGATAGATTAAAGTTGGGTCATCTGGAAACACCTCTAGAGCGATTTGATCTCATTTTAGAATGGACAAAGGATGGAAGAAGATATATGTGGTCATGTACTACATGCGCGTGTCAGATACCTATTAATGTGTTGTTTTATTTTTGTGTGTGACTTGCAGACGATTAGAAATATCAGAGATCATGCTAATACAAATCTACATAACAAACAGTAATTTTCATTTGGTTACAAGCAACAGTTATGGTTTTTTTTTTGGGGTATGATTTGATTAACTGGGCTCTTCCTTAGATCTACAAGAATTGTATTTAAGTGTTAAAGCTAAACACCAAGCGATATAATATACTGTTAGGGAACCGTTGGAGACACCACAGTGGTATAACCAACAATAACTATCTCCTTTCCTTTTATGTCCACAACTTATAGCCAATTATGATATTGCAGTAAGAAGAAAACTTGTCCTGCTTCCCATTTGAGAAAATGTTTCCGCTGCCCTCACAGCAGAGCTACGGTTGTATTGTTCGTAAAACTGAAATGAAAATTTCATGGTAAATGACACTGTATCATAAACCATTCTCTGACATGGAAGCCGCGGTGGTGTAGTGACTAGACGTTCCCCTGCGAACCTGGTGGTCATAGGTTTGATCTACGTCGACCAGACCTAAAATGGCTGCCAGAAAATGTCTTGGGAAGTAATACTATTTTCGTACAATGCTGTCCATGTTTGATCTACGTCGACCAGACCTAAAATGGCTGCCAGAAAATGTCTTGGGAAGTAATACTATTTTCGTACAATGCTGCCCATCATTCTCCGAGCCACTTCGACATAAAAAAAAAAACAACTGCCTCAATAGCAGCTACCATCATTTCACACAGACAGATGAAAAATGGTCCCAATCTCTACTAACATTATTTGACACATAAAGATTTGCCCCAATCTCTAATATAAAATGTGGAACAGACAAAAGAACAATTGCACCAATGGCTAGTCTCATAATTTGACAAGGACAAAAGAACAATTTCCAAATCTCCACTACCATTATTTAACAAAGACATAAGAACAACTGCTCCAATCGCTGCTATCCTTATTTGACACAGACAAAACAATAGCTGCCCCAATCTCTGCTATCATTATTTGACACAGACAAAACAATAACGGCCCCAATCTCTGCTATCATTATTTGACACAGACAAAACAATAGCTGCCCCAATCTCTGCTATCATTATTTGACACAGACAAAACAATAGCTGAACCAATCTCTGCTATCATGATTTGACACAGACAAAACAATAACGGCCCAATCTCTGCTATCATTATTTGACACATACAAAACAATAGCTGCCCCAATCTCTGCTATCATGATTTAAAACAGACAAAACAATAGCTGCCCCAATCTCTGCTATCATGATTTAACACAGACAAAACAATAACGGCCCCAATCTCTGCTATCATTATTTGACACAGACAAAACAATAGCTGCCCCAATCTCTGCTATCATTATTTGACACAGACAAAACAATAACGGCCCCAATCTCTGCTATCATTATTTGACACAGACAAAACAATAGCTGCCCCAATCTCTGCTATCATTATTTGACACAGACAAAACAATAGCTGCCCCAATCTCTGCTATCATGATTTAACACAGACAAAACAATAACGGCCCCAATCTCTGCTATCATTATTTGACACAGACAAAACAATAGCTTCCCCAATCTCTGCTATCATGATTTAACACAGACAAAACAATAACGGCCCCAATCTCTGCTATCATTATTTGACACAGACAAAACAATAGCTGCCCCAATCTCTGCTATCATTATTTGACACAGACAAAACAATAGCTGCCCCAATCTCTGCTATCATGATTTAACACAGACAAAACAATAACGGCCCCAATCTCTGCTATCATTATTTGACACAGACAAAACAATAACGGCCCCAATCTCTGCTATCATGATTTAACACAGACAAAACAATAGCTGCCCCAATCTCTGCTATCATTATTTGACACAGACAAAACAATAGCTGCCCCAATCTCTGCTATCATTATTTGACACAGACAAAACAATAGCTGCCCCAATCTCTGCTATCATTATTTGACACAGACAAAACAATAACTGCCCCAATCTCTGCTATCATTATTTGACACAGACAAAACAATAACGGCCCCAATCTCTGCTATCATTATTTGACTCAGACAAAACAATAACTGAACCAATATCTGCTATCATTATTTGACACAGACAAAACAATAGCTGCCCCAATCTCTGCTATCATTATTTGACACAGACAAAACAATAGCTGCCCCAATCTCTGCTATCATTATTTGACACAGACAAAACAATAGCTGCCCCAATCTCTGCTATCATTATTTGACTCAGACAAAACAATAACTGAACCAATATCTGCTATCATTATTTGACACAGACAAAACAATAGCTGCCCCAATCTCTGCTATCATTATTTGACTCAAACAAAACAATAGCTGCCCCCAATCTCTGCTATCATGATTTAACACAGACAAAACAATAGCTGCCCCAATCTCTGCTATCACGATTTAACACAGACAAAACAATAACGGCCCCAATCTCTGCTATCATTATTTGACACAGACAAAACAATAGCTGCCCCAATCTCTGCTATCATTATTTGACACAGACAAAACAATAACGGCCCCAATCTCTGCTATCATTATTTGACACAGACAAAACAATAGCTGCCCCAATCTCTGCTATCATTATTTGACACAGACAAAACAATAGCTGCCCCAATCTCTGCTATCATGATTTAACACAGACAAAACAATAACGGCCCCAATCTCTGCTATCATTATTTGACACAGACAAAACAATAGCTGCCCCAATCTCTGCTATAATGATTTAACACAGACAAAACAATAACGGCCCCAATCTCTGCTATCATTATTTGACACAGACAAAACAATAGCTGCCCCAATCTCTGCTATCATTATTTGACACAGACAAAACAATAGCTGTCCCAATCTCTGTTATCATGATTTAACACAGACAAAACAATAACGGCCCCAATCTGTGCTATCATTATTTCGCACAGACAAAACAATAACGGCCCCAATCTCTGCTATCATGATTTAACACAGACAAAACAATAACGGCCCCAATCTCTGCTATCATTATTTGACACAGACAAAACAATAACGGCCCCAATCTCTGCTATCATTATTTGACACAGACAAAACAATAACTGCCGCAATCTCTGCTATCATTATTTGACACAGACAGAACAATAGCTGCCCCAATCTCTGCTATCATGATTTAACACAGACAAAACAATAACGGCCCCAATCTCTGCTATCATTATTTGACACAGACAAAACAATAGCTGCCCCAATCTCTGCTATCATTATTTGACACATACAAAACAATAGCTGCCCCAATCTCTGCTATCATGATTTAACACAGACAAAACAATAACGGCCCCAATCTCTGCTATCATTATTTGACACAGACAAAACAATAGCTGCCCCAATCTCTGCTATCATTATTTGACACAGACAAAACAATAGCTGCCCCAATATCTGCTATCATTATTTGACACAGACAAAACAATAACGGCCCCAATCTCTGCTATCATTATTTGACACAGACAAAACAATAACTGCCGCAATCTCTGCTATCATTATTTGACACAGACAGAACAATAGCTGCCCCAATCTCTGCTATCATGATTTAACACAGACAAAACAATAACGGCCCCAATCTCTGCTATCATTATTTGACACAGACAAAACAATAGCTGCCCCAATCTCTGCTATCATTATTTGACACAGACAAAACAATAGCTGCCCCAATCTCTGCTATCATTATTTGACACAGACAAAACAATAACGGCCACAATCTCTGCTATCATTATTTGACACAGACAAAACAATAGCTGCCCCAATCTCTGCTATCATTATTTGACACAGACAAAACAATAACGGCCCCAATCTCTGCTATCATGATTTAACACAGACAAAACAACAACGGCCCCAATCTCTGCTATCATTATTTGACACAGACAAAACAATAGCTGCCCCAATCTCTGCTATCATTAGTTGACACAGACAAAACAATAGCTGCCCCAATCTCTGCTATCATTATTTGGCACAGACGAAACAATAGCTGCCCCAATCTCTGCTATCATTATTTGACACAGACAAAACAATAGCTGCCCCAATCTCTGCTATCATTATTTGACACAGACAAAACAATAACGGCCCCAATCTCTGCTATCATTATTTGACTCATACAAAACAATAACTGAACCAATATCTGCTATCATTATTTGACACAGACAAAACAATAGCTGCCCCAATCTCTGCTATCATTATTTGACACAGACAAAACAATAGCTGCCCCAATATCTGCTATCATTATTTGACACAGACAAAACAATCACGGCCCCAATCTCTGCTATCATTATTTGACACAGACAAAACAATAGCTGCCCCAATCTCTGCTATCATTATTTGACACAGACAAAACAATAGCTGCCCCAATCTCTGCTATCATTATTTGACACAGACAAAACAATAGCTGCCCCAATCTCTGCTATCATTATTTGACACAGACAAAACAATAACGGCCCCAATCTCTGCTATCATTATTTGACACAGACAAAACAATAGCTGCCCCAATCTCTGCTATCATTATTTGACACAGACAAAACAATAGCTGCCCCAATCTCTGCTATCATTATTTGACACAGACAAAACAATAGCTGCCCCAATATCTGCTATCATTATTTGACACAGACAAAACAATAACGGCCCCAATCTCTGCTATCATGATTTAACACAGACAAAACAATAACGGCCCCAATCTCTGCTATCATTATTTGACACAGACAAAACAATAGCTGCCCCAATCTCTGCTATCATTATTTGACACAGACAAAACAATAGCTGCCCCAATCTCTGCTATCATTATTTGACACAGACAAAACAATAGCTGCCCCAATCTCTGCTATCATTATTTGACACAGACAAAACAATAGCTGCCCCAATCTCTGCTATCATTATTTGACACAGACAAAACAATAACGGCCCCAATCTCTGCTATCATTATTTGACACAGACAAAACAATAACTGCCCCAATCTCTGCTATCATGATTTGACACAGACAAAACAATAGCTGCCCCAATCTCTGCTATCATTATTTGACACAGACAAAACAATAACTGCCCCAATCTCTGCTATCATGATTTAACACAGACAAAACAATAGCTGCCCCAATCTCTGCTATCATTATTTGACACAGACAAAACAATAGCTGCCCCAATCTCTGCTATCATTATTTGACACAGACAAAACAATAGCTGCCCCAATATCTGCTATCATTATTTGACACAGACAAAACAATAACTGCCCCAATCTCTGCTATCATTATTTGACACAGACAAAACAATAACGGCCCCAATCTCTGCTATCATTATTTGACTCAGACAAAACAATAACTGAACCAATATCTGCTATCATGATTTAACACAGACAAAACAATAACGGCCCCAATCTGTGCTATCATTATTTGACACAGACAAAACAATAGCTGCCCCAATCTCTGCTATCATTATTTGACACAGACAAAACAATAGCTGCCCCAATCTCTGCTATCATTATTTGACTCAGACAAAACAATAACTGAACCAATATCTGCTATCATTATTTGACACAGACAAAACAATAACTGCCGCAATCTCTGCTATCATTATTTGACTCAGACAAAACAATAGCTGCCCCAATCTCTGCTATCATTATTTGACACAGACAAAACAATAGCTGCCCCAATCTCTGCTATCATTATTTGACACAGACAAAACAATAGCTGCCCCAATCTCTGCTATCATGATTTGACACAGACAAAACAATAACGGCCCCAATCTCTGCTATCATTATTTGACACAGACAAAACAATAACGGCCACAATCTCTGCTATCATTATTTGACACAGACAAAACAATAGCTGCCCCAATCTCTGCTATCATTATTTGACACAGACAAAACAATAACGGCCCCAATCTCTGCTATCATGATTTAACACAGACAAAACAATAGCTGCCCCAATCTCTGCTATCATTATTTGACACAGACAAAACAATAGCTGCCCCAATCTCTGCTATCATTATTTGACACAGACAAAACAATAGCTGCCCCAATCTCTGCTATCATTATTTGACACAGACAAAACAATAACTGCCCCAATCTCTGCTATCATTATTTGACACAGACAAAACAATAACGGCCCCAATCTCTGCTATCATTATTTGACTCAGACAAAACAATAACTGAACCAATATCTGCTATCATTATTTGACACAGACAAAACAATAGCTGCCCCAATCTCTGCTATCATTATTTGACACAGACAAAACAATAGCTGCCCCAATCTCTGCTATCATTATTTGACACAGACAAAACAATAGCTGCCCCAATCTCTGCTATCATTATTTGACTCAGACAAAACAATAACTGAACCAATATCTGCTATCATTATTTGACACAGACAAAACAATAGCTGCCCCAATCTCTGCTATCATTATTTGACTCAGACAAAACAATAGCTGCCCCCAATCTCTGCTATCATTATTTGACACAGACAAAACAATAGCTGCCCCAATCTCTGCTATCATTATTTGACACAGACAAAACAATAGCTGCCCCAATCTATGCTATCATGATTTGACACAGACAAAACAATAACGGCCCCAATCTCTGCTATCATTATTTGACACAGACAAAACAATAGCTGCCCCAATCTCTGCTATCATGATTTAACACAGACAAAACAATAGCTGCCCCAATCTCTGCTATCATGATTTAACACAGACAAAACAATAACGGCCCCAATCTCTGCTATCATTATTTGACACAGACAAAACAATAGCTGCCCCAATCTCTGCTATCATTATTTGACACAGACAAAACAATAACGGCCCCAATCTCTGCTATCATTATTTGACACAGACAAAACAATAGCTGCCCCAATCTCTGCTATCATTATTTGACACAGACAAAACAATAGCTGCCCCAATCTCTGCTATCATGATTTAACACAGACAAAACAATAACGGCCCCAATCTCTGCTATCATTATTTGACACAGACAAAACAATAGCTGCCCCAATCTCTGCTATCATGATTTAACACAGACAAAACAATAACGGCCCCAATCTCTGCTATCATTATTTGACACAGACAAAACAATAGCTGCCCCAATCTCTGCTATCATTATTTGACACAGACAAAACAATAGCTGCCCCAATCTCTGCTATCATGATTTAACACAGACAAAACAATAACGGCCCCAATCTGTGCTATCATTATTTCACACAGACAAAACAATAACGGCCCCAATCTCTGCTATCATGATTTAACACAGACAAAACAATAACGGCCCCAATCTCTGCTATCATTATTTGACACAGACAAAACAATAGCTGCCCCAATCTCTGCTATCATTATTTGACACAGACAAAACAATAGCTGCCCCAATCTCTGCTATCATTATTTGACACAGACAAAACAATAACGGCCACAATCTCTGCTATCATTATTTGACACAGACAAAACAATAGCTGCCACAATCTCTGCTATCATTATTTGACACAGACAAAACAATAACGGCCCAAATCTCTGCTATCATGATTTAACACAGACAAAACAACAACGGCCCCAATCTCTGCTATCATTATTTCACACAGACAAAACAATAGCTGCCCCAATCTCTGCTATCATTAGTTGACACAGACAAAACAATAGCTGCCCCAATCTCTGCTATCATTATTTGGCACAGACGAAACAATAGCTGCCCCAATCTCTGCTATCATTATTTGACACAGACAAAACAATAGCTGCCCCAATCTCTGCTATCATTATTTGACACAGACAAAACAATAACGGCCCCAATCTCTGCTATCATTATTTGACTCAGACAAAACAATAACTGAACCAATATCTGCTATCATTATTTGACACAGACAAAACAATAGCTGCCCCAATCTCTGCTATCATTATTTGACACAGACAAAACAATAGCTGCCCCAATATCTGCTATCATTATTTGACACAGACAAAACAATCACGGCCCCAATCTCTGCTATCATTATTTGACACAGACAAAACAATAGCTGCCCCAATCTCTGCTATCATTATTTGACACAGACAAAACAATAACGCCCCCAATCTCTGCTATCATGATTTAACACAGACAAAACAACAACGGCCCCAATCTCTGCTATCATTATTTGACACAGACAAAACAATAGCTGCCCCAATCTCTGCTATCATTAGTTGACACAGACAAAACAATAGCTGCCCCAATCTCTGCTATCATTATTTGGCACAGACGAAACAATAGCTGCCCCAATCTCTGCTATCATTATTTGACACAGACAAAACAATAGCTGCCCCAATCTCTGCTATCATTATTTGACACAGACAAAACAATAACGGCCCCAATCTCTGCTATCATTATTTGACTCAGACAAAACAATAACTGAACCAATATCTGCTATCATTATTTGACACAGACAAAACAATAGCTGCCCCAATCTCTGCTATCATTATTTGACACAGACAAAACAATAGCTGCCCCAATATCTGCTATCATTATTTGACACAGACAAAACAATCACGGCCCCAATCTCTGCTATCATTATTTGACACAGACAAAACAATAGCTGCCCCAATCTCTGCTATCATTATTTGACACAGACAAAACAATAGCTGCCCCAATCTCTGCTATCATTATTTGACACAGACAAAACAATAGCTGCCCCAATCTCTGCTATCATTATTTGACACAGACAAAACAATAACGGCCCCAATCTCTGCTATCATTATTTGACACAGACAAAACAATAGCTGCCCCAATCTCTGCTATCATTATTTGACACAGACAAAACAATAACGGCCCCAATCTGTGCTATCATTATTTGACACAGACAAAACAATAGCTGCCCCAATATCTGCTATCATTATTTGACACAGACAAAACAATAACGGCCCCAATCTCTGCTATCATGATTTAACACAGACAAAACAATAACGGCCCCAATCTCTGCTATCATTATTTGACACAGACAAAACAATAGCTGCCCCAATCTCTGCTATCATTATTTGACACAGACAAAACAATAGCTGCCCCCAATCTCTGCTATCATTATTTGACACAGACAAAACAATAGCTGCCCCAATCTCTGCTATCATTATTTGACACAGACAAAACAATAGCTGCCCCAATCTCTGCTATCATGATTTGACACAGACAAAACAATAACGGCCCCAATCTCTGCTATCATTATTTGACACAGACAAAACAATAACGGCCACAATCTCTGCTATCATTATTTGACACAGACAAAACAATAGCTGCCCCAATCTCTGCTATCATTATTTGACACAGACAAAACAATAACGGCCCCAATCTCTGCTATCATGATTTAACACAGACAAAACAATAGCTGCCCCAATCTCTGCTATCATTATTTGACACAGACAAAACAATAGCTGCCCCAATCTCTGCTATCATTATTTGACACAGACAAAACAATAGCTGCCCCAATCTCTGCTATCATTATTTGACACAGACAAAACAATAACTGCCCCAATCTCTGCTATCATTATTTGACACAGACAAAACAATAACGGCCCCAATCTCTGCTATCATTATTTGACTCAGACAAAACAATAACTGAACCAATATCTGCTATCATTATTTGACACAGACAAAACAATAGCTGCCCCAATCTCTGCTATCATTATTTGACACAGACAAAACAATAGCTGCCCCAATCTCTGCTATCATTATTTGACACAGACAAAACAATAGCTGCCCCAATCTCTGCTATCATTATTTGACTCAGACAAAACAATAACTGAACCAATATCTGCTATCATTATTTGACACAGACAAAACAATAGCTGCCCCAATCTCTGCTATCATTATTTGACTCAGACAAAACAATAGCTGCCCCCAATCTCTGCTATCATTATTTGACACAGACAAAACAATAGCTGCCCCAATCTCTGCTATCATTATTTGACACAGACAAAACAATAGCTGCCCCAATCTATGCTATCATGATTTGACACAGACAAAACAATAACGGCCCCAATCTCTGCTATCATTATTTGACACAGACAAAACAATAGCTGCCCCAATCTCTGCTATCATGATTTAACACAGACAAAACAATAGCTGCCCCAATCTCTGCTATCATGATTTAACACAGACAAAACAATAACGGCCCCAATCTCTGCTATCATTATTTGACACAGACAAAACAATAGCTGCCCCAATCTCTGCTATCATTATTTGACACAGACAAAACAATAACGGCCCCAATCTCTGCTATCATTATTTGACACAGACAAAACAATAGCTGCCCCAATCTCTGCTATCATTATTTGACACAGACAAAACAATAGCTGCCCCAATCTCTGCTATCATGATTTAACACAGACAAAACAATAACGGCCCCAATCTCTGCTATCATTATTTGACACAGACAAAACAATAGCTGCCCCAATCTCTGCTATCATGATTTAACACAGACAAAACAATAACGGCCCCAATCTCTGCTATCATTATTTGACACAGACAAAACAATAGCTGCCCCAATCTCTGCTATCATGATTTAACACAGACAAAACAATAACGGCCCCAATATGTGCTATCATTATTTCACACAGACAAAACAATAACGGCCCCAATCTCTGCTATCATGATTTAACACAGACAAAACAATAACGGCCCAAATCTCTGCTATCATTATTTGACACAGACAAAACAATAACGGCCCCAATCTCTGCTATCATGATTTGACACAGACAAAACAATAACTGCCGCAATCTCTGCTATCATTATTTGACACAGACAGAACAATAGCTGCCCCAATCTCTGCTATCATGATTTAACACAGACAAAACAATAACGGCCCCAATCTCTGCTATCATTATTTGACACAGACAAAACAATAGCTGCCCCAATCTCTGCTATCATTATTTGACACAGACAAAACAATAGCTGCCCCAATCTCTGCTATCATTATTTGACACAGACAAAACAATAACGGCCACAATCTCTGCTATCATTATTTGACACAGACAAAACAATAGCTGCCACAATCTCTGCTATCATTATTTGACACAGACAAAACAATAACGGCCCCAATCTCTGCTATCATGATTTAACACAGACAAAACAACAACGGCCCCAATCTCTGCTATCATTATTTGACACAGACAAAACAATAGCTGCCCCAATCTCTGCTATCATTAGTTGACACAGACAAAACAATAGCTGCCCCAATCTCTGCTATCATTATTTGGCACAGACGAAAGAATAGCTGCCCCAATCTCTGCTATCATTATTTGACACAGACAAAACAATAGCTGCCCCAATCTCTGCTATCATTATTTGACACAGACAAAACAATAACGGCCCCAATCTCTGCTATCATTATTTGACTCAGACAAAACAATAACTGAACCAATATCTGCTATCATTATTTGACACAGACAAAACAATAGCTGCCCCAATCTCTGCTATCATTATTTGACACAGACAAAACAATAGCTGCCCCAATATCTGCTATCATTATTTGACACAGACAAAACAATCACGGCCCCAATCTCTGCTATCATTATTTGACACAGACAAAACAATAGCTGCCCCAATCTCTGCTATCATTATTTGACACAGACAAAACAATAGCTGCCCCAATCTCTGCTATCATTATTTGACACAGACAAAACAATAGCTGCCCCAATCTCTGCTATCATTATTTGACACACACAAAACAATAACGGCCCCAATCTCTGCTATCATTATTTGACACAGACAAAACAATAGCTGCCCCAATCTCTGCTATCATTATTTGAAACAGACAAAACAATAGCTGCCCCAATCTCTGCTATCATTATTTGACACAGACAAAACAATAGCTGCCCCAATATCTGCTATCATTATTTGACACAGACAAAACAATAACGGCCCCAATCTCTGCTATCATGATTTAACACAGACAAAACAATAACGGCCCCAATCTCTGCTATCATTATTTGACACAGACAAAACAATAGCTGCCCCAATCTCTGCTATCATTATTTGACACAGACAAAACAATAGCTGCCCCAATCTCTGCTATCATTATTTGACACAGACAAAACAATAGCTGCCCCAATCTCTGCTATCATTATTTGACACAGACAAAACAATAGCTGCCCCAATCTCTGCTATCATTATTTGACACAGACAAAACAATAACGGCCCCAATCTCTGCTATCATTATTTGACACAGACAAAACAATAACTGCCCCAATCTCTGCTATCATGATTTGACACAGACAAAACAATAGCTGCCCCAATCTCTGCTATCATTATTTGACACAGACAAAACAATAACTGCCCCAATCTCTGCTATCATGATTTAACACAGACAAAACAATAGCTGCCCCAATCTCTGCTATCATTATTTGACACAGACAAAACAATAGCTGCCCCAATCTCTGCTATCATTATTTGACACAGACAAAACAATAGCTGCCCCAATCTCTGCTATCATGATTTCACAGACAAAACAATAGCTGCCCCAATCTCTGCTATCATTATTTGACACAGACAAAACAATAACGGCCCCAATCTCTGCTATCATTATTTGACACAGACAAAACAATAGCTGCCCCAATCTCTGCTATCATTATTTGACACAGACAAAACAATAACGGCCCCAATCTCTGCTATCATGATTTAACACAGACAAAACAATAACGGCCCCAATCTCTGCTATCATTATTTGACACAGACAAAACAATAGCTGCCCCAATCTCTGCTATCATTATTTGACACAGACAAAACAATAGCTGCCCCAATCTCTGCTATCATTATTTGACTCAGACAAAACAATAACTGAACCAATATCTGCTATCATTATTTGACACAGACAAAACAATAGCTGCCCCAATCTCTGCTATCATTATTTGACACAGACAAAACAATAGCTGCCCCATTATCTGCTATCATTATTTGACACAGACAAAACAATAGCTGCCCCAATCTCTGCTATCATTATTTGACACAGACAAAACAATAGCTGCCCCAATCTCTGCTATCATTATTTGACACAGACAAAACAATAGCTGCCCCAATCTCTGCTATCATGATTTGACACAGACAAAACAATAACGGCCCCAATCTCTCCTATCATTATTTGACACAGACAAAACAATAGCTGCCCCAATCTCTGCTATCATGATTTAACACAGACAAAACAATAGCTGCCCCAATCTCTGCTATCATGATTTAACACAGACAAAACAATAACGGCCCCAATCTCTGCTATCATTATTTGACACAGACAAAACAATAGCTGCCCCAATCTCTGCTATCATTATTTGACACAGACAAAACAATAACGGCCCCAATCTCTGCTATCATTATTTGACACAGACAAAACAATAGCTGCCCCAATCTCTGCTATCATTATTTGACACAGACAAAACAATAGCTGCCCCAATCTCTGCTTTCATGATTTAACACAGACAAAACAATAACGGCCCCAATCTCTGCTATCATTATTTGACACAGACAAAACAATAGCTGCCCCAATCTCTGCTATCATGATTTAACACAGACAAAACAATAACGGCCCCAATCTCTGCTATCATTATTTGACACAGACAAAACAATAGCTGCCCCAATCTCTGCTATCATTATTTGACTCAGACAAAACAATAACTGAACCAATATCTGCTATCATTATTTGACACAGACAAAACAATAGCTGCCCCAATCTCTGCTATCATTATTTGACACAGACAAAACAATAGCTGCCCCAATCTCTGCTATCATTATTTGACACAGACAAAACAATAGCTGCCCCAATCTCTGCTATCATTATTTGACACAGACAAAACAATAGCTGCCCCAATCTCTGCTATCATGATTTGACACAGACAAAACAATAACGGCCCCAATCTGTGCTATCATTATTTCACACAGACAAAACAATAACGGCCCCAATCTCTGCTATCATGATTTAACACAGACAAAACAATAACGGCCCAAATCTCTGCTATCATTATTTGACACAGACAAAACAATAACGGCCCCAATCTCTGCTATCATGATTTGACACAGACAAAACAATAACTGCCGCAATCTCTGCTATCATTATTTGACACAGACAGAACAATAGCTGCCCCAATCTCTGCTATCATGATTTAACACAGACAAAACAATAACGGCCCCAATCTCTGCTATCATTATTTGACACAGACAAAACAATAGCTGCCCCAATCTCTGCTATCATTATTTGACACAGACAAAACAATAGCTGCCCCAATCTCTGCTATCATTATTTGACACAGACAAAACAATAACGGCCACAATCTCTGCTATCATTATTTGACACAGACAAAACAATAGCTGCCACAATCTCTGCTATCATTATTTGACACAGACAAAACAATAACGGCCCCAATCTCTGCTATCATGATTTAACACAGACAAAACAACAACGGCCCCAATCTCTGCTATCATTATTTGACACAGACAAAACAATAGCTGCCCCAATCTCTGCTATCATTAGTTGACACAGACAAAACAATAGCTGCCCCAATCTCTGCTATCATTATTTGGCACAGACGAAACAATAGCTGCCCCAATCTCTGCTATCATTATTTGACACAGACAAAACAATAGCTGCCCCAATCTCTGCTATCATTATTTGACACAGACAAAACAATAACGGCCCCAATCTCTGCTATCATTATTTGACTCAGACAAAACAATAACTGAACCAATATCTGCTATCATTATTTGACACAGACAAAACAATAGCTGCCCCAATCTCTGCTATCATTATTTGACACAGACAAAACAATAGCTGCCCCAATATCTGCTATCATTATTTGACACAGACAAAACAATCACGGCCCCAATCTCTGCTATCATTATTTGACACAGACAAAACAATAGCTGCCCCAATCTCTGCTATCATTATTTGACACAGACAAAACAATAGCTGCCCCAATCTCTGCTATCATTATTTGACACAGACAAAACAATAGCTGCCCCAATCTCTGCTATCATTATTTGACACACACAAAACAATAACGGCCCCAATCTCTGCTATCATTATTTGACACAGACAAAACAATAGCTGCCCCAATCTCTGCTATCATTATTTGAAACAGACAAAACAATAGCTGCCCCAATCTCTGCTATCATTATTTGACACAGACAAAACAATAGCTGCCCCAATATCTGCTATCATTATTTGACACAGACAAAACAATAACGGCCCCAATCTCTGCTATCATGATTTAACACAGACAAAACAATAACGGCCCCAATCTCTGCTATCATTATTTGACACAGACAAAACAATAGCTGCCCCAATCTCTGCTATCATTATTTGACACAGACAAAACAATAGCTGCCCCAATCTCTGCTATCATTATTTGACACAGACAAAACAATAACGGCCCCAATCTCTGCTATCATGATTTAACACAGACAAAACAATAACGGCCCCAATCTCTGCTATCATTATTTGACACAGACAAAACAATAGCTGCCCCAATCTCTGCTATCATTATTTGACACAGACAAAACAATAGCTGCCCCAATCTCTGCTATCATTATTTGACTCAGACAAAACAATAACTGAACCAATATCTGCTATCATTATTTGACACAGACAAAACAATAGCTGCCCCAATCTCTGCTATCATTATTTGACACAGACAAAACAATAGCTGCCCCATTATCTGCTATCATTATTTGACACAGACAAAACAATAGCTGCCCCAATCTCTGCTATCATTATTTGACACAGACAAAACAATAGCTGCCCCAATCTCTGCTATCATTATTTGACACAGACAAAACAATAGCTGCCCCAATCTCTGCTATCATGATTTGACACAGACAAAACAATAACGGCCCCAATCTCTCCTATCATTATTTGACACAGACAAAACAATAGCTGCCCCAATCTCTGCTATCATGATTTAACACAGACAAAACAATAGCTGCCCCAATCTCTGCTATCATGATTTAACACAGACAAAACAATAACGGCCCCAATCTCTGCTATCATTATTTGACACAGACAAAACAATAGCTGCCCCAATCTCTGCTATCATTATTTGACACAGACAAAACAATAACGGCCCCAATCTCTGCTATCATTATTTGACACAGACAAAACAATAGCTGCCCCAATCTCTGCTATCATTATTTGACACAGACAAAACAATAGCTGCCCCAATCTCTGCTTTCATGATTTAACACAGACAAAACAATAACGGCCCCAATCTCTGCTATCATTATTTGACACAGACAAAACAATAGCTGCCCCAATCTCTGCTATCATGATTTAACACAGACAAAACAATAACGGCCCCAATCTCTGCTATCATTATTTGACACAGACAAAACAATAGCTGCCCCAATCTCTGCTATCATTATTTGACTCAGACAAAACAATAACTGAACCAATATCTGCTATCATTATTTGACACAGACAAAACAATAGCTGCCCCAATCTCTGCTATCATTATTTGACACAGACAAAACAATAGCTGCCCCAATCTCTGCTATCATTATTTGACACAGACAAAACAATAGCTGCCCCAATCTCTGCTATCATTATTTGACACAGACAAAACAATAGCTGCCCCAATCTCTGCTATCATGATTTGACACAGACAAAACAATAACGGCCCCAATCTGTGCTATCATTATTTCACACAGACAAAACAATAACGGCCCCAATCTCTGCTATCATGATTTAACACAGACAAAACAATAACGGCCCAAATCTCTGCTATCATTATTTGACACAGACAAAACAATAACGGCCCCAATCTCTGCTATCATGATTTGACACAGACAAAACAATAACTGCCGCAATCTCTGCTATCATTATTTGACACAGACAGAACAATAGCTGCCCCAATCTCTGCTATCATGATTTAACACAGACAAAACAATAACGGCCCCAATCTCTGCTATCATTATTTGACACAGACAAAACAATAGCTGCCCCAATCTCTGCTATCATTATTTGACACAGACAAAACAATAGCTGCCCCAATCTCTGCTATCATTATTTGACACAGACAAAACAATAACGGCCACAATCTCTGCTATCATTATTTGACACAGACAAAACAATAGCTGCCACAATCTCTGCTATCATTATTTGACACAGACAAAACAATAACGGCCCCAATCTCTGCTATCATGATTTAACACAGACAAAACAACAACGGCCCCAATCTCTGCTATCATTATTTGACACAGACAAAACAATAGCTGCCCCAATCTCTGCTATCATTAGTTGACACAGACAAAACAATAGCTGCCCCAATCTCTGCTATCATTATTTGGCACAGACGAAACAATAGCTGCCCCAATCTCTGCTATCATTATTTGACACAGACAAAACAATAGCTGCCCCAATCTCTGCTATCATTATTTGACACAGACAAAACAATAACGGCCCCAATCTCTGCTATCATTATTTGACTCAGACAAAACAATAACTGAACCAATATCTGCTATCATTATTTGACACAGACAAAACAATAGCTGCCCCAATCTCTGCTATCATTATTTGACACAGACAAAACAATAGCTGCCCCAATATCTGCTATCATTATTTGACACAGACAAAACAATCACGGCCCCAATCTCTGCTATCATTATTTGACACAGACAAAACAATAGCTGCCCCAATCTCTGCTATCATTATTTGACACAGACAAAACAATAGCTGCCCCAATCTCTGCTATCATTATTTGACACAGACAAAACAATAGCTGCCCCAATCTCTGCTATCATTATTTGACACACACAAAACAATAACGGCCCCAATCTCTGCTATCATTATTTGACACAGACAAAACAATAGCTGCCCCAATCTCTGCTATCATTATTTGAAACAGACAAAACAATAGCTGCCCCAATCTCTGCTATCATTATTTGACACAGACAAAACAATAGCTGCCCCAATATCTGCTATCATTATTTGACACAGACAAAACAATAACGGCCCCAATCTCTGCTATCATGATTTAACACAGACAAAACAATAACGGCCCCAATCTCTGCTATCATTATTTGACACAGACAAAACAATAGCTGCCCCAATCTCTGCTATCATTATTTGACACAGACAAAACAATAGCTGCCCCAATCTCTGCTATCATTATTTGACACAGACAAAACAATAGCTGCCCCAATCTCTGCTATCATTATTTGACACAGACAAAACAATAGCTGCCCCAATCTCTGCTATCATTATTTGACACAGACAAAACAATAACGGCCCCAATCTCTGCTATCATTATTTGACACAGACAAAACAATAACTGCCCCAATCTCTGCTATCATGATTTGACACAGACAAAACAATAGCTGCCCCAATCTCTGCTATCATTATTTGACACAGACAAAACAATAACTGCCCCAATCTCTGCTATCATGATTTAACACAGACAAAACAATAGCTGCCCCAATCTCTGCTATCATTATTTGACACAGACAAAACAATAGCTGCCCCAATCTCTGCTATCATTATTTGACACAGACAAAACAATAGCTGCCCCAATCTCTGCTATCATGATTTCACAGACAAAACAATAGCTGCCCCAATCTCTGCTATCATTATTTGACACAGACAAAACAATAACGGCCCCAATCTCTGCTATCATTATTTGACACAGACAAAACAATAGCTGCCCCAATCTCTGCTATCATTATTTGACACAGACAAAACAATAACGGCCCCAATCTCTGCTATCATGATTTAACACAGACAAAACAATAACGGCCCCAATCTCTGCTATCATTATTTGACACAGACAAAACAATAGCTGCCCCAATCTCTGCTATCATTATTTGACACAGACAAAACAATAGCTGCCCCAATCTCTGCTATCATTATTTGACTCAGACAAAACAATAACTGAACCAATATCTGCTATCATTATTTGACACAGACAAAACAATAGCTGCCCCAATCTCTGCTATCATTATTTGACACAGACAAAACAATAGCTGCCCCATTATCTGCTATCATTATTTGACACAGACAAAACAATAGCTGCCCCAATCTCTGCTATCATTATTTGACACAGACAAAACAATAGCTGCCCCAATCTCTGCTATCATTATTTGACACAGACAAAACAATAGCTGCCCCAATCTCTGCTATCATGATTTGACACAGACAAAACAATAACGGCCCCAATCTCTCCTATCATTATTTGACACAGACAAAACAATAGCTGCCCCAATCTCTGCTATCATGATTTAACACAGACAAAACAATAGCTGCCCCAATCTCTGCTATCATGATTTAACACAGACAAAACAATAACGGCCCCAATCTCTGCTATCATTATTTGACACAGACAAAACAATAGCTGCCCCAATCTCTGCTATCATTATTTGACACAGACAAAACAATAACGGCCCCAATCTCTGCTATCATTATTTGACACAGACAAAACAATAGCTGCCCCAATCTCTGCTATCATTATTTGACACAGACAAAACAATAGCTGCCCCAATCTCTGCTTTCATGATTTAACACAGACAAAACAATAACGGCCCCAATCTCTGCTATCATTATTTGACACAGACAAAACAATAGCTGCCCCAATCTCTGCTATCATGATTTAACACAGACAAAACAATAACGGCCCCAATCTCTGCTATCATTATTTGACACAGACAAAACAATAGCTGCCCCAATCTCTGCTATCATTATTTGACTCAGACAAAACAATAACTGAACCAATATCTGCTATCATTATTTGACACAGACAAAACAATAGCTGCCCCAATCTCTGCTATCATTATTTGACACAGACAAAACAATAGCTGCCCCAATCTCTGCTATCATTATTTGACACAGACAAAACAATAGCTGCCCCAATCTCTGCTATCATTATTTGACACAGACAAAACAATAGCTGCCCCAATCTCTGCTATCATGATTTGACACAGACAAAACAATAACGGCCCCAATCTCTCCTATCATGATGTAACACAGACAAAACAATAGCTGCCCCAATCTCTGCTATCATGATTTAACACAGACAAAACAATAACGGCCCCAATCTCTGCTATCATTATTTGACACAGACAAAACAATAGCTGCCCCAATCTCTGCTATCATTATTTGACACAGACAAAACAATAGCTGCCCCAATCTCTGCTATCATTATTTGACACAGACAAAACAATAGCTGCCCCAATATCTGCTATCATTATTTGACACAGACAAAACAATAACGGCCCCAATCTCTGATATCATGATTTAACACAGACAAAACAATAACGGCCCCAATCTCTGCTATCATTATTTGACACAGACAAAACAATAGCTGCCCCAATCTCTGCTATCATTATTTGACACAGACAAAACAATAGCTGCCCCAATCTCTACTATCATTATTTGACACAGACAAAACAATAGCTGCCCCAATCTCTGCTATCATTATTTGACACAGACAAAACAATAGCTGCCCCAATCTCTGCTATCATTATTTGACACAGACAAAACAATAACGGCCCCAATATCTGCTATCATTATTTGACACAGACAAAACAATAGCTGCCCCAATCTCTGCTATCATTATTTGACACAGACAAAACAATAACGGCCCCAATCTCTGCTATCATTATTTAACACAGACAAAACAATAACGGCCCCAATCTCTGCTATCATTATTTGACACAGACAAAACAATAGCTGCCCCAGTCTCTGCTATCATTATTTGACACAGACAAAACAATAGCTGCCCCAATCTCTGCTATCATTATTTGACACAGACAAAACAATAGCTGCCCCAATCTCTGCTATCATTATTTGACACAGACAAAACAATAGCTGCCCCAATCTCTGCTATCATTATTTGACACAGACAAAACAATAACGGTCTCAATCTCTGCTATCATTATTTGACTCAGACAAAACAATAGCTGCCCCAATCTCTGCTATCATTATTTGATACAGACAAAACAATAGCTGCCCCATTATCTGCTATCATTATTTGACACAGACAAAACAATAACGGCCCCAATCTCTGCTATCATTATTTGACACAGACAAAACAATAGCTGCCCCAATCTCTGCTATCATTATTTGACACAGACAAAACAATAGCTGCCCCACTCTCTGCTATCATTATTTGACACAGACAAAACAATAGCTGCCCCAATGTCTGCTATCATTATTTGACACAGACAAAACAATAACGGCCCCAATCTCTGCTATCATGATTTAACACAGACAAAACAATAACGGCCCCAATCTCTGCTATCATTATTTGACACAGACAAAACAATAGCTGCCCCAATCTCTGCTATCATTATTTGACACAGACAAAACAATAGCTGCCCCAATCTCTGCTATCATTATTTGACACAGACAAAACAATAGCTGCCCCAATCTCTGCTATCATTATTTGACACAGACAAAACAATAGCTGCCCCAATCTCTGCTATCATTATTTGACACAGACAAAACAATAACGGCCCCAATCTCTGCTATCATTATTTGACACAGACAAAACAATAGCTGCCCCAATCTCTGCTATCATGATTTGACACAGACAAAACAATAGCTGCCCCAATCTCTGCTATCATTATTTGACACAGACAAAACAATAACTGCCCCAATCTCTACTATCATGATTTAACACAGACAAAACAATAGCTGCCCCAATCTCTGCTATCATTATTTGACACAGACAAAACAATAGCTGCCCCAATCTCTGCTATCATTATTTGACACAGACAAAACAATAACTGCCCCAATCTCTACTATCATGATTTAACACAGACAAAACAATAGCTGCCCCAATCTCTGCTATCATTATTTGACACAGACAAAACAATAGCTGCCCCAATATCTGCTATCATGATTTAACACAGACAAAACAATAACGGCCCCAATCTCTGCTATCATTATTTGACACAGACAAAACAATAGCTGCCCCAATCTCTGCTATCATTATTTGACACAGACAAAACAATAGCTGCCCCAATCTCTACTATCATTATTTGACACAGACAAAACAATAGCTGCCCCAATCTCTGCTATCATTATTTGACACAGACAAAACAATAGCTGCCCCAATCTCTGCTATCATTATTTGACACAGACAAAACAATAACGGCCCCAATATCTGCTATCATTATTTGACACAGACAAAACAATAGCTGCCCCAATCTCTGCTATCATTATTTGACACAGACAAAACAATAACGGCCCCAATCTCTGCTATCATTATTTAACACAGACAAAACAATAACGGCCCCAATCTCTGCTATCATTATTTGACACAGACAAAACAATAGCTGCCCCAGTCTCTGCTATCATTATTTGACACAGACAAAACAATAGCTGCCCCAATCTCTGCTATCATTATTTGACACAGACAAAACAATAGCTGCCCCAATCTCTGCTATCATTATTTGACACAGACAAAACAATAGCTGCCCCAATCTCTGCTATCATTATTTGACACAGACAAAACAATAACGGTCTCAATCTCTGCTATCATTATTTGACTCAGACAAAACAATAGCTGCCCCAATCTCTGCTATCATTATTTGATACAGACAAAACAATAGCTGCCCCATTATCTGCTATCATTATTTGACACAGACAAAACAATAACGGCCCCAATCTCTGCTATCATTATTTGACACAGACAAAACAATAGCTGCCCCAATCTCTGCTATCATTATTTGACACAGACAAAACAATAGCTGCCCCACTCTCTGCTATCATTATTTGACACAGACAAAACAATAGCTGCCCCAATGTCTGCTATCATTATTTGACACAGACAAAACAATAACGGCCCCAATCTCTGCTATCATGATTTAACACAGACAAAACAATAACGGCCCCAATCTCTGCTATCATTATTTGACACAGACAAAACAATAGCTGCCCCAATCTCTGCTATCATTATTTGACACAGACAAAACAATAGCTGCCCCAATCTCTGCTATCATTATTTGACACAGACAAAACAATAGCTGCCCCAATCTCTGCTATCATTATTTGACACAGACAAAACAATAGCTGCCCCAATCTCTGCTATCATTATTTGACACAGACAAAACAATAACGGCCCCAATCTCTGCTATCATTATTTGACACAGACAAAACAATAGCTGCCCCAATCTCTGCTATCATGATTTGACACAGACAAAACAATAGCTGCCCCAATCTCTGCTATCATTATTTGACACAGACAAAACAATAACTGCCCCAATCTCTACTATCATGATTTAACACAGACAAAACAATAGCTGCCCCAATCTCTGCTATCATTATTTGACACAGACAAAACAATAGCTGCCCCAATCTCTGCTATCATGATTTCACAGACAAAACAATAGCTGCCCCAATCTCTGCTATCATTATTTGACACAGACAAAACAATAACGGCCCCAATCTCTGCTATCATTATTTGACACAGACAAAACAATAGCTGCCCCAATCTCTGCTATCATTATTTGACACAGACAAAACAATAACGGCCCCAATCTCTGCTATCATGATTTAACACAGACAAAACAATAACGGCCCCAATATCTGCTATCATTATTTGACACAGACAAAACAATAGCTGCCCCAATCTCTGCTATCATTATTTGACACAGACAAAACAATAGCTGCCCCAATCTCTGCTATCATTATTTGACTCAGACAAAACAATAACTGAACCAATATCTGCTATCATTATTTGACACAGACAAAACAATAGCTGCCCCAATCTCTGCTATCATTATTTGACACAGACAAAACAATAGCTGCCCCAATCTCCGCTATCATTATTTGACACAGACAAAACAATAGCTGCCCCAATCTCTGCTATCATTATTTGACTCAGACAAAACAATAACTGAACCAATATCTGCTATCATTATTTGACACAGACAAAACAATAGCTGCCCCATTATCTGCTATCATTATTTGACACAGACAAAACAATAGCTGCCCCAATCTCTGCTATCATTATTTGACACAGACAAAACAATAGCTGCCCCAATCTCTGCTATCATTATTTGACACAGACAAAACAATAGCTGCCCCAATCTCTGCTATCATGATTTGACACAGACAAAACAATAACGGCCCCAATCTCTCCTATCATTATTTGACACAGACAAAACAATAGCTGCCCCAATCTCTGCTATCATGATTTAACACAGACAAAACAATAGCTGCCCCAATCTCTGCTATCATGATTTAACACAGACAAAACAATAACGGCCCCAATCTCTGCTATCATTATTTGACACAGACAAAACAATAGCTGCCCCAATCTCTGCTATCATTATTTGACACAGACAAAACAATAACGGCCCCAATCTCTGCTATCATTATTTGACACAGACAAAACAATAGCTGCCCCAATCTCTGCTATCATTATTTGACACAGACAAAACAATAGCTGCCCCAATCTCTGCTTTCATGATTTAACACAGACAAAACAATAACGGCCCCAATCTCTGCTATCATTATTTGACACAGACAAAACAATAGCTGCCCCAATCTCTGCTATCATGATTTAACACAGACAAAACAATAACGGCCCCAATCTCTGCTATCATTATTTGACACAGACAAAACAATAGCTGCCCCAATCTCTGCTATCATTATTTGACACAGACAAAACAATAGCTGCCCCAATCTCTGCTATCATGATTTAACACAGACAAAACAATAACGGCCCCAATCTCTGCTATCATTATTTGACACAGACAAAACAATAACGGCCCCAATCTCTGCTATCATGATTTAACACAGACAAAACAATAACGGCCCCAATCTCTGCTATCATTATTTGACTCAGACAAAACAATAACGGCCCCAATCTCTGCTATCATTATTTGACACAGACAAAACAATAACGGCCCCAATCTCTGCTATCATTATTTGACACAGACAAAACAATGGCTGCCCCAATCTCTGCTATCATTATTTGACACAGACAAAACAATAACGGCCCCAATCTCTGCTATCATGATTTAACACAGACAAAACAATAACGGCCCCGATCTCTGCTATCATTATTTGACACAGACAAAACAATAGCTGCCCCAATCTCTGCTATCATTATTTGACACAGACAAAACAATAGCTGCCCCAATCTCTGCTATCATTATTTGACACAGACAAAACAATAGCTGCCCCAATCTCTGCTATCATTATTTGACACAGACAAAACAATAGCTGCCCCAATCTCTGCTATCATTATTTGACACAGACAAAACAATAGCTGCCCCAATCTCTGCTATCATTATTTGACACAGACAAAACAATAACGGCCCCAATCTCTGCTATCATGATTTAACACAGACAAAACAATAACGGCCCCAATCTCTGCTATCATTATTTGACACAGACAAAACAATAACTGCCCCAATCTCTACTATCATGATTTAACACAGACAAAACAATAGCTGCCCCAATCTCTGCTATCATTATTTGACACAGACAAAACAATAGCTGCCCCAATCTCTGCTATCATGATTTCACAGACAAAACAATAGCTGCCCCAATCTCTGCTATCATTATTTGACACAGACAAAACAATAACGGCCCCAATCTCTGCTATCATTATTTGACACAGACAAAACAATAGCTGCCCCAATCTCTGCTATCATTATTTGACACAGACAAAACAATAACGGCCCCAATCTCTGCTATCATGATTTAACACAGACAAAACAATAACGGCCCCAATATCTGCTATCATTATTTGACACAGACAAAACAATAGCTGCCCCAATCTCTGCTATCATTATTTGACACAGACAAAACAATAGCTGCCCCAATCTCTGCTATCATTATTTGACTCAGACAAAACAATAACTGAACCAATATCTGCTATCATTATTTGACACAGACAAAACAATAGCTGCCCCAATCTCTGCTATCATTATTTGACACAGACAAAACAATAGCTGCCCCAATCTCCGCTATCATTATTTGACACAGACAAAACAATAGCTGCCCCAATCTCTGCTATCATTATTTGACTCAGACAAAACAATAACTGAACCAATATCTGCTATCATTATTTGACACAGACAAAACAATAGCTGCCCCATTATCTGCTATCATTATTTGACACAGACAAAACAATAGCTGCCCCAATCTCTGCTATCATTATTTGACACAGACAAAACAATAGCTGCCCCAATCTCTGCTATCATTATTTGACACAGACAAAACAATAGCTGCCCCAATCTCTGCTATCATGATTTGACACAGACAAAACAATAACGGCCCCAATCTCTCCTATCATTATTTGACACAGACAAAACAATAGCTGCCCCAATCTCTGCTATCATGATTTAACACAGACAAAACAATAGCTGCCCCAATCTCTGCTATCATGATTTAACACAGACAAAACAATAACGGCCCCAATCTCTGCTATCATTATTTGACACAGACAAAACAATAGCTGCCCCAATCTCTGCTATCATTATTTGACACAGACAAAACAATAACGGCCCCAATCTCTGCTATCATTATTTGACACAGACAAAACAATAGCTGCCCCAATCTCTGCTATCATTATTTGACACAGACAAAACAATAGCTGCCCCAATCTCTGCTTTCATGATTTAACACAGACAAAACAATAACGGCCCCAATCTCTGCTATCATTATTTGACACAGACAAAACAATAGCTGCCCCAATCTCTGCTATCATGATTTAACACAGACAAAACAATAACGGCCCCAATCTCTGCTATCATTATTTGACACAGACAAAACAATAGCTGCCCCAATCTCTGCTATCATTATTTGACACAGACAAAACAATAGCTGCCCCAATCTCTGCTATCATGATTTAACACAGACAAAACAATAACGGCCCCAATCTCTGCTATCATTATTTGACACAGACAAAACAATAACGGCCCCAATCTCTGCTATCATGATTTAACACAGACAAAACAATAACGGCCCCAATCTCTGCTATCATTATTTGACTCAGACAAAACAATAACGGCCCCAATCTCTGCTATCATTATTTGACACAGACAAAACAATAACGGCCCCAATCTCTGCTATCATTATTTGACACAGACAAAACAATGGCTGCCCCAATCTCTGCTATCATTATTTGACACAGACAAAACAATAACGGCCCCAATCTCTGCTATCATGATTTAACACAGACAAAACAATAACGGCCCCGATCTCTGCTATCATTATTTGACACAGACAAAACAATAGCTGCCCCAATCTCTGCTATCATTATTTGACACAGACAAAACAATAGCTGCCCCAATCTCTGCTATCATTATTTGACACAGACAAAACAATAGCTGCCCCAATCTCTGCTATCATTATTTGACACAGACAAAACAATAGCTGCCCCAATCTCTGCTATCATTATTTGACACAGACAAAACAATAGCTGCCCCAATCTCTGCTATCATTATTTGACACAGACAAAACAATAACGGCCCCAATCTCTGCTATCATGATTTAACACAGACAAAACAATAACGGCCCCAATCTCTGCTATCATTATTTGACACAGACAAAACAATAGCTGCCCCAATCTCTGCTATCATTATTTGACACAGACAAAACAATAGCTGCCCCAATCTCTGCTATCATTATTTGACACAGACAAAACAATAGCTGCACCAATCTCTGCTATCATTATTTGACACAGACAAAACAATAGCTGCCCCAATCTCTGCTATCATTATTTGACACAGACAAAACAATAACGGCCTCAATCTCTGCTATCATTATTTGACTCAGACAAAACAATAGCTGCCCCAATCTCTGCTATCATTATTTGACACAGACAAAACAATAGCTGCCCCATTATCTGCTATCATTATTTGACACAGACAAAACAATAACGGCCCCAATCTCTGCTATCATTATTTGACACAGACAAAACAATAGCTGCCCCAATCTCTGCTATCATTATTTGACACAGACAAAACAATAGCTGCCCCAATCTCTGCTATCATTATTTGACACAGACAAAACAATAACGGCCCCAATATCTGCTATCATTATTTGACACAGACAAAACAATAACGGCCCCAATCTCTGCTATCATGATTTAACACAGACAAAACAATAACGGCCCCAATCTCTGCTATCATTATTTGACACAGACAAAACAATAGCTGCCCCAATCTCTGCTATCATTATTTGACACAGACAAAACAATAGCTGCCCCAATCTCTGCTATCATTATTTGACACAGACAAAACCATAGCTGCCCCAATCTCTGCTATAATTATTTGACACAGACAAAACAATAGCTGCCCCAATCTCTGCTATCATTATTTGACACAGACAAAACAATAACGGCCCCAATCTCTGCTATCATTATTTGACACAGACAAAACAATAACTGCCGCAATCTCTGCTATCATGATTTGACACAGACAAAACAATAGCTGCCCCAATCTCTGCTATCATTATTTGACACAGACAAAACAATAGCTGCCCCAATCTCTGCTATCATGATTTCACAGACAAAACAATAGCTGCCCCAATCTCTGCTATCATTATTTGACACAGACAAAACAATAACTGCCCCAATCTCTACTATCATGATTTAACACAGACAAAACAATAGCTGCCCCAATCTCTGCTATCATTATTTGACACAGACAAAACAATAGCTGCCCCAATCTCTGCTATCATGATTTCACAGACAAAACAATAGCTGCCCCAATCTCTGCTATCATTATTTGACACAGACAAATTAATAACGGCCCCAATCTCTGCTATCATTATTTGACACAGACAAAACAATAGCTGCCCCAATCTCTGCTATCATTATTTGACACAGACAAAACAATAACGGCCCCAATCTCTGCTATCATGATTTAACACAGACAAAACAATAACGGCCCCAATCTCTGCTATCATTATTTGACACAGACAAAACAATAGCTGCCCCAATCTCTGCTATCATTATTTGACACAGACAAAACAATAGCTGCCCCAATCTCTGCTATCATTATTTGACTCAGACAAAACAATAACTGAACCAATATCTGCTATCATTATTTGACACAGACAAAACAATAGCTGCCCCAATCTCTGCTATCATTATTTGACACAGACAAAACAATAGCTGCCCCAATCTCCGCTATCATTATTTGACACAGACAAAACAATAGCTGCCCCAATCTCTGCTATCATTATTTGACTCAGACAAAACAATAACTGAACCAATATCTGCTATCATTATTTGACACAGACAAAACAATAGCTGCCCCAATCTCTGCTATCATTATTTGACACAGACAAAACAATAGCTGCCCCAATCTCTGCTATCATTATTTGACACAGACAAAACAATAGCTGCCCCAATCTCTGCTATCATTATTTGACACAGACAAAACAATAGCTGCCCCAATCTCTGCTATCATGATTTGACACAGACAAAACAATAACGGCCCCAATCTCTCCTATCATTATTTGACACAGACAAAACAATAGCTGCCCCAATCTCTGCTATCATGATTTAACACAGACAAAACAATAGCTGCCCCAATCTCTGCTATCATGATTTAACACAGACAAAACAATAACGGCCCCAATCTCTGCTATCATTATTTGACACAGACAAAACAATAGCTGCCCCAATCTCTGCTATCATTATTTGACACAGACAAAACAATAACGGCCCCAATCTCTGCTATCATTATTTGACACAGACAAAACAATAGCTGCCCCAATCTCTGCTATCATTATTTGACACAGACAAAACAATAGCTGCCCCAATCTCTGCTTTCATGATTTAACACAGACAAAACAATAACGGCCCCAATCTCTGCCATCATTATTTGACTCAGACAAAACAATAACGGCCCCAATCTCTGCTATCATTATTTGACACAGACAAAACAATAACGGCCCCAATCTCTGCTATCATTATTTGACACAGACAAAACAATAGCTGCCCCAATCTCTGCTATCATTATTTGACACAGACAAAACAATAACGGCCCCAATCTCTGCTATCATGATTTAACACAGACAAAACAATAACGGCCCCAATCTCTGCTATCATTATTTGACACAGACAAAACAATAGCTGCCCCAATCTCTGCTATCATTATTTGACACAGACAAAACAATAGCTGCCCCAATCTCTGCTATCATTATTTGACACAGACAAAACAATAGCTGCCCCAATCTCTGCTATCATTATTTGACACAGACAAAACAATAGCTGCCCCAATCTCTGCTATCATTATTTGACACAGACAAAACAATAGCTGCCCCAATCTCTGCTATCATTATTTGACACAGACAAAACAATAACGGCCCCAATCTCTGCTATCATGATTTAACACAGACAAAACAATAACGGCCCCAATCTCTGCTATCATTATTTGACACAGACAAAACAATAGCTGCCCCAATCTCTGCTATCATTATTTGACACAGACAAAACAATAACGGCCCCAATCTCTGCTATCATGATTTAACACAGACAAAACAATAACGGCCCCAATCTCTGCTATCATTATTTGACACAGACAAAACAATAGCTGCCCCAATCTCTGCTATCATTATTTGACACAGACAAAACAATAGCTGCCCCAATCTCTGCTATAATTATTTGACACAGACAAAACAATAGCTGCCCCAATCTCTGCTATCATGATTTCACAGACAAAACAATAGCTGCCCCAATCTCTGCTATCATTATTTGACACAGACAAAACAATAACGGCCCCAATCTCTGCTATCATTATTTGACACAGACAAAACAATAGCTGCCCCAATCTCTGCTATCATTATTTGACACAGACAAAACAATAACTACCCCAATCTCTGCTATCATTATTTGACACAGACAAAACAATAGCTGCCCCAATCTCTGCTATTATGATTTAACACAGACAAAACAATAGCTGCCCCAATCTCTGCTATCATTATTTAACACAGACAAAACAATAGCTGCCCCAATCTCTGCTATCATGATTTAACACAGACAAAACAATAGCTGCCCCAATCTCTGCTATCATTATTTGACACAGACAAAACAATAACTGCCCCAATCTCTGCTATCATTATTTGACACAGACAAAACAATAACTGCCCCAATCTCTGCTATCATTATTTGACACAGACAAAACAATAGCTGCCCCAATCTCTGCTATCATTATTTGACACAGACAAAACAATAGCTGCCCCAATCTCTGCTATCATGATTTAACAGACAAAACAATAAATGCCACAATCTATCACATTTAAGACAGACAAAACAATAACCCCCAATGCCTGCTATCATCATGTAACACAGACAAAACAATAACTGTTCCATTGTCTGCTATAATCATTTAACACAGACAAAACTATAACTGCCCCAATGTCTGCTATCATCATGTAACACAGACAAAACAATAACTGTTCCATTGTCTGCTATAATCATTTAACACAGACAAAACAATAACCCCCAATGCCTGCTATCATCATGTAACACAGACAAAACAATAACTGTTCCATTGTCTGCTATAATCATTTAACACAGACAAAACAACAACTACCCCAATGTCTGCTATTATCATCATTTAACACAGACAAAGAACAACTGCCCCAATCTCTACCACCATTATTTGACAGAGACAACAGAATACACACACCACGCATCATCTGTTTGTGACCATCTTTAACCCTTCACGCAGGCCTGCAATGTCTAGTGGCCCTAGCACTTCCCATACCCAGAGCTTGTTCCTTTCATGGTGTTCTTTGGGATGTTTTTTTCTCAGGTAAAGTTGAGCGGGTGTGCTCTGCTCAATACTAATAGTTACTAACCCAAACCACAATCCTGGTTTAAATACATCTTACAACTTTATGTATTCGACCACCACTATTTATTGTCTGTTTTTGCTATACAGAATGGATCCTCCTATCGCAATGATATTCAGGAATGTTGTCAAGAGAGGGATCCAGGCCATGCCGAATGTCCTTCATAAAACAAGGATATATAGTCACCTGGAAAATCATGAAACATCAAATGGCGTGGCATGGTCACAGAGAAAACGCAGGCACGGAACAAAGAAATGAGCCTGCGACAGGAATTCTAACTAGTGGCGAATTCATCCGCCCACAGCATAGTCATTTCTTCAGAATCTAACTGAAATATGACAAAGCCTACAGCCCAGCAATTATTGTGTATCCTTTGGAATGAAGATGCCAGCTTTGCCACAATTAATATCCATATAACACACAGCATGGGATAGACGCGTGGTGCCCATGTTACGTCACTGATAACTCATACTGTCCAGTGTGAGACTGAGCATGTGCAAAACATATTTACCACAGTCCATGGTATTGGACATTAATGTTCACCCACAGCCATATGTCTTGCATGTTTTCAATAATTTCCAACACGATCCACGACTCTGGTGATAGAGTGAGATGGCAGAACATGACCGCCCACGCTTATCGGCATGGCACATGATGGATGGATGTTTCTCCACATCATGATTGTCTCTTGGTCTCCCCTGTCTTTTCCCTTCCAGGTTTCATGCTGTTACTACATTTCCCAGTTAGTTAGTTAGTCACGGTTCCAACTTCACAGCAACGGGTCGTTACCATTTCCCAGTGTACTCCTTTATCACGATCTTACCTAAAGAATGTGGAATGTTCACATCTGATATGAGTAACCAGCTCTCTGCCTAGGCTGTTTTCTTTCAAGGTGTCGTCATTAGTTAATTTAACTGTTCAAGGTATCGCCATTAGTTAATTTAACTGTTCAAGGTATCGCCATTAGTTAATTTAACTGTTCAAGATATCATCATTAGTTAATTTAACTGTTCAAGGTATCGTCATTAGTTAATTTAACTGTTCAAGGTATCGTCATTAGTTAATTTAACTGTTAAAGGTATCATCATTAGTAGTGATCACTGTTCAAAATGTCGTCATTAATTAAAATAGCCGTTCAAGGTATCGCCATTAGTTAATTTAACTGTTCAAGGTATCGCCATTAGTTAATTTAACTGTTCAAGGTATCGCCATTAGTTAATTTAACTGTTCAAGATATCATCATTAGTTAATTTAACTGTTCAAGGTGTCGTCATTAGTTAATTTAACTGTTCAAGGTATCGTCATTAGTTAATTTCACTGTTCAAAATGTCGTCATTAGTTAAAATAGCCGTTCAAGGTATCGTCATTAGTTAATTTAACTGTTCAAGGTATCGTCATTAGTTAATTTAACTGTTCAAGGTATCGTCATTAGTTAAAATAGCCGTTCAAGATATCATCATTAGTTAATTTAACTGTTCAAGGTATCGTCATTAGTTAATTTAACTGTTCAAAGTATCGTCATTAGTTAATTTAACTGTTCAAGGTATCGTCATTAGTTAATTTAACTGTTCAAGGTATCGTCATTAGTTAATTTAACTGTTCAAGGTATCGTCATTAGTTAAAATAGCCGTTCAAGGGATCGTCATTAGTTAATTCAACTGTTCACGATTTTATCATTCTGCACTTTTGCAGTCTCATAAAGTTATTAATGTCCATGACTCACTTCCATACATCAAAACTGGCTCTATGTAACTCGTAAGAACTCTTTTTCTTATTTTCGTTGACAAAAATGTTGTATACAATATTCTTACTTTTGCTAAATGCGGCGCTGGCTTGGGATATTCTACACTCCACCTCTTTAATACATCTTCCATCCGCTCTTATCAATGTGCCAAGATATTTCAATCCATATTAACTTGGTTCAGAAATGTTAGTTACTATTTTGTTTGGACTTCTTTTCTTTGAGCTTTGCAATTACCAATGTCCGTTTTCTGGTATTTAGACTGAAGATTATTTTGGTTTCAACTGTGCTTGTTGATTTCACAGGATCAATAATATATCTGTTATTGTCTACTCACAGCTGTATGTAATACATAATATAGCCCACTCTTGTTTGTTAAGTGCGACCCCATAGAGCAGTATTTCCCAACCTTTTTTGTACCATGCCCCACTTAAGCCTTTCTAAAATTCATATTGCCCCCCTCCCCCGCCTCATGCCCCCCCCCCCTCAACATATACATTATTTTTAATATTCAAAAATTGAAATGTTCACTAAAGAAACTTGAATGATAGGTTTTAGGAAGAAATCACTAGGTAATTATTGAGCAAACACAGTAAGTAAATTTTCAAAACATATAATGGAGAACTGAAATTCAAGTACAAAATAATTTTAATGAAAGATTTTTCTATATTATTTTAATTATTAGTAATTATTTATTATTTAAATTTAGTGAGATCCTTGCGCTTGATGCTTGCTGCAAAGAGATCTTATGTCAGGTTCCAATTTAGTTAACTTCAGTCTCAAGTCTCCCCGTTTTGTTATATTCAGCCGATTTCTTCCATTTTCGAATTGCCCCCCTTAACAGTCAAATTGCCCCCCTGTGGGGCGTGGGCCTCACGTTGGGAAACACTGCCATAGAGTCATAAACCCTGCAAAATAAACAAGCTCAGACAACACTAATATGTTTTACTTTGGAACTAAACATAATACAGAAATGTCATGTTTTAATACATGAAATATATTAGTTAGTTAGTCACGGTTCCAACTTCACAGCAACGGGTCGTCCCCATTATGCTCCGTTCCTGTGCCAGTGAATATCACATAAAACGCTCCCCACTGCCCAATGTGAAAAGTGGAAAAGACAGGAGTCTCGACAAACAACAGCCCGCACAGATACACTGTGCATAATGCCGCCGCCAGAATGTCAACACAATAATCCCCCACGAAACATCCAGTTTATCTCTGATGGAATTGGCAGTCATTTTCCCATCTGGATGTTTCCTAGATGTTTACCCACACAGTCCAAGAAAATACAGTTCATCATCGATGGCAGTGGCAGTCAACCAGAAGCCCAGCAGCCACGCATTTCTGCATAAGGTAAAAACCGGTCAACTCTGGGACATAGCCAGCTGTCATCGTTCCGAACATGCAGTCACGTTCCAAAAAACCTCGGGCAGATTCAAAAGCATTTCACATGAAACTCACAGTGTCGCGCCACGCACTCACTCAGTAGCAGGGCGACGGAACCATCAAGCCTCCTTAGTCGCCTCTTACGACATGCGTGGTAGGCTGCAGTGTTGCTATTCTTTGCTTCCCTAATGTGCCCCGGCAACACACGGGAAACACATGAAATATATTTGGATACATAATTATGGTATTAGCCAGTCAACAGATCACCCTCATTGCACAGTTTAGTCGATGGATCAACATCACGGCACACGGGTGTAACCCATAAGTGATCCGTTCTCCTCCTAACTCAAACCTGAGTCTGGAGAAATTCAGCTCAGTGCACGAACTCCGTAGCAGGATCCTTAAATACTTGGGTAGATTTTTAACTCGAAATTTTGCCCGGGCAGCGCCGTTAGGTTACTCTTTTTCGATTTCCAACTGCCAAGGGATTTTTTACGTGCGCAACTATAAACACGGACGTCTGATCGCACTACCCAGAGACCAGGGAAAATTTAATTACTAGAAGTCCACGTGAAAAAATCCCGGTCCTCACCGGGGCTTGAACCCGGGACCTCCAGCACTCGAGGCGGACACCATACCTCGAGACCACGCATCCTCCGTTTGCCTCATTGCACATTGAATTGTTAGTGCATTATCACTGCAGTTCAGATCCTCTCCTCAGTATCTGCCTCAGCATGTTGCGACTGACGACACCAGTTCTGTGTTGACTGGCTTCCAGCATGGTGCTCTTGTCTAGGATTGCCAGATATCCAAGTTTTTAATAAAATAATTCATTGTCCCGAAACCTGCTTTCGGGACACCCATTTGTCTGTCAAATAAAATATTTAATTAAATCAAACGCTTTCCTGATTCATTTAGCAGAACTGTTTAAATGTCAGCGCAGACGCTGAAGTTGTATTTTCATTGTTGCTGTGGTTGGTTTCTGTTTGTTGTGAATTATGAAGACCTAAAGTCTGTCCGGAAATTAATGCCGTCATTCACGATCAATTATTGTGAAAACTGTCTGTTGCATCGTTATGAAATTTCTCCTGCCGTCTTATATTTACCCCCACCCATGGAATATGTCTTTGATAGGTCCAAAAGCAACTTAAATCATCGAAAGCGGCGACATTTCTTTGATGTATTGGGGAAAATGTAGTGAATTTACGCTAACAAACTAGTCTTAAAGTAAAGCAACGTCATTTCGGGTAAGGACACAAGTACAAGGCGTACGTAAGCAGATTCGTATGGGAGTGGGTGCAATAAAAAAAGTAGCTTAAAAGTCGACAGGGTCGACTGCATTGCACCGGGTTTTTATCCCATATGGCTCAGTATCTTTCCGCAGCGCGGAAAGCGTAGCACAAAGCACGAACTCAGTAGCGCCAGCGACGACCCTCGGGAGTCTCCGAAAAAATGCACTCGTGAAATGAAGGAATCGAACATACAACCTTCGGAGCCCGAGTCAGACGGCTTGACCACGGAGAATCCCGAGAGGGGTGACAGAGAATTTACAGAGGCATGGGGTAAATAATGTGTAAATTGACAGGAAAGTAGAAGGAATATATTTCTTACCTTATTTTTCATTTCCTTCTTGTTTCTTCAGCTGCTGTACACACGTATTCATGTTACTAGGATGCATTTAGCTTTTAATATTGAGTTCCTGAAAGCTTCCAAATAGCTGTGCGTTAATGTGCGTATGGAGTGACCAGAAATGATACCGCAATTTAGTCATCATGTGTCCATTTTTAAGGATCTGTTCAGCTGTCTTGTGTAGTTTGTTCGCACGTACACATGGGTGACAGACCCGCTTTGAGTCTTCGTGAAAGATTGTCTACTCTGCTGTTAACTGTTCAGAGACGGAACATGATTACCTGTTTTGCACTATGAAAATAGTTGTCAGTGCCTCTGTAGTGGGCTTTCTTCTTAACAACCAAGATGTTGGTCCTCTTTTCATTGAAGTTTATAGATTGATTCCTATGCACGTGTGTTGTCCCCTAATTTGACGTGTTTGCTCTCACGTTTCTTGTTATGCCACAATATGTCAGTTTCCACCACAATATTACTCTTCTGTTGGTATTCAATGCGTTTAGTGTTTTTTTTTTCTTTCTTTCAATACCAGTTGTTTGTCGCCGCTGAGGGCTTGCGGAATTGAAAATTCATCACTGTGGAATACAAACTGTTGCCATTGACATTGTGCTGATACTGTAATGTTTCATCATCATCATCAAGTGCCGTGCCGGCTGGCGTAGGCGTTCATGGCTCTCCATAGATCTCGGTCTTTGGTTTTCTGGATCAACTCTGGTGCTGATATTCCTCCATGCCACCGTCTCAATCCATCCAGCATCACTTCTCTTGGTCTACCTCTGCCTCTCTTCCCCTCGATCTTTCCAGTTGTTACGATGTTCTCCAATGCCTCTCTTCTCATCACGTGACCGAAGAAAGATGTTTGTCTCTGTCTTATTGTTGTATATAATGTTCTAGTTTCATTAGCCTGTTTCAGGCAGTCGTCGTTAGTTACTCTGGCAGTCCAAGGAATTCGCAACATTCGTCTCAGGAACCACATCTCTGTTGCTTCTAATTTCTTCTTAATTTGTTCATTTACGTTCCAAGATTCACTGCCATACAGCAAAACTGGTTCTACATAGCATTTCAGCACTCTCTTTCTTACATTCAGTGATAGTGACTTATTGCATAAGATACTCTTCATTTTCTGAAAAGCGGCTTTTGCCTGCCCTATTCTACTCCTAATCTCTGTTGTACATCTTCCATCTGATGTTATAAATGCCCCTAGGTATCTAAAATTATCAACTTGGTTAAGGATTTTCCCTTCTATTTCTATGTCACATTTTGGTGTCACCATTTTCTTTGATATTACCATTGTTACTGTTTTCTTGATATTCAAGGAGAGTCCTTTCCTTGCACTCTCTGTTACTACAACGTCTAATAATTGTTGTAGGTCTGTTGAATTATCCGCCACCAATACTGTGTCATCTGCATAGCGTATATTATTTATATTATAACCTCCAACTAGTATTCCTGGCATCTCTTTGATCTCTCTCATTATTACTTCGCTATACAGGGAGAAAAGATCTGGTGACAAGACACACCCTTGTCGTACTCCTAGCTTTATCCGTTCGTAACTACCCTCTTTATTTCCCATTTTAATTGCTGCTACTTGGTTCCAGTAAACATTCTTTATTATTCTTAAATCTTTTCCATCAATGTTGATATCTTCCAACATTTTAATCAGTTCATCATGTTTTACTTTATCAAATGCCTTAGTATAATCTATGAAGCACAAATATATGTCTCTCTGTTTCTCTATTGACCTTTCTATTAGTGTCCGTAATGTATAAATTACATTGTTTGTGCCCTTTCCTTCCACAAATCCATACTGTTCTTCACTAATTTCCATTTTTCTTTTCTTTTTGATTCTTCTCATTATGATTCTGAGTAGAAGCTTAGTGATATGGTTTATAAGGTTAATTGTACGAAAATCTTCACAATCAATTGCTCCTGGTCTTTTTGGTATAGCTATAAATAAAGATTTCAGCATATCACTGGGTAAATATCCACTGCTGTAAATATCATTCAACATTTTGGTTAATATATCTACTCCAAATTCTCCCAATACTTCTAATTCTTCTATTGTGATTTCATCTGGCCCAGCTGTTTTTCCTTTCTTCATACGTTTCATAGCGTCAGCGACTTCTTCTTTCAGAATAGGTGGACCTTCTAAGTTACTATCTTCTGTTAATTCTCCCCTTTCTCCTTCATATAATTCTCTTATATACTCATTCCACCTCTTCATTATAGCATCTTCCTCTAATATTATCTTTCCTGTTTTTGATTTCAAACACTCTGTATTTATTCTTATTTTTCTTCCTGTAAGCTCACTGATTTTTCTGTGCATATTTTTTGTATCTTTAATGGAATTTAATTCAATTTTTTTGCATTGCTCGTTTAACCAACTTTCTTTAGCCTTCCCACATTTATCTTTTATTTCTTTATTTATCTTAGCGTATTCTTGTTTGTCATTTTTACTCTGTTTTCTTTTGTCCATCAGTTTTAAGATATCTTCATTCATCCATTTTTTCTTAGCTATTTTGCCTCTCTCCGGTAATACTTCTTTGCTAGTTTGATGAATGGAGTCCCTTAACATTTCCCATTGTTCATCTATACTCTGTATTTTAGTTATTGCATTGTACCTATTTTTCACAGTCACTCTGTATTGTTCTTGCATTTCTTTATCTATTTTCAGAACCTCTTTATTAAGTCTCATGTTCTTAACCATTTTTTTTCCCTCTCTTTAATCTTACTTTTATTTGTCCACATAGTGGTACATGATCACTATTACAGTCAGCACCAGGCATTGTCTTTACATTAATTAAAGCATTTCTAAATCTTTTATTAATTAGTATGTAGTCAATTTGGTTGCGTATTTTCTTATCAGGGCTTATCCATGTGTACAGTCGTCTTTTATGGTGTTTAAACCATGTGTTTCCAATTATCATCTCATTGATATTTGCCCATTCTATTAGCTTTTCCCCTCTTTCATTTCTTGTACCTAAACCATAATTCCCCACTACATCCTCCATTTTTCCCTTTCCTACTTTTGCATTAAAATCACCAAGTAATGTTTAGGGCCTGCAATTCGTCTGAATAGTTGGAGCAAAATATCCCAGTAAGCGTGCACGTGGATTAAGGTCTGCGATCTGCTCAGATCTTAATCTGTGTCGGACGATTCCAGTAGGTTGATGACTGCTCTCGGTTGCATAAAATTCAATCCATCCTTTCTCCAATAGTCCTCTTCCCCTTTCAACACATTGTCCTCACATTTTTCCAGTAACTTTATCAATATTTAATAGGGCGGACTGGATTAGTATCTTGATGTCAGACAATTTGAATATAGTATTGTCAGCTGCCACCTGTCCTTTAATTTTAGCCCATACAAGTTCTATAGGGTTAAAATGAGAATGGTACGGCGGAAGTCTCAAGCACCCATGACGATGCTCTTCTATCAACTTGCCGATTTGATATTTCTTGCTTTTTGGCGTCTGTTTTACAAGGGACAGCAATTCTAGCTAGAAATACGTTTCTGGAAATGGTATGTTTTCCACTCTGAGCCATATCTTCATTGCTCCCTTTGTGCTCGAAGCTGTAGGTATTTTGTCTTCTTGGGCAACAACATTGATATCACGCATTGTCCATAATTGGACACGACGGTCTATCTAGGGATGGAAGCACAGTATTCTCGAGCCAATCTCTAAATACATTACCATTCACCTTATTATGATAATCCCTATTGTCTGTATGCTTTGATAAGAACACGAGCCCAGCATTCTGTTGTAAGCTATTATGCGTATTACCATGACAAAAAGCTGTCCTATACTACTGGGCACATATCGCTTTATCTGTCCATCCACTGATTGCCATTTCGTATCACTTGTGTGGTGCACATTCTAGAGCTAATACATGCTTATCAAGCTCCGACCCTCGCGGAAAGAGCGCTTTTATTAGTTCAAAACCAATCGTCGTTGCCCTTCGCGGGGCGCGGCGTTCCCACTGGTGACTCTGGATAACTTTGTGCTGATCGCATGGCCTTACGTGCCGGCGACGCATCTTTCAAATGTCTGCCTTATCAAATGTCGATGGTGGGGGAACTTGCGTGTCCCATCGACCCCATGTGCTTGCCGATGGATGAAAACTACATATCGGACAGCTCTTGGGATAGGGACCAGACTAAGAGAGACACAACCTGCTGCTCTGCAGGTAGACTGAGGATAGCAATCAATAGACTAAATCAGGTACATGAAGGCAGAAGTTCTTGGTCCGGACAAAACTATAAGGCTCTCTGTCGAGGGCTGTGGCTGAACGCCTCTAAGCCACAAACCCGCGGATCTGAGAGCCGGGCCGATACATACCTACCGATAAATAGAGGTGAGATACTGAGCACGCTACAAGCCCAGTTCTGATACTTGTTTGAAGGCTCTCAGCTGGGGGATATTACGGATTCCCGGATGAGAGGGCCTGGCCGTTTCTCGCTCACTGCTGCACGGAGGTAAGGTGCAGAGCCGGCAGCACATGTAGCCTACCTCGTGAGCAAGAATAAAAATGAAGAAAGTGTCCCAGTCGAATGAAATGGCTACGAAAACTGTCTGTATCTAACACATAGAGTGTAGACAAAAGTGAAAAAACGTCTCAATAACACGAAATGGAACGCACGGCTAGCGAATCTATTGCGTGGTCCGAAGTCAAAAGCAAAAGCTTACCGAGCGGATGTCGCCCGCAGTCTGACCGTTCCTGGTGTGTGCTTGAGCGACCAGTAACAAGCGAGATGCCCAACACATGGAAGTGAGGAACTAAAGCAGCCATGAGCAGGATGTCGCAACTCCTTGGGTGAGCCCAGTCTCAGAGCAATATGTGCCGGCTCTGCAATTATGGAAGACTCCTTGGATAGCCTTGGATAGGCCCATGGTCTGCCCCTGCCTTCCCTTGAGGGTTAACCGTGATGTCGATGATCGTTCTATCTTGACCAGCTGAGATGTGGGCGACATCACAACAATAAGTCTAACGTGCCTCGAAACCCGAGGAAGCTAACCTCATTAAAAAATGCCTGCTGAAGTCGGAAGTGCCGTCCTACGGGTGGCAAACTAAAAATTGGCACTACACATTTACATCCAAGTGAAATGTCTCGTGCTCTGACTACCTAGTTTCCGAATGCCGCTCTTGTTCGGAACAGCTCTGACTAAGTAGTTTTCCGAATGTCTGTCGTGCCTGGAACAGCTCTGACGGGCACAACGACAAGCACATGTCCGAAAACTCGCTGAGTGGATACCGTCTGCAGACCTGTCTGGTTTGTGCGGGAACGGCCCGGGGCGAACGAAATGCCCAATATATTGAAGTGAGGAATTAAAGCAGCCATGAGCAGGACGTGATGATTCCCTTGGTGAGCCCAGTACCAGGGCGCTATGTGTCGGCCCTGCAACTATGGAAGCAACCTTGGATGGCGGAAAATGCTATGGACTGTCCCTTCCTTCTCTTGAGGGATGACCGAAGTCCTCGATTGTTCCAACTTGACCAGCTGAGATGAGGACGGTACCACAAAAGTGAGAGTCTCCCAGGAATGCTAACCTGGTCAAAAATGCACGCATAAGCTGGATGTGTTGACCGAAGGGTTTTCAGGTGCCTAACGCACACCGCAATGACATCTGAAAAAACACTCCGGATGAACGAAAAGAAGAAGAAGAAAAAATCCCAAATTTTTATAATTTTAGGAGTCTCCGTGGTGAAGTGGCCAAGCTTTTTGACTCAGGCTCCAAAGGTTGTGGGTTCGATTCCGGGCCGCATCCTTCAGTTCACGAGTTAAATTTTTCGGAGACTCCTGTTGGTCGTCGCTAGAGCTGCTGAGTTCGTGCTTTGTGCGATGCTTTCCGCACTGCGGAAAGAGACCGAGCCATATGGGATAGAACCCGGTGCAATGAAGTCGACCCCCGTCGACTTTTAAGCGACTTTTTAAAGCATTTTTATAATAGCTCGCCTTATGACATCCTTGTCAAAGCTGTCTACAATAACCTTTCTACCTACCATTTAGTTATTGCGTGGTGGTTTAATTCCAGATTCTTGCACCCATCGACGAAATGACTGTATACTCAAACCCAATGCATGCACTGTTCTTTTTTCAGAATTTGTAATAGTATAAAACAGTTTCCTGCAATCAGCTTCTTGACAAAAATATGTGTACAACTTCATGGCGAAGCTTTGAAGTGTATACACAATTCCGCATTCAATCCCATTGAAAAATATTCACACATTTCAATGTTAGCGATAATTGGTAAGATATTTAAAAAAAAAAATCAGGTTTCATGAAATAACCCACATTTTGACGACACCTCTGAACACTCCCAGTTTAAACAGCGCTGGGTTCTTGGCATAAGGCCAATCCCGTGAAACATGTAGAATATTCAACATTGAATGCTGATTGTCTGGCTACGATGTAATACATTTAAAATTATGAACTTAATCTCTGACCCGTAAATTATATACCGCATATAAACAAACATTGAAATCTGCTGTACAATCTCCAGAACAAAAATTTATTTGTTGGGTGGACATGATGATAAGGTTATATGCTAAATCTTATAATTTTCCCTCAATTGGTTACTGAGATATGGATTTTTATATGGAGGCAAACAAATGTGAATGCACTATAGTTGTGAGTTGTAAGCACTGTAACATTGCGGCTTCTGTGTCGGATTAAATGGATGGAGCTCTTGTGTGCTACTGGTGATAACTGATACATTTTAATGGCTGTATTACGTGATTTCAAAATGCTGATGATAAAGTGTTCATCCTAGGACAAAATATCCAGACAAAAGGTTCTTAATGAAACCAAAAAGAAATTAGCACAAAGTAGGGACGCAGAGGTGTTTCCAAGGCACCAGGGCCGGGTTATATACTGGCCAAGACCTATTGACGAGTCCTCGTCGAGCGTCCCTTCGGGGTCCTGGCTAAAGTCAGTAGGATCGCTGATTCCTCCGAAGTCGGAGAGTGTCTGCCTGCACGGCGAGGAACCACCAGTCTGCACACCAATAAGCCAGACATGGGACTACGGATACTCACGCAAACCTCAGGTTCTGTATGACATCACACTGATGTTGGACAACAGGATGCCTTCATCCGACATACAGAACTTCGCGTTGGAGCTCAAGCCAACGAACACAAGCAAGCACAAAGTAGAGTGAATCACCATTGGGAGGCGTAACATAAATATTAGATATGCAGATGATAGTGTGTTGATTGCAGATAATGAACAAGATCTACAACATTTAGTAAATGCGGTTATTGTACGCAGTGAACAACTATGGTTAGAATTAAACTGTAGGAAGACAGAGATTATGGTCGTCTCTAAGAAGAAAGATACAACAATATAACATATAGGATACCTACATATAATCTAATTTAATCTGTACTTTTGTATAGATGTGCAACGTGGAAAATGAGCAGAAAAGCTGGGAAAAAAAAAAACGTCTAATGATAGTGGAAATGTGGTTTCTGAGGAAAATTCTAAGAACACCATGCACAGATAAAAAAAACCAACGACCAAGTCCTACAAGACACAAATGTAAACGGTAAACTGATTAGAGAAATTAGACGTAGACAGTCAAGATGTTTTGGGCACGTTATGAGAAGAAATGAGAGTGGGGAAAAGAATATGAGGAAGGCAGAGAAGTAAATATCTGGATGACTTGGTTACATAGCATGGTCGAGACAGGAACACGGAGTTGATCCACGACTCTGGTGATCGTCAGTGTCAGATAGCGAAACATGACCGTCCACGCTTATCGGCATGGCACTTGATGATGAGATAATACGCAAGATAAAAAAGTAAATGTTAAGACACATCAAATCTTACTGGGCTGTATGTGCCTGCAAGATTATATACAACCACCAGAAATAAGAAACGCGTAAATAACCAAACAAAATGAAAATCGGAAGCATGAAAATCTAGAGACCCGGTACCTGGCCAGAATGCGAAATGAAATGAATCGGGCCTCTAGATAATTTGAACCACACCTTTTAGTGCCTTTAGTTTAGTCTATTTATTTTACAAATCATTTTTATATATGTAAGTTTAATATAATAATGTACTAATAAAACTAATATCTATATCTTTCCTTAATTAAATAACATAATAAACATGATTTATTTGTCAGAAACAGCATGTTTCCGGAATTATTTTCAATCATCTGTGAACAAGCCCAATAAAATAACAACCGGAACTGGAAGGCCTGTTTGTAAATACAACTCAAACTTGAGGCATTATTACTCATTACTGATACTCCACATCTACACACAGGTGCATGATTTGATTGCATCACACAATAATTATAGATACTAATTAATAGTTAATGTTTAGTCCATTGCTCTTGAATATAGAAAAATGGGGCTATAATAAGTAGTATAGTACTAATCTTGCTATTTTTACTTGTACCTTGCGGAGTCGAGGTGATGTATAACTAGTAGTATAAACAGCGGGAGAGTGCCCGCTTATGGGCTTCATGTATCGATATTCCCATGGACTCTGCTATTCCCTCCGCCCAACGTTTACGTGGTCGGCTATTTTTAGTTTTTTTTCATAAATTCTACGATTTTAATTTAAATTATTCCAAGTCTAATCTAAACAAATTAACAACTTCACTTCAGCTATTGACAATAGTAGACACCTTGCAGTCTTGACAGACTAAAGTATGTGAGTGGAATGTGGCCAATATTCCATCACAATGTCTGGGCAGAGCTTCAGAGATCATGTGATGCCCAAACGACATGACCCCTCCCTCGGCCTAGTCTTGTGTATTCCAGAGGAATGGGTAACCAATACGTCTGGCACAAGGTAGGCTGCAGACGCTGGCGGCTCAGCGTCAATCCACCGAGATCTCACCACCACGAGCCGGTGGCGAGTTATGGCCAGACCCTGACACCCAAGGGACCCGGCTTAGAGACGTTCAGCCATGTCCCACAGGTGAGGGCCCTGTACGAGCCCGGACCATGGGGGCGCGCACATCTGTCAATCACAGGTGTCCGGACCTGTGTAAAGCGTGTACTATCGTCAGACTCCCCACCTGACTTATAGCGGTCCCCGCGTCCAGCGGGAATAGGTCCGCCATAGCTGCCGCAGGAGATATTGCCTGTCTATTTGCAAGCAAATCTCCCATACTTCCACTGTGCGGATCTCGCGACCAGCGAGAATAGGCCAGCCGGAGATTTGCTCGTCTGCTGCGAACAAATCTCTACCGAGAGACTGAATAAGTAAAGAAACGATAAAAGTAGTGGTATTTCAATTGCGCTTGCGCTCCCACCTATGCTACACCCTTCATGTGTCTTCACAAAGTCGGACTAGAGTCAAGCTCAACAATTATTGACAATAATAGTATTAATATTATTATAGTATAGTACAATAGTATAAGTATAAGTAAGTATTTGTTACATTGCATATTACAATACTTGCATAGACAAACTATTATTTTATTAATTAGAATAGAATAGCTATTTAGTAATGTTTTATTGACATTAATATTATCATTTGTTGTACCTTCAAAGTTCAACTATTGTGTATGTATGCATTGTGAATGTTTATGTTGTATTTTACTGCTGTTAATGTCCGTACGTTGGTTTTAAAAAAAAGTACTTACATTTATTTGTATTTTACTTATAGTCGATAATTCATCTAAGATTGTATTGTTATGTGGTATTATTATACCAGTGTAATATCTGGTTCAACCTTCAGAGCTACAGTTGTGATGTATAGTGTATTATTAATATTATTTCAGTTAGTGAATGTTAAAGTTTGTGATACTTTTGCATTTACAAATGGTGTAGATTATTATCATCATCATCATCATCGGGTGGCTTGGCAAGTGACATTCATGTCTTTCCACAGATCACGATCCTTGGTGCTTTCATTTTCTGGATCAGTTCTATTGACTATTGATGATGGTCCTCCATGCCACCATATTAGTCCATGACGCATCATTTCTCTTGGCATGCCTTCACCTCTTTTACCACTATTTCCAGTGGTCACAATGGGCTCCAGTGCCTCTCTTCTCATTGCATGACCAAAGAACAGTGTTTGTCTCTGTCGTATAGTTGCCTATAATGTTCTACCCTCCATAGTTTTTCCCAGGCAGTCGTTACCTACTCTGGCTGTCCAAGGTATTTGCAGCATTCATCTCAGAAACCTCTGCTGTCTTCGAGCAGCGTCTGTAACATTTTCCATTGTCATAGGCTCATTACAGTTGGTCAAACATTCCATTTGGTGCATTTGATGTTGATATTTCTTGTAGACTAGTAAATCATGTTGTGTGTTAGTATGCTTGTGCATTCAGCATTCCTGGGTTCTTTACAGCAAAATATGCTATCCCAAACTGTAGTCTCAGAAATATTTTATTGCAGTGAATGTTTATTTCGCTTGTTCCTTTCCATATTCTTATTGGAGTTTTCAAAAATTCGCTATTGATTGATTTAATTTATTTGTTAAGTTTAAGTTTAGAATACTGAGGATCAAGAAGAAATAAAAAAACTTACATTCTACAAAACCTGAATAAAACTGGATGCCCAGCGAGTTCAGCACAATCATGACATGTGTGCTGTTTGTTCTCCAGCCAGTGGAACGCACAGTGACTGCCCCCATCATCACCCTCAGACCTCGCAGCTTCACATGCCAGACTCTGCTGCACCAGACACCGTCCACCAACCTTCATCATGAATCCCCTGAGCACCTCTTCTACCTCCCAGCATTGAGCCATCCACCACTTCTCCCACTGAGAACATCCTGCCTGGACAGACACCCACATTCTGGTCCTATGTGACCACATCCCTGCATCCCGATCTATCCGTCTCCTCTCCCAATTCCCCCAAGCACACATGTCTTCGGTTGTGCCTGGGCCATCCATGATTCTCCTCCCATCAGCCCATGTCCCTCAACTATGTCATGGTTCCGCACTGGGTGCTTTTCCCAGCAATGGCCACTTGCAGACATGACCCTGTACCCCATGCCTGTCCGCAACCTTTGGCCTCACACCGCACGCACTTAAGCCTCCCCAACTGTTGAGGTAGTGGCTTGTTGTATTGGAGCCTTAATGTTGTTTATTTTCCTCATTGGACTTTTCTCTTGGACACCTCGAGCAGCCCCAACCCACAGTCAACCATGAAGACAATAAGACGCCGACAGCATTGTCCGCCCTGTGTTCATTGGTGCCACAATGTCCAGTACATCAAGTCCCCTCGCAGAAACTCCCTCCATGTGATGCTTGAACAGCAAACCTCTGCCAAAGGTAAGCTCCAGGCATCGCAGTCACTCCCTCTACCAATATCTCCACCATTCACTGTGCGACCTGGGACGTCGGCTTCAATAATCCCACCATCCAGAGAGCACTACAACACAGACACCCCATCTACACCTACCATTTTCACACACCAGTTGTTCACCCCATCCACCACTACCCGCATCTCTTGCAGTACCTGCACCCCCTTTCGGGGGGTGGGGGGGGGGGGCCTGCGTGGTCTCAAGGCATGGTGTCCGCCTCGAGTGCTGGAGGTCCTGGGTTCATGCCACCGGGATTTTTTCGCGTGGATTTCTAGTAATAAAATTTCCCCTGGTCTCTGGGTAGTGAGATCGGATGCCCGTGTGTATTGTTGCCCACATAAAAAATCCCTTGGCAGTTGGAAATAGAAAAAGAGTAATCTAACGGCGCTGCCCGGCAAAATTTCAAGTTAAAAATCTACCCAAAGTATTTCAGGATCCTCGCCGGTGTTACGGAGTTCATGCATTGAGCTGAGTTTCTCCAGACTCAGGTTTGAGTTAGGAGGAGAACAGAGCACTTATGGGTTGCACCCGTGTGCCATGATGTTGATCCATCGACTCGACTAAACATAACAGAGCACCATCTCTGTTAGTGGATTAATATGGTGTGCAAAGACTAGGCACGGTTGAGCATCCCGTTAAAATGTAACTAGGGACGCTCAAGCCGTGACGCGGGGTTAGAGATAGGTTAGTTACTATCCGAACCTTGAATCGGCAACATCTTAATAACAGAAAACCTGTTGTATGCTGCTTTATATTATACGATGTATTCAGTCAAATTAAACATATGGAAAAATACAGCCAGGACTTTGTTTACATCTGCTATTTAATGTACCATCACTGTTACATAAACTAACTAAACTAAACCCCCTTTCACACAAGTACACCAGTGCCAGTCCAATCCACCTCTCTATCTGTCTATTCATCCATCCATCTACCCACACTGGTGCAACATCGCCCACAATCCACCTGTGTAAACAGCAAACAGCGAAGGCAAGACCACAGATCTTCATGGCAACCCTGGGGCAATAACCCTGGCTTCGAGGCCGATGAACCCAGGTAGATAGTAATCCTACAAGAGCACAGGGCAGCCGCCACCTAATCCACCACAAAGGGATCAGTACCGCTGTCCACAAGAGTGCCTCTCCAAGATCCAACACCACTACCACCGTTACCCATCCAACTCAGAACCACTCAGAAACATCAAAAGCAAATGGTGCTGTGCCCGACCAGGTGTCCTTCCCTGATATCACCTGGGTGTGATTTGTAATCAGATATGAAAATATCTGATCATATTCTGATCGCATGATCATTATAAAATGTATTCTTGGTCAGTATGTCACAACATAAGTGCTTTTTTTTTCGCTTAGTTTCATTTTCATTTTATAAAATAATGTTCAAATAGTTTGCCATGATATTTCCCAATGCAGTGGGATGAAAATTTAGATATTTGTTAAAAATTTTCTACAAGTACGCCTTAATGCCACATTATGTTTAAAATTGCTAATAATAATGCACGTTACTATATGGTAAACAGTATAAATAATTAATTCAGGTATTTTTCATCTTCAGGATTATCAGAACTAATGAAAATGTCGTCAAAAGCCAACAGCAAGAATGGTGATGAACATCAGTTGAAAGGAATGGAGAAATCAAATTCTTTAGCATCCACAAAAATAGCAGACATTGAATGCATTCGTAAAAATTTAGCAAAAAGGTCTCTTGATGCCAAGTTTGATCTGCAAGGCTCAGACTATAAGCCCATAGAAAACATTGGCATTGGTGCGTATGGTGTTGTATGTTCAGCTATTCACACGAAGTCTACAGATAAAGTTGCCATCAAGAAAATACCAAGTGTCTTTGAAGCATTATCTGTGGCCAAGAGAACTTACAGAGAGATCAAAATCTTGAAACATTTCAAGCATGACAATGTTATATCAATACGTGAAATACTCCTGCCTAAACAGAGTGTCACAGATTTCAAGGTAAGTCGCCGGTTAATCCTCACTGAAAATCTTCTTTTGCTTTTTGTTTTGGACTTAATTGCATTGTGCCTGCTTACCGCTAAGCTGCAGTATTTGCACCTTTTTGGCCAACACATCCAACTTCCTGGCATCTGCTGACCTGGTAGCCTTCCTGGGTATTTTCATGGTACATTCCACAGCCTCAGAATTGTGCTGTCTTCTTCGTCCCTCCATCTACAGGTGGTGTCCTCAATAGGACCGCTGAGAACAGTTGCATGCATGACAGTCGGCCTCAAGGGAAGTTAAGGCATGGGCATACCCCATCATCTGAGGAGGCTTCTGTAAATACAGAGCTGACACATGATGCTCTGGTACTGTGCTCCACGACGGAATCATCGTGTTCTGCACACAGCTGCTCAGCCTCCTTCTGTATATTGAGCTTCTCCTTGTTCAACACTGGCTGCACCTTCAGAGACCAGAAAGAACAATCTGTAGATTTTGTTGTTACCTAAGAATGTCATTGTGTTGGATGCATATATTATGCATGGGAAGTGTCCAGTGACAGTCATGTAAGAACATGCAAATTATAATCATAACAGAAACACTTGTGACTCATCACCCAGGGTGCGCCCAGACAATGTTGATCTAGTCAGTGATTCGCACATACAAGGCAGCCAGGTATACAACAGTAATAGCAACACCGACAATTCTGGCAACAAATGTCTATTAGTTATGCAATAACTTCCTTCGCATACAGTCAGGCTGCTGCTGGAATCAGTGTGTGTGGTATTTTTTTTTAAAAGTGTGTTATACCTCCATGAAACAGCACAAGCAAACAGCAGCTGAATAAATAACACATAATGTGTAGTGTAGCTGTTGTGGAAGGTGAAACATTTAATGCCAACACTGAGTTTTAGTCACAGTGCAGCAGGTCTTCTTGTCTGGGGACTCGATTGAAACTTTGTGTGAGTTAACTCTCAACTGCTGTGCTCCTAACTATAATCCAGCCCTGTGACAAGTTCTTCTTTTGCCCTTTATCTCCCAGTGGAGTATAGGCCCTCAACCAACTCACTGTCCTATCCTTTATCTCCCAGTGGAGTATAGACCCTCAACCAACTCACTGTCCTATCCTATATCTCCCAGTAGAGTATAGGCCCTCAACCAACTCACTGTCCTATCCTTTATCTCCCAGTGGAGTATAGACCCTCAACCAACTCACTGTCCTATCCTTTATCTCCCAGTGGAGTATAGGCCCTCAACCAACTCACTGTCCTATCCTATATCTCCCAGTAGAGTGTAGGCCCTCAACCAACTCACTGTCCTATCCTTTATCTCCCAGTGGAGTATAGGGCCTCAATCAACTCACTGTCCTATCCTATATCTCCCAGTGGAGTATAGGGCCTCAACCAACTCACTGTCCTATCCTTTATCTCCCAGTGGAGTATAGACCCTCAACCAACTCACCGCCCTATCCTATATCTCCCATCTGGCCGATGCTCGACGCTCAGAGGAAAGGCGAGACGGACATATAATCAGATTGCTACTGGAACTATTAGTGTTGGAACTCTTCGCTGGTTGCTGAGGATGGGGACGGAGCGCTTATGGGAATGTCCCGAATGCTGTGATGTCGGTTCCTAAATCAATCAATCAATCAATCCTATATCTCCCAGTAGAGTATAGGCCCTCAACCAACTCACTGTCCTATCCTTTATCTCCCAGTGGAGTATAGACCCTCAACCAACTCGCCGCCCTGTCCTATATCTTCCAGTGGAGTACAGGGCTTCAACCAACTCGCCGCCCTATTCTTTATCTCCCAGTGGAGTATAGGCCCTCAACCAACTCGCCGCCCTGTCCTATATCTTCCAGTGGAGTACAGGGCTTCAACCAACTCGCTGTGCTATCCTTTATCTCCCAGTGGAGTATAGGCCCTCAACCAACTCGCCGCCCTGTCCTATATCATCCAGTGGAGTACAGGGCTTCAACCAACTCACCGCCCTATTCTTTATCTCCCAGTGGAGTATAGGCCCTCAACCAACTCGCCGCCCTGTCCTATATCTTCCAGTGGAGTACAGGGCTTCAACCAACTCACTGTCCTATCCTATATCTCCCAGTGGAGTATAGGCCCTCAACCAACTCACTGTCCTATCCTATATCTCCCAGTGGAGTATAGGCCCTCAACCAACTCGTGGTCCTATCCTTTATCTCCCAGTGGAGTATAGACCCTCAACCAACTCGCTGTCCTATCCTTTATCTCCCAGTGGAGTATAGGCCCTCAACAACTCACTGTCCTATCCTATATCTCCCTGTGGAGTATAGGCCCTCAATCAACTCACTGTCCCATCCTTTATCTCCTAGTGGAGTATAGGCCCTCAACCAACTCACTGTCCTATCCTATATCTCCCAGTGGAGTATAGGCCCTCAATCAACTCACTGTCCTATCCTTTATCTCCCAGTGGAGTATAGGGCCTTGTCCTATCCTTTATCTCCCAGTGGAGTATAGGCCCTAAACCAACTCACTGTCCTATCCTATATCTCCCAGTGGAGTATAGGCCCTCAATCAACTCACTGTCCCATCCTATATCTCCCAGTGGAGTATAGGGCCTTGTCCTATCCTTTATCTCCCAGTGGAGTATAGGGCCTTGTCCTATCCTTTATCTCCCAGTGGAGTATAGGCCCTCAACCAACTCACTGTCCTATCCTATATCTCCCAGTAGGGTATAGGCCCTCAACCAACTCACTGTCCTATCCTATGTCTCCCAGTGGAGTATAGACCCTCAACCAACTCACTGTCCTATCCTATATCTCCCAGTGGAGTATAGGCCCTCAACCAACTCACTGTCCTATCCTATATCTCCCAGTGGAGTATAGACCCTCAACCAACTCACTGTCCTATCCTATATCTCCCAGTCGAGTATAGGCCCTCAACCAACTCACTGTCCTATCCTTTATCTCCCAGTGGAGTATAGGCCCTCAACCAACTCACTGTCCTAGCCTTTATCTCCCAGTGGAGTATAGACCCTCAACCAACTCACTGTCCTATCCTTTATCTCCCAGTGGAGTATAGGCCCTCAACCAACTCACTGTCCTATCCTTTATCTCCCAGTGGAGTATAGGCCCTCAACCAACTCACTGTCCTATCCTTTATCTCCCAGTGGAGTATAGGCCCTCAACCAACTCATGGTCCTATCCTTTATCTCCCAGTGGAGTATAGGCCCTCAACCAACTCACTGTCCTATCCTATATCTCCCAGTGGAGTATAGGCCCTCAACCAACTCACTGTCCTATCCTTTATCTCCCAGTGGAGTATAGGCCCTCAACCAACTCGTGGTCCTATCCTTTATATCCCAGTAGAGTATAGACCCTCAACCAACTCGCCGCCCTATCCTTTATCTCCCAGTGGAGTATAGGCCCTCAACCAACTCGCTGTCCTATCCTTTATCTCCCAGTGGAGTATAGACCCTCAACCAACTCGCTGTCCTATCCTTTATCTCCCAGTGGAGTATAGGCCCTCAACCAACTCACTGTCCTATCCTATATCTCCCAGTGGAGTATAGGCCCTCAATCAACTCACTGTCCTATCCTATATCTCCCAGTGGAGTATAGGCCCTCAATCAACTCACTGTCCCATCCTTTATCTCCCAGTGGAGTATAGGCCCTCAACCAACTCACTGTCCTATCCTATATCTCCCAGTAGAGTATAGACCCTCAACCAACTCACTGTCCTATCCTTTATCTCCCAGTGGAGTATAGGGCCTCGTCCTATCCTTTATCTCCCAGTGGAGTATAGACCCTCAACCAACTCACTGTCCTATCCTATATCTCCCAGTGGAGTATAGGCCCTCAACCAACTCACTGTCCTATCCTATATCTCCCAGTGGAGTATAGACCCTCAACCAACTCACTGTCCTATCCTATATCTCCCAGTCGAGTATAGGCCCTCAACCAACTCACTGTCCTATCCTTTATCTCCCAGTGGAGTATAGGCCCTCAACCAACTCACTGTCCTAGCCTTTATCTCCCAGTGGAGTATAGACCCTCAACCAACTCACTGTCCTATCCTTTATCTCCCAGTGGAGTATAGGCCCTCAACCAACTCACTGTCCTATCCTTTATCTCCCAGTGGAGTATAGGCCCTCAACCAACTCACTGTCCTATCCTTTATCTCCCAGTGGAGTATAGGCCCTCAACCAACTCGTGGTCCTATCCTTTATCTCCCAGTGGAGTATAGGCCCTCAACCAACTCACTGTCCTATCCTATATCTCCCAGTGGAGTATAGGCCCTCAACCAACTCACTGTCCTATCCTTTATCTCCCAGTGGAGTATAGGCCCTCAACCAACTCGTGGTCCTATCCTTTATATCCCAGTAGAGTATAGACCCTCAACCAACTCGCCGCCCTATCCTTTATCTCCCAGTGGAGTATAGGCCCTCAACCAACTCGCTGTCCTATCCTTTATCTCCCAGTGGAGTATAGACCCTCAACCAACTCGCTGTCCTATCCTTTATCTCCCAGTGGAGTATAGGCCCTCAACCAACTCACTGTCCTATCCTATATCTCCCAGTGGAGTATAGGCCCTCAATCAACTCACTGTCCTATCCTATATCTCCCAGTGGAGTATAGGCCCTCAATCAACTCACTGTCCCATCCTTTATCTCCCAGTGGAGTATAGGCCCTCAACCAACTCACTGTCCTATCCTATATCTCCCAGTAGAGTATAGACCCTCAACCAACTCACTGTCCTATCCTTTATCTCCCAGTGGAGTATAGGGCCTCGTCCTATCCTTTATCTCCCAGTGGAGTATAGGCCCTCAACCAACTCACTGTCCTATCCTATATCTCCCAGTGGAGTATAGGGCCTCAATCAACTCACTGTCCTATCCTATATCTCCCAGTGGAGTATAGGCCCTCAACCAACTCACTGTCCTATCCTATATCTCCCAGTGGAGTATAGGCCCTCAACCAACTCGTGGTCCTATCCTTTATATCCCAGTGGAGTATAGGGCCTCAACCAACTCACTGTCCTATCCTTTATCTCCCAGTATAGTATAGACCCTCAATCAACTCACTGTCCTATCCTATATCTCCCAGTGGAGTATAGGCCCTCAACCAACTCACTGTCCTATCCTATATCTCCCAGTGGAGTATAGGCCCTCAACCAACTCGTGGTCCTATCCTTTATATCCCAGTGGAGTATAGGCCCTCAACCAACTCACTGTCCTATCCTATATCTCCCAGTGGAGTATAGGCCCTCAACCAACTCGTGGTCCTATCCTTTATATCCCAGTGGAGTATAGGGCCTCAACCAACTCACTGTCCTATCCTTTATCTCCCAGTGGAGTATAGACCCTCAACCAACTCGCTGTCCTATCCTTTATCTCCCAGTGGAGTATAGGCCCTCAACAACTCACTGTCCTATCCTATATCTCCCTGTGGAGTATAGGCCCTCAATCAACTCACTGTCCCATCCTTTATCTCCTAGTGGAGTATAGGCCCTCAACCAACTCACTGTCCTATCCTATATCTCCCAGTGGAGTATAGGCCCTCAATCAACTCACTGTCCTATCCTTTATCTCCCAGTGGAGTATAGGGCCTTGTCCTATCCTTTATCTCCCAGTGGAGTATAGGCCCTAAACCAACTCACTGTCCTATCCTATATCTCCCAGTGGAGTATAGGCCCTCAATCAACTCACTGTCCCATCCTATATCTCCCAGTGGAGTATAGGGCCTTGTCCTATCCTTTATCTCCCAGTGGAGTATAGGGCCTTGTCCTATCCTTTATCTCCCAGTGGAGTATAGGCCCTCAACCAACTCACTGTCCTATCCTATATCTCCCAGTAGGGTATAGGCCCTCAACCAACTCACTGTCCTATCCTATGTCTCCCAGTGGAGTATAGACCCTCAACCAACTCACTGTCCTATCCTATATCTCCCAGTGGAGTATAGGCCCTCAACCAACTCACTGTCCTATCCTATATCTCCCAGTGGAGTATAGACCCTCAACCAACTCACTGTCCTATCCTATATCTCCCAGTCGAGTATAGGCCCTCAACCAACTCACTGTCCTATCCTTTATCTCCCAGTGGAGTATAGGCCCTCAACCAACTCACTGTCCTAGCCTTTATCTCCCAGTGGAGTATAGACCCTCAACCAACTCACTGTCCTATCCTTTATCTCCCAGTGGAGTATAGGCCCTCAACCAACTCACTGTCCTATCCTTTATCTCCCAGTGGAGTATAGGCCCTCAACCAACTCACTGTCCTATCCTTTATCTCCCAGTGGAGTATAGGCCCTCAACCAACTCGTGGTCCTATCCTTTATCTCCCAGTGGAGTATAGGCCCTCAACCAACTCACTGTCCTATCCTATATCTCCCAGTGGAGTATAGGCCCTCAACCAACTCACTGTCCTATCCTTTATCTCCCAGTGGAGTATAGGCCCTCAACCAACTCGTGGTCCTATCCTTTATATCCCAGTAGAGTATAGACCCTCAACCAACTCGCCGCCCTATCCTTTATCTCCCAGTGGAGTATAGGCCCTCAACCAACTCGCTGTCCTATCCTTTATCTCCCAGTGGAGTATAGACCCTCAACCAACTCGCTGTCCTATCCTTTATCTCCCAGTGGAGTATAGGCCCTCAACCAACTCACTGTCCTATCCTATATCTCCCAGTGGAGTATAGGCCCTCAATCAACTCACTGTCCTATCCTATATCTCCCAGTGGAGTATAGGCCCTCAATCAACTCACTGTCCCATCCTTTATCTCCCAGTGGAGTATAGGCCCTCAACCAACTCACTGTCCTATCCTATATCTCCCAGTAGAGTATAGACCCTCAACCAACTCACTGTCCTATCCTTTATCTCCCAGTGGAGTATAGGGCCTCGTCCTATCCTTTATCTCCCAGTGGAGTATAGACCCTCAACCAACTCACTGTCCTATCCTATATCTCCCAGTGGAGTATAGGCCCTCAACCAACTCACTGTCCTATCCTATATCTCCCAGTGGAGTATAGACCCTCAACCAACTCACTGTCCTATCCTATATCTCCCAGTCGAGTATAGGCCCTCAACCAACTCACTGTCCTATCCTTTATCTCCCAGTGGAGTATAGGCCCTCAACCAACTCACTGTCCTAGCCTTTATCTCCCAGTGGAGTATAGACCCTCAACCAACTCACTGTCCTATCCTTTATCTCCCAGTGGAGTATAGGCCCTCAACCAACTCACTGTCCTATCCTTTATCTCCCAGTGGAGTATAGGCCCTCAACCAACTCACTGTCCTATCCTTTATCTCCCAGTGGAGTATAGGCCCTCAACCAACTCGTGGTCCTATCCTTTATCTCCCAGTGGAGTATAGGCCCTCAACCAACTCACTGTCCTATCCTATATCTCCCAGTGGAGTATAGGCCCTCAACCAACTCACTGTCCTATCCTTTATCTCCCAGTGGAGTATAGGCCCTCAACCAACTCGTGGTCCTATCCTTTATATCCCAGTAGAGTATAGACCCTCAACCAACTCGCCGCCCTATCCTTTATCTCCCAGTGGAGTATAGGCCCTCAACCAACTCGCTGTCCTATCCTTTATCTCCCAGTGGAGTATAGACCCTCAACCAACTCGCTGTCCTATCCTTTATCTCCCAGTGGAGTATAGGCCCTCAACCAACTCACTGTCCTATCCTATATCTCCCAGTGGAGTATAGGCCCTCAATCAACTCACTGTCCTATCCTATATCTCCCAGTGGAGTATAGGCCCTCAATCAACTCACTGTCCCATCCTTTATCTCCCAGTGGAGTATAGGCCCTCAACCAACTCACTGTCCTATCCTATATCTCCCAGTAGAGTATAGACCCTCAACCAACTCACTGTCCTATCCTTTATCTCCCAGTGGAGTATAGGGCCTCGTCCTATCCTTTATCTCCCAGTGGAGTATAGGCCCTCAACCAACTCACTGTCCTATCCTATATCTCCCAGTGGAGTATAGGCCCTCAACCAACTCACTGTCCTATCCTATATCTCCCAGTGGAGTATAGGCCCTCAACCAACTCGTGGTCCTATCCTTTATATCCCAGTGGAGTATAGGGCCTCAACCAACTCACTGTCCTATCCTTTATCTCCCAGTGGAGTATAGACCCTCAACCAACTCGTGGTCCTATCCTTTATCTCCCAGTGGAGTATAGGCCCACAATCAACTCGGCGCCCTATCCTTTGCTGTCTCTTTCAGCCAACCCCCCCCCCCCCCCCCCCCCCGCCCCATGCCTTCCCCATATTATTAATCTCAGTCTCTAATTGTCTTCCTCGTGTGTCGTTAAGTCTCCTTCTAGTTACATATAATCACATTGCTGTCTGATAAATGTTTGAATTATGATAATGAAGTTTTTAATGCAGATCTGTCACCTGCTATTTTATTTTAAATAACTCTTGATCCAGTGATTTAAGAACATTTTTTGTAAAATACAGCATACACACACAAATTGACTACGTAGGTAAACAATTTTGAGCAGTATCAGGAGATAACTTTAGATGATGCATCAACTGAATGTCCACAGAATCTTGAATTAGGGCTACAGTTACCATGTTAGCAACATTATATTGCTCTTTTTGGTACCTGTGAAAGTCTGCATTATGCAGTCAGAAATGAAGTCTTTGTACTCTGAGTTATGTTGACTGGAAAAGATTTTCCATTACATTTTCAATGCACATTAAGTTACAGACATGAGCATTCAGCAGGAAGAAGATGAATCAGCATGATATGTTTGCAGTGTATCTCTGTCTATTTTCAGGACATTTATGTCGTGTTTGACCTGATGGAAAGTGACTTACACCGCATCATTTACTCCAAGCAGGAACTCAGTGAAGAACACATTCGTTATTTCTTATACCAACTCCTCAGAGGTCTCAAGTATATACATTCTGCAAATGTAATTCACAGAGATCTGAAACCTAGCAATGTACTTGTAAATGAAGACTGCCATCTTAGAATTGGAGACTTTGGTAAGATACACTATTGAATTCGTTAGAAATGTGCCTTTTAGTGACATGAGATCTCATTGCTTGAGTATGCTTTACACTATTGAATTTGTTAAAAATGTGCCTTTTAGTGACATGAGATCTCATTGCTTGAGTATGCTTTATTGGTATTATGTACTTTTAAGTAAACTCCTCCCTCAGTCATACTCGACTGTTAGTGATGCACCCTATGAGCAGGAAGTATCCAGCCACATAGCCTGATGTTTCAGTCTGTGGGTGGCTTCTTTCCACCTTGATTTGTTGAAGTATTCTTTCCACCTTCATTTGTTGAAGTAATCTCCTTTTACCTAATTCAAGATCATTCCTACCAGTGCATCTCTTTGTGTTACAGCCAAAAACCTTTTCCATCCAAGTTGTGATGTCTGACCCTAACATTTTCATGTCTCGCTTACACATACCTTTGAATCATATCTATAGACATTCATGGTTCAGTTATTGTCTGCCAGCTACCAGTAGAGAATGTCCTTTGAAATGTGTGCATCTGGCAGTCGGTATACATGATCAAGCCATTACATTCTGCACTGTCTAAGAGGCATGTACATAGTTGTTTGACTAGAGTGAGAGCACTTCAGCATTTGTTACGTTGCTCTTCCAAGAGAAGGTGTATGGCATGCAGACATTGCTGTGGGTGTTGAGTCTTTAAGCTTGTTGGGCATAAGTGATCCAGGTTTCGCCACAGTGTAAGAGTGAGCTGATGACATGGGCTGTATGTCCCTCAGACACTACAATCACTGTCAGTATTTTAAAATATGTCACAATCACTGTAAACATGCTCTGTCTTATATATTTTCACTGTCTTGTATTTATCTAATACTTATATCTTTTGGAACAATTTTATATCATGTTCAGTAGTTAAGTGAAACATTTGAAAGGTTTTAGTGAACTTTTTGCCAGTTACTAGTAAACAGCTTGGGGACATATTGTTAATGATTATATTTAAATGATTGCTAGAAAATGTTATCACAATGCTGTCAAAACTCTCAGCCATCTCCTGTGGTATTTCAAAAAGGTTGACATAAATTTAGCCAACTGCGAGTTATTTTTACTTGATATTATAACTACATGTAAAGTGTTGGTTTTCACCATAGTGGATTGGAAATGGTGTCAGTTTCTGCAGCCTCTGGTAATTAATGTGTTAAGAAAATTTAGCTCTATAAAAAAAGTAATATGTCTCAATGTTCTTTAGGAATGGCCCGTGGTGTATTCTATACTCCTGATGAACCCAGCTATTACATGACACAGTATGTTGCAACACGATGGTATCGTGCCCCGGAGATTCTCCTGTCAATGTTGGAGTACGGAGCAGCTCTGGACATGTGGTCGGTTGGCTGCATATTTGCAGAAATGATGGGACGCAAGCATCTGTTTCCAGGTAGTTTCTTGTTTATGCTAACTAAAACTGTTCCATTTTGTTATATATAGGGAATGGATATTTTGTGAATATTCATTTTGAAAATTTTGATTTAAGTTTCTTTTTCCTTTTTTTTTCCCGCTCGCTCGCTTTGAACTCAAGTGTAGTCCATACACACTATTTACAGTAGTTATGGACTGAATTTTGCGTGTGGATTAGCTTTCCATATTAACAGTGTCCCTCACCATTAGGCGAACCCACTCCAACTTCAGAGATACTTGTAATTTACGCCCACAAAGTCAAGGACGACAGGTCAACATTTTAGTCCAGCTGTCCGGTGTAGAGGTTGAACCACTAACCTCGGCATCAGCACAACAGATGTTTTAGAACATGTGTTCTTACCCATTCGGCCATGCGGACCTGCTTGATTTAAGTTATTTGTATAGCTGCATTGGCCAGATTTTAAAATAAATTGTTTGGTTATTAAATTTTTCCAGACCTTGTTGTTTTGTTGTTGTTCAACTTCAGTAACTATACTACTGATAAATAATTTTTCATACATAGAAATCCAGGTATTAGTAATCAATTACAAATGATTACATGATCATAATTCATTCTTAGTCAGACAATTACATAAGATTACATGACCATAATATTCATTCTTAGTCAGACAATTACATATGATTACATGATCATAAGTCATTCTTCTTCTTTCTTTTAACCCCCCCCCCCCCCCCCCCCCCCCCATGAAGCGACTCATGCGACTCCTGTCCGTGACTGTTTCCTACACCTCCCTCCATGCCCTCCTGTCCATGACTGTTTCCTACACCTCCCTCCATGCCCTCCCGTCCATGACTGTTTCCCACACCTCCCTCCATGCCCTCCTGTCCATGACTGTTTCCCACACCTCCCTCCATGCCCTCCTGTCCATGATTGTTTCCCACACCTCCCTCCATGCCCTCCTGTCCGTGACTGTTTCCTACACCTCCCTCCATGCCCTCCTATCCGTGACTGTTTCCCACACGTCCCTCCATGCCCTCCCGTCCATGACTGTTTCCTACACCTCCCTCCATGCCCTCCCTTCCATGACTGTTTCCGACACCTCCCTCCATGCCCTCCTGTCTGTGACTGTTTCCTACACCTCTCTCCATGCCCTCCTATCTGTGACTGTTGCCCACACGTCCCTCCATGCCCTCCCGTCCATGACTGTTTCCTACACCTCCCTCCATGCCCTCCTGCCCATGACTGTTTCCTACACCTCCCTCTATGCTCCCCTGTCCATGACCCCACACCTCCCTCCATGCCCTCCTGTCCGTGACTGTTGCCCACACATCCCTCCATGCCCTCCCGTCCATGACTGTTTCCTACACCCCCCTCCATGCCCTCCTGCCCATGACTGTTTCCTACACCTCCCTCCATGCCCTCCTGTCCGTGACTGTTTCCCACACCTCCCTCCATGCCCTCCTGTCCGTGACTGTTTCCCACACCTCCCTCCATGCCCTCCTGTCCGTGATTGTTTCCCACACCTCCCTCCATGCCCTCCTGCCCATGACTGTTTCCTACACCTCCCTCCATGTCCTCCTGTCCGTGACTGTTTCTGACACCTCCCTCCATGCCCTCCTGTCCGTGACTGTTTCCTACACCTCCCTCCATGCCCTCCTGTCCGTACTGTTTCCGACACCTCCCTCCATGCCCTCCTGTCCGTGACTGTTTCCTACACCTCCCTCCATGCCCTCCTGTCCATGACTGTTTCCTACACCTCCCTCCATGTCCTCCTAATATCATCCATCTCTGTGTCTAATTTACTTCCTGTAAACTTCCTGGTTCTCACTTGAGGCTGCATGGCCCTGAGAGCCCTGGTCAGTGGTAAAACATTCTCATCTTGAATGAGATTTGAACATATGACTATTAGGCTGGCAGGCAATCCAGCTAGCGAGTGTGCTGCCACAGCTGCCAGTTTACCTAGTTAATTCCAAAATAGAAATGCATTGCATAATGTGACAGATGTGATTGCGTACCCTAGCTGGCATCAGATAATTATCACTGCTAATAAAATCATATATTAAAGTATTTTGACTTTAATTCTTTGAATTATTTTAATTTGTCTAACATTTATGTTTCACACATGTCTGACTATGTTTTTCAAACCATGCTGTCGTTTGATAATCCAGGGAAAGATTACATATCCCAGGTGAAATTAATTGTGGGAGTGCTTGGATCTCCATCTGAAACTGTGCTGAAGAAATGCCATCATGACATTCTCAAGAAAATGATTAAGGGTGAGGCTGCTTTTCTAGAAAATAATCATCAGATGTTTCTTGTTAACCTGAGAGAATGTGACCTGAGGTTAGATGTTACAAAAGGTCAGTCAACCCCAGCATTTATTGCTTGTTTGTGATTTATAAAGGCAGTTTTATATCCAGTAGTTTGCCATTGCTTTCTGAATGGCTGACGCCTCATACCATCTAAATCAACACAAAGCATTCTGCTTCCGTATCGCCCATGGCTGATTTCAGACTCCTGACTCGGTCTGTCAGGGAATTGTGAAGCTGTGTCACCATCCCCATAGCCACAGACCCAACTGAGTTTAGATATCAGGTGTCAGAATCCAGTACATTTATTCAGATCAATGATGTATGTTGAATAGACCAGGTAGGTGAAGTATTATTTCTCATTTTTTCACATTTACCAGCCAGATTCCAGTATTTAAAAGTTTAAAAAAAAAATAATTCTTGCATGTTACATAGAACCGGTTACAACTGTATGTCTGGATGTTGAAGTCCTGTGAAGCTAAAGAAATGTGGCTGTACAGAAGAATGTAGAGAATAATTTAAATGTTTTCAAAGATGTCAGGACATAGAGACAACTGACTTCAGAGATGAGAATAAAACAATCAACATTTTTGGCCACATCATGAAAAGAGAGAAACAAGTAGAATATATTGAAACACCTGGTAAGTGTAATGGAAACAGAGATAGAGCAAGGCAGTGAAAGACTATTCCAGACAGACTTGAACTTTGGTATTGAGAGATATCGTTCCATGAAATAGTATATAGTGTTAGAGTACAAGAGTTGTGGGAAGGCATGATTGCCCTCGCCAGTTAGTACAGCACTTGATAGTGACAATCCTGTAAACAGAAGCATTTAATTCTTAATAATATCATCATGGCGCAGACAATCAATGTTCCTTCACAGTCATCTACTTTTGGTGTTGTTGGGAAGTTCTACCACTGCATCATGGCACAGACAATGTTCCTTCACAATTATCTGCTTTCTGTGTTGTTGAGAAGTTCTACCACTGCATCATGGCACAGACAATCAGTATTCCTTCACAATTATCTGCTTTCTGTGTTGTTGAGAAGTTCTACCACTGCATCATGGCACAGACAATCAGTGTTCCTTCACAGTCATCTACTTTTGGTATTGTTAAGTTCTACCACTGCATCATGGCACAGACAATCAGTGTTCCTTCACAATTATCTGCTTTCTGTGTTGTTGAGAAGTTCTACCACTGCATCATGGCACAGACAATCAGTGTTCCTTCACAATCATCTACTTTCTGTGTTGTGAACTTCTACCACCTTCCATGTTACCCTGCCAAGTCATCCAGCATTGTGGCCCCTGTAGACAGCAGTCTCTGTTTCCACAAATCATCCAGAGTGTGAGGACATTTTCCACACCCTGCCTTCTCATATAATGACAGAAACATATTTTCCAGATCCTGGCTTCTCTTATTATGACAAAAATGTATTTTTCAGATCCTGGCTTCTCACATTATGATAAAAATGTGTTGTCTAGTACCTAGCTTCTCACAATATGACAAAAATGTTTTCCACTCTCCAGCTTCTCATAATGACAAAAATATGTTTTCCACTACCTAGCTTCTCATAATATGACAAAAAAAATGTTTTACAACCACTGGCTTCTCCCCAAAAAAAAAAAAATTATGTTTCCAAAACCTGGCTTCTCATAATATGTTTTTAAAATTATAGTTTTTATGGGGGGAGGAAGGGGGGGGGGGGTGTTTCTGTCTTTGTGGATTTGTTGTACCATACCAGGTTAGTAAGCCTCAGGCGGTGTGGGAGCAGCAGGTTCTGCATTGATGTCAGTTGCATGAGAGTTTACTGTGCAGTGGCATGAGATTCTACATTCAATGGCATGAGAGTTTACTATTCAGTGGCATGAGATTCTACATTCAGTGGCATGAGAGTTTACTATTCAGTGGCATGAGAGTCTACTATTCAGTGGCATGAGAGGCTACATTCAGTGGCATGAGAGTTTACTGTTCAGTGGCATGAGAGTTTACTATTCAGTGGCATGAGAGTTTACTGTTCAGTGGCATGAGATTCTACATGTAGTGGCATGAGAGTTTACTGTTCAGTGGCATGAGATTCTACATTCAGTGGCATGAGAGTTTACTGTTCAGTGGCATGAGATTCTACATTCAGTGGCATGAGAGTTTACTGTTCAGTGGCATGAGATTCTACATTCAGTGGCATGAGAGTTTACTGTTCAGTGGCATGAGATTCTACATTCAGTGGCATGAGAGTTTACTGTTCAGTGGCATGAGATTCTACATTCAGTGGCATGAGAGTTTACTGTTCAGTGGCATGAGATTCTACATGTAGTGGCATGAGAGTTTACTGTTCAGTGGCATGAGATTCTACATGTAGTGGCATGAGAGTTTACTGTTCAGTGGCATGAGAGCTTACTGTTCAGTGGCATGAGAGTTTACTGTTCAGTGGCATGAGAGTTTACTGTTCAGTGGCATGAGAGCTTACTGTTCAGTGGCATGAGAGTTTACTGTTCAGTGGCATGAGAGTTTACTGTTCAGTGGCATGAGAGCTTACTGTTCAGTGGCATGAGAGTTTACTGTTCAGTGGCATGAGATTCTACATTCAGTGGCATGAGAGTTTACTGTTCAGTGGCATGAGATTCTACATTTAGTGGCATGAGATTCTACATTTAGTGGCATGAGATTCTACATTTAGTGGCATGAGATTCTACATTCAGTGGCATGAGAGTTTACTGTTCAGTGGCATGAGATTCTACATTCAGTGGCATGAGAGGCTACATTCAGTGGCATGAGAGGCTACATTCAGTGGCATGAGATTCTACATTTAGTGGCATGAGATTCTACATTTAGTGGCATGAGATTCTACATTCAGTGGCATGAGAGTTTACTGTTCAGTGGCATGAGATTCTACATTCAGTGGCATGAGAGGCTACATTCAGTGGCATGAGAGGCTACATTCAGTGGCATGAGATTCTACATTTAGTGGCATGAGATTCTACATTTAGTGGCATGAGAGTTTACTGTTCAGTGGCATGAGATTCTACATTCAGTGGCATGAGATTCTACATGTAGTGGCATGAGAGTTTACTGTTCAGTGGCATGAGAGGCTACATTCAGTGGCATGAGATTCTACATTTAGTGGCATGAGATTCTACATTTAGTGGCATGAGATTCTACATTTAGTGGCATGAGATTCTACATTCAGTGGCATGAGATTCTACATTTAGTGGCATGAGAGTTTACTGTTCAGTGGCATGAGAGGCTACATTCAGTGGCATGAGAGGCTACATTCAGTGGCATGAGAGTTTACTGTTCAGTGGCATGAGAGGCTACATTCAGTGGCATGAGAGCTTACTGTTCAGTGCCATGAGAGGCTACATTCAGTGGCATGAGAGGCTACATTCAGTGGCATGAGAGTTTACTGTTCAGTGGCATGAGAGGCTACATTCAGTGGCATGAGAGGCTACATTCAGTGGCATGAGAGGCTACATTCAGTGGCATGAGAGGCTACATTCAGTGGCATGAGAGCTTACTGTTCAGTGGCATGAGAGGCTACATTCAGTGGCATGAGAGGCTACATTCAGTGGCATGAGAGGCTACATTCAGTGGCATGAGAGCTTACTGTTCAGTGGCATGAGAGGCTACATTCAGTGGCATGAGAGCTTACTGTTCAGTGGCATGAGAGGCTACATTCAGTGGCATGAGAGGCTACATTCAGTGGCATGAGAGGCTACATTCAGTGGCATGAGAGCTTACTGTTCAGTGGCATGAGAGGCTACATTCAGTGGCATGAGAGCTTACTGTTCAGTGGCATGAGAGGCTACATTCAGTGGCATGAGAGGCTACATTCAGTGGCATGAGAGGCTACATTCAGTGGCATGAGAGCTTACTGTTCAGTGGCATGAGAGGCTACATTCAGTGGCATGAGAGGCTACATTCAGTGGCATGAGAGCTTACTGTTCAGTGGCATGAGAGGCTACATTCAGTGGCATGAGAGCTTACTGTTCAGTGGCATGAGAGGCTACATTCAGTGGCATGAGAGGCTACATTCAGTGGCATGAGAGTTTACTGTTCAGTGGCATGAGAGGCTACATTCAGTGGCATGAGAGGCTACATTCAGTGGCATGAGAGGCTACATTCAGTGGCATGAGAGGCTACATTCAGTGGCATGAGAGCTTACTGTTCAGTGGCATGAGAGGCTACATTCAGTGGCATGAGAGGCTACATTCAGTGGCATGAGAGGCTACATTCAGTGGCATGAGAGGCTACATTCAGTGGCATGAGATTCTACATTTAGTGGCATGAGAGTTTACTGTTCAGTGGCATGAGATTCTACATTTAGTGGCATGAGAGGCTACATTCAGTGGCATGAGATTCTACATTTAGTGGCATGAGAGTTTACTGTTCAGTGGCATGAGAGTTTACTGTTCAGTGGCATGAGAGGCTACATTCAGTGGCATGAGAGGCTACATTAAGTGGCATGAGAGGCTACATTCAGTGGCATGAGAGCTTACTGTTCAGTGGCATGAGAGGCTACATTCAGTGGCATGAGAGCTTACTGTTCAGTGGCATGAGAGCTTACTGTTCAGTGGCATGAGAGGCTACATTCAGTGGCATGAGAGCTTACTGTTCAGTGGCATGAGAGGCTACATTCAGTGGCATGAGAGGCTACATTCAGTGGCATGAGAGTTTACTGTTCAGTGGCATGAGAGGCTACATTCAGTGGCATGAGAGGCTACATTCAGTGGCATGAGAGTTTACTGTTCAGTGGCATGAGAGGCTACATTCAGTGGCATGAGAGGCTACATTCAGTGGCATGAGAGTTTACTGTTCAGTGGCATGAGAGGCTACATTCAGTGGCATGAGAGGCTACATTCAGTGGCATGAGAGGCTACATTCAGTGGCATGAGAGGCTACATTCAGTGGCATGAGAGGCTACATTCAGTGGCATGAGAGGATACATTCAGTGGCATGAGAGGCTACATTCAGTGGCATGAGAGGCTACATTCAGTGGCATGAGAGGCTACATTCAGTGGCATGAGAGGCTACATTCAGTGGCATGAGAGGCTACATTCAGTGGCATGAGAGCTTACTGTTCAGTGGCATGAGAGGCTACATTCAGTGGCATGAGAGCTTACTGTTCAGTGGCATGAGAGCTTACTGTTCAGTGGCATGAGAGGCTACATTCAGTGGCATGAGAGCTTACTGTTCAGTGGCATGAGAGGCTACATTCAGTGGCATGAGAGGCTACATTCAGTGGCATGAGAGTTTACTGTTCAGTGGCATGAGAGGCTACATTCAGTGGCATGAGAGGCTACATTCAGTGGCATGAGAGTTTACTGTTCAGTGGCATGAGAGGCTACATTCAGTGGCATGAGAGGCTACATTCAGTGGCATGAGAGTTTACTGTTCAGTGGCATGAGAGGCTACATTCAGTGGCATGAGAGGCTACATTCAGTGGCATGAGAGTTTACTGTTCAGTGGCATGAGAGGCTACATTCAGTGGCATGAGAGGCTACATTCAGTGGCATGAGAGGCTACATTCAGTGGCATGAGAGGCTACATTCAGTGGCATGAGAGGCTACATTCAGTGGCATGAGAGGCTACATTCAGTGGCATGAGAGGCTACATTCAGTGGCATGAGAGGCTACATTCAGTGGCATGAGAGGCTACATTCAGTGGCATGAGAGGCTACATTCAGTGGCATGAGATTCTACATTCAGTGGCATGAGATTCTACATTTAGTGGCATGAGAGTTTACTGTTCAGTGGCATGAGAGGCTACATTCAGTGGCATGAGAGGCTACATTCAGTGGCATGAGAGGCTACATTCAGTGGCATGAGAGCTTACTGTTCAGTGGCATGAGAGGCTACATTCAGTGGCATGAGAGCTTACTGTTCAGTGGCATGAGAGCTTACTGTTCAGTGGCATGAGAGGCTACATTCAGTGGCATGAGAGGCTACATTCAGTGGCATGAGAGCTTACTGTTCAGTGGCATGAGAGCTTACTGTTCAGTGGCATGAGAGGCTACATTCAGTGGCATGAGAGCTTACTGTTCAGTGGCATGAGAGCTTACTGTTCAGTGGCATGAGAGCTTACTGTTCAGTGGCATGAGAGGCTACATTCAGTGGCATGAGAGGCTACATTCAGTGGCATGAGAGGCTACATTCAGTGGCATGAGAGGCTACATTCAGTGGCATGAGAGGCTACATTCAGTGGCATGAGAGGCTACATTCAGTGGCATGAGAGGCTACATTCAGTGGCATGAGAGGCTACATTCAGTGGCATGAGAGGCTACATTCAGTGGCATGAGAGGCTACATTCAGTGGCATGAGAGGCTACATTCAGTGGCATGAGAGCTTACTGTTCAGTGGCATGAGAGGCTACATTCAGTGGCATGAGAGGCTACATTCAGTGGCATGAGAGGCTACATTCAGTGGCATGAGAGGCTACATTCAGTGGCATGAGAGCTTACTGTTCAGTGGCATGAGAGGCTACATTCAGTGGCATGAGAGGCTACATTCAGTGGCATGAGAGGCTACATTCAGTGGCATGAGAGGCTACATTCAGTGGCATGAGAGGCTACATTCAGTGGCATGAGAGGCTACATTCAGTGGCATGAGATTCTACATTCAGTGGCATGAGAGGCTACATTCAGTGGCATGAGAGGCTACATTCAGTGGCATGAGATTCTACATTCAGTGGCATGAGATTCTACATTTAGTGGCATGAGAGTTTACTGTTCAGTGGCATGAGAGTTTACTGTTCAGTGGCATGAGATTCTACATTTAGTGGCATGAGAGTTTACTGTTCAGTGGCATGAGAGTTTACTGTTCAGTGGCATGAGATTCTACATTTAGTGGCATGAGAGTTTACTGTTCAGTGGCATGAGAGGCTACATTCAGTGGCATGAGAGGCTACATTCAGTGGCATGAGAGGCTACATTCAGTGGCATGAGAGGCTACATTCAGTGGCATGAGAGGCTACATTCAGTGGCATGAGAGCTTACTGTTCAGTGGCATGAGAGGCTACATTCAGTGGCATGAGAGCTTACTGTTCAGTGGCATGAGAGCTTACTGTTCAGTGGCATGAGAGGCTACATTCAGTGGCATGAGAGCTTACTGTTCAGTGGCATGAGAGGCTACATTCAGTGGCATGAGAGGCTACATTCAGTGGCATGAGAGGCTACATTCAGTGGCATGAGAGGCTACATTCAGTGGCATGAGAGGCTACATTCAGTGGCATGAGAGGCTACATTCAGTGGCATGAGAGGCTACATTCAGTGGCATGAGAGGCTACATTCAGTGGCATGAGAGGCTACATTCAGTGGCATGAGAGGCTACATTCAGTGGCATGAGAGGCTACATTCAGTGGCATGAGAGGCTACATTCAGTGGCATGAGAGGCTACATTCAGTGGCATGAGAGGCTACATTCAGTGGCATGAGAGGCTACATTCAGTGGCATGAGAGGCTACATTCAGTGGCATGAGAGGCTACATTCAGTGGCATGAGAGCTTACTGTTCAGTGGCATGAGAGCTTACTGTTCAGTGGCATGAGAGGCTACATTCAGTGGCATGAGAGCTTACTGTTCAGTGGCATGAGAGCTTACTGTTCAGTGGCATGAGAGCTTACTGTTCAGTGGCATGAGAGCTTACTGTTCAGTGGCATGAGAGGCTACATTCAGTGGCATGAGAGGCTACATTCAGTGGCATGAGAGCTTACTGTTCAGTGGCATGAGAGCTTACTGTTCAGTGGCATGAGAGGCTACATTCAGTGGCATGAGAGCTTACTGTTCAGTGGCATGAGAGGCTACATTCAGTGGCATGAGAGGCTACATTCAGTGGCATGAGAGGCTACATTCAGTGGCATGAGAGGCTACATTCAGTGGCATGAGAGGCTACATTCAGTGGCATGAGAGGCTACATTCAGTGGCATGAGAGGCTACATTCAGTGGCATGAGAGGCTACATTCAGTGGCATGAGAGGCTACATTCAGTGGCATGAGAGGCTACATTCAGTGGCATGAGAGGCTACATTCAGTGGCATGAGAGGCTACATTCAGTGGCATGAGAGCTTACTGTTCAGTGGCATGAGAGGCTACATTCAGTGGCATGAGAGCTTACTGTTCAGTGGCATGAGAGGCTACATTCAGTGGCATGAGAGCTTACTGTTCAGTGGCATGAGAGGCTACATTCAGTGGCATGAGAGGCTACATTCAGTGGCATGAGAGGCTACATTCAGTGGCATGAGAGGCTACATTCAGTGGCATGAGATTCTACATTCAGTGGCATGAGAGGCTACATTTAGTGGCATGAGAGGCTACATTCAGTGGCATGAGAGGCTACATTCAGTGGCATGAGAGGCTACATTCAGTGGCATGAGAGGCTACATTCAGTGGCATGAGATTCTACATTCAGTGGCATGAGAGGCTACATTCAGTGGCATGAGAGGCTACATTCAGTGGCATGAGAGGCTACATTCAGTGGCATGAGAGGCTACATTCAGTGGCATGAGAGGCTACATTCAGTGGCATGAGAGCTTACTGTTCAGTGGCATGAGAGGCTACATTCAGTGGTATGAGAGGCTACATTCAGTGGCATGAGAGGCTACATTCAGTGGCATGAGAGGCTACATTCAGTGGCATGAGAGGCTACATTCAGTGGCATGCGAGGCTACATTCAGTGGCATGAGATTCTACATTCAGTGGCATGAGAGGCTACATTTAGTGGCATGAGAGGCTACATTCAGTGGCATGAGAGGCTACATTCAGTGGCATGAGAGGCTACATTCAGTGGCATGAGAGGCTACATTCAGTGGCATGAGATTCTACATTCAGTGGCATGAGAGGCTACATTCAGTGGCATGAGATTCTACATTCAGTGGCATGAGAGTTTACTGTTCAGTGGCATGAGAGGCTACATTCAGTGGCATGAGAGGCTACATTCAGTGGCATGAGATTCTACATTCAGTGGCATGAGAGGCTACATTCAGTGGCATGAGAGGCTACATTCAGTGGCATGAGAGGCTACATTCAGTGGCATGAGAGCTTACTGTTCAGTGGCATGAGAGGCTACATTCAGTGGCATGAGAGCTTACTGTTCAGTGGCATGAGAGTTTACTGTTCAGTGGCATGAGAGGCTACATTCAGTGGCATGAGAGCTTACTGTTCAGTGGCATGAGAGGCTACATTCAGTGGCATGAGAGGCTACATTCAGTGGCATGAGAGGCTACATTCAGTGGCATGAGATTCTACATTCAGTGGCATGAGAGGCTACATTCAGTGGCATGAGAGGCTACATTCAGTTGCATGAGAGGCTACATTCAGTGGCATGAGAGGCTACATTCAGTGGCATGAGATTCTACATTCAGTGGCATGAGAGTCTACATTCAGTGGCATGAGATTCTACATTCAGTGGCATGAGAGTCTACATTCAGTGGCATGAGATTCTACATTCAGTGGCATGAGATTCTACATTCAGTGGCATGAGAGTCTACATTCAGTGGCATGAGAGTCTACATTCAGTGGCATGAGAGTCTACATTCAGTGGCATGAGAGTCTACATTCAGTGGCATGAGAGGCTACATTCAGTGGCATGAGAGGCTACATTCAGTGGCATGAGAGCTTACTGTTCAGTGGCATGAGAGGCTACATTCAGTGGCATGAGAGCTTACTGTTCAGTGGCATGAGAGGCTACATTCAGTGGCATGAGAGCTTACTGTTCAGTGGCATGAGAGTTTACTGTTCAGTGGCATGAGAGGCTACATTCAGTGGCATGAGAGCTTACTGTTCAGTGGCATGAGAGGCTACATTCAGTGGCATGAGAGGCTACATTCAGTGGCATGAGAGGCTACATTCAGTGGCATGAGATTCTACATTCAGTGGCATGAGAGGCTACATTCAGTGGCATGAGAGGCTACATTCAGTGGCATGAGAGGCTACATTCAGTGGCATGAGAGCTTACTGTCCAGTGGCATGAGAGGCTACATTCAGTGGCATGAGAGCTTACTGTTCAGTGGCATGAGAGGCTACATTCAGTGGCATGAGAGGCTACATTCAGTGGCATGAGAGGCTACATTCAGTGGCATGAGAGGCTACATTCAGTGGCATGAGAGGCTACATTCAGTGGCATGAGAGGCTACATTCAGTGACATGAGAGGCTACATTCAGTGGCATGAGAGCTTACTGTTCAGTGGCATGAGAGGCTACATTCAGTGGCATGAGAGCTTACTGTTCAGTGGCATGAGAGGCTACATTCAGTGGCATGAGAGGCTACATTCAGTGGCATGAGAGGCTACATTCAGTGGCATGAGATTCTACATTCAGTGGCATGAGAGGCTACATTCAGTGGCATGAGAGGCTACATTCAGTGGCATGAGATTCTACATTCAGTGGCATGAGATTCTACATTCAGTGGCATGAGAGTCTACATTCAGTGGCATGAGATTCTACATTCAGTGGCATGAGATTCTACATTCAGTGGCATGAGATTCTACATTCAGTGGCATGAGAGTCTACATTCAGTGGCATGAGAGTCTACATTCAGTGGCATGAGAGCTTACTGTTCAGTGGCATGAGAGTTTACTGTTCAGTGGCATGAGAGGCTACATTCAGTGGCATGAGAGGCTACATTCAGTGGCATGAGAGGCTACATTCAGTGGCATGAGAGTCTACATTCAGTGGCATGAGATTCTACATTCAGTGGCATGAGATTCTACATTCAGTGGCATGAGAGTCTACATTCAGTGGCATGAGATTCTACATTCAGTGGCATGAGATTCTACATTCAGTGGCATGAGATTCTACATTCAGTGGCATGAGAGTCTACATTCAGTGGCATGAGATTCTACATTCAGTGGCATGAGATTCTACATTCAGTGGCATGAGAGTCTACATTCAGTGGCATGAGATTCTACATTCAGTGGCATGAGATTCTACATTCAGTGGCATGAGATTCTACATTCAGTGGCATGAGAGTCTACATTCAGTGGCATGAGAGTCTACATTCAGTGGCATGAGATTCTACATTCAGTGGCATGAGAGTCTACATTCAGTGGCATGAGATTCTACATTCAGTGGCATGAGAGTCTACATTCAGTGGCATGAGAGTCTACATTCAGTGGCATGAGAGTCTACATTCAGTGGCATGAGATTCTACATTCAGTGGCATGAGAGGCTACATTCAGTGGCATGAGAGTTTACTGTTCAGTGGCATGAGAGTTTACTGTTCAGTGGCATGAGAGGCTACATTCAGTGGCATGAGAGGCTACATTCAGTGGCATGAGAGGCTACATTCAGTGGCATGAGAGGCTACATTCAGTGGCATGAGAGGCTACATTCAGTGGCATGAGAGGCTACATTCAGTGGCATGAGAGGCTACATTCAGTGGCATGAGAGGCTACATTCAGTGGCATGAGAGGCTACATTCAGTGGCATGAGAGGCTACATTCAGTGGCACGAGAGGCTACATTCAGTGGCATGAGAGGCTACATTCAGTGGCATGAGAGCTTACTGTTCAGTGGCATGAGAGGCTACATTCAGTGGCATGAGAGCTTACTGTTCAGTGGCATGAGAGTTTACTGTTCAGTGGCATGAGAGGCTACATTCAGTGGCATGAGAGCTTACTGTTCAGTGGCATGAGAGGCTACATTCAGTGGCATGAGAGGCTACATTCAGTGGCATGAGAGGCTACATTCAGTGGCATGAGATTCTACATTCAGTGGCATGAGAGGCTACATTCAGTGGCATGAGAGGCTACATTCAGTGGCATGAGAGGCTACATTCAGTGGCATGAGAGCTTACTGTCCAGTGGCATGAGAGGCTACATTCAGTGGCATGAGAGCTTACTGTTCAGTGGCATGAGAGGCTACATTCAGTGGCATGAGAGGCTACATTCAGTGGCATGAGAGGCTACATTCAGTGGCATGAGAGGCTACATTCAGTGGCATGAGAGGCTACATTCAGTGGCATGAGAGGCTACATTCAGTGACATGAGAGGCTACATTCAGTGGCATGAGAGCTTACTGTTCAGTGGCATGAGAGGCTACATTCAGTGGCATGAGAGCTTACTGTTCAGTGGCATGAGAGGCTACATTCAGTGGCATGAGAGGCTACATTCAGTGGCATGAGAGGCTACATTCAGTGGCATGAGATTCTACATTCAGTGGCATGAGAGGCTACATTCAGTGGCATGAGAGGCTACATTCAGTGGCATGAGATTCTACATTCAGTGGCATGAGATTCTACATTCAGTGGCATGAGAGTCTACATTCAGTGGCATGAGATTCTACATTCAGTGGCATGAGATTCTACATTCAGTGGCATGAGATTCTACATTCAGTGGCATGAGAGTCTACATTCAGTGGCATGAGAGTCTACATTCAGTGGCATGAGAGCTTACTGTTCAGTGGCATGAGAGTTTACTGTTCAGTGGCATGAGAGGCTACATTCAGTGGCATGAGAGGCTACATTCAGTGGCATGAGAGGCTACATTCAGTGGCATGAGAGTCTACATTCAGTGGCATGAGATTCTACATTCAGTGGCATGAGATTCTACATTCAGTGGCATGAGAGTCTACATTCAGTGGCATGAGATTCTACATTCAGTGGCATGAGATTCTACATTCAGTGGCATGAGATTCTACATTCAGTGGCATGAGAGTCTACATTCAGTGGCATGAGATTCTACATTCAGTGGCATGAGATTCTACATTCAGTGGCATGAGAGTCTACATTCAGTGGCATGAGATTCTACATTCAGTGGCATGAGATTCTACATTCAGTGGCATGAGATTCTACATTCAGTGGCATGAGAGTCTACATTCAGTGGCATGAGAGTCTACATTCAGTGGCATGAGATTCTACATTCAGTGGCATGAGAGTCTACATTCAGTGGCATGAGATTCTACATTCAGTGGCATGAGAGTCTACATTCAGTGGCATGAGAGTCTACATTCAGTGGCATGAGAGTCTACATTCAGTGGCATGAGATTCTACATTCAGTGGCATGAGAGGCTACATTCAGTGGCATGAGAGTTTACTGTTCAGTGGCATGAGAGTTTACTGTTCAGTGGCATGAGAGGCTACATTCAGTGGCATGAGAGGCTACATTCAGTGGCATGAGAGGCTACATTCAGTGGCATGAGAGGCTACATTCAGTGGCATGAGAGGCTACATTCAGTGGCATGAGAGGCTACATTCAGTGGCATGAGAGGCTACATTCAGTGGCATGAGAGGCTACATTCAGTGGCATGAGAGGCTACATTCAGTGGCACGAGAGGCTACATTCAGTGGCATGAGAGGCTACATTCAGTGGCATGAGAGCTTACTGTTCAGTGGCATGAGAGGCTACATTCAGTGGCATGAGAGGCTACATTCAGTGGCATGAGAGTTTACTGTTCAGTGGCATGAGAGGCTACATTCAGTGGCATGAGAGGCTACATTCAGTGGCATGAGAGGCTACATTCAGTGGCATGAGAGTCTACATTCAGTGGCATGAGAGGCTACATTCAGTGGCATGAGAGGCTACATTCAGTGGCATGAGATTCTACATTCAGTGGCATGAGAGTTTACTGTTCAGTGGCATGAGAGGCTACATTCAGTGGCATGAGAGGCTACATTCAGTGGCATGAGAGGCTACATTCAGTGGCATGAGAGGCTACATTCAGTGGCATGAGAGCTTACTGTTCAGTGGCATGAGAGGCTACATTCAGTGGCATGAGAGGCTACATTCAGTGGCATGAGAGTTTACTGTTCAGTGGCATGAGAGGCTACATTCAGTGGCATGAGAGGCTACATTCAGTGGCATGAGAGGCTACATTCAGTGGCATGAGAGGCTACATTCAGTGGCATGAGAGTTTACTGTTCAGTGGCATGAGAGGCTACATTTAGTGGCATGAGAGGCTACATTCAGTGGCATGAGAGGCTACATTCAGTGGCATGAGAGGCTACATTCAGTGGCATGAGAGGCTACATTCAGTGGCATGAGATTCTACATTCAGTGGCATGAGATTCTACATTCAGTGGCATGAGATTCTACATTCAATGGCATGAGAGTTTACTGTTCAGTGGCATGAGATTCTACATTCAATGGCATGAGAGTTTACTGTTCAGTGGCATGAGAGTTTACTGTTCAGTGGCATGAGAGTTTACTGTTCAGTGGCATGAGAGTTTACTGTTCAGTGGCATGAGAGTTTACTGTTCAGTGGCATGAGAGTTTACTGTTCAGTGGCATGAGATTCTACATTCAGTGGCATGAGAGTTTACTGTTCAGTGGCATGAGAGTTTACTGTTCAGTGGCATGAGAGTTTACTGTTCAGTGGCATGAGAGTTTACTGTTCAGTGGCATGAGAGTCTACATTCAGTGGCATGAGAGTTTACTGTTCAGTGGCATGAGAGTTTACTGTTCAGTGGCATGAGAGTTTACTGTTCAGTGGCATGAGAGTTTACTGTTCAGTGGCATGAGATTCTACATTCAGTGGCATGGGAGTTTACTGTTTAGTGGCATGAGAGTTTACTGTTCAGTGGCATGAGAGTTTACTGTTCAGTGGCATGAGAGTTTACTGTTCAGTGGCATGAGATTCTACATTCAGTGGCATGAGAGGCTACATTCAGTGGCATTAGAGGCTACATTCAGTGGCATGAGAGGCTACATTCAGTGGCATGAGAGTTTACTGTTCAGTGGCATGAGAGTTTACTGTTCAGTGGCATGAGATTCTACATTCAGTGGCATGGGAGTTTACTGTTTAGTGGCATGAGAGTTTACTGTTCAGTGGCATGAGAGTTTACTGTTCAGTGGCATGAGAGTTTACTGTTCAGTGGCATGAGAGTTTACTGTTCAGTGGCATGAGAGTTTACTGTTCAGTGGCATGAGAGTTTACTGTTCAGTGGCATGAGAGTTTACTGTTCAGTGGCATGAGAGTTTACTGTTCAGTGGCATGAGAGGCTACACTCAGTGGCTTGAGAGGCTACATTCAGTGGCATGAGAGTTTACTGTTCAGTGGCATGAGAGTTTACTGTTCAGTGGCATGAGATTCTACATTCAGTGGCATGGGAGTTTACTGTTTAGTGGCATGAGAGTTTACTGTTCAGTGGCATGAGAGTTTACTGTTCAGTGGCATGAGAGTTTACTGTTCAGTGGCATGAGAGTTTACTGTTTAGTGGCATGAGATTCTACATTCAGTGGCATGAGATTCTACATTCAGTGGCATGGGAGTTTACTGTTTAGTGGCATGGGAGTTTACTGTTCAGTGGCATGAGAGTTTACTGTTCAGTGGCATGAGAGTTTACTGTTCAGTGGCATGAGAGTTTACTGTTCAGTGGCATGAGAGTTTACTGTTCAGTGGCATGAGAGTTTACTGTTCAGTGGCATGAGATTCTACATGTAGTGGCATGAGAGTTTACTGTTCAGTGGCATGAGAGTCTACATTCAGTGGCATGAGAGTTTACTGTTCAGAGAGTAATAACTGAACATAAATATTGCCTCGTCAATCACAAATAGCCAGTAGATGCAGGATGTTTAGCATTCTACAAGAGACATCACTTTGGTAGTAAACAAGATGTTAGGATGTTAAACACATTTAGTGTATCATCTGTAACCATCATAGAGCTGTTATTGAAATAAACGCTGATAGTCAACATGTTTTGCAACTCCTAGTTACCAGATGATATCATTATTTAAATATGATTTGATTTCATGTCTAATTCTAGTCATTGCCTTTGTGAGATTATGTTCTATTTTATGCACTTTGCATTTTTTGTGAACACAGGTTTTGGAAAAAAGGAGCCAATATCTTGGGAAAAACTGTTTCCTAAGGCCAGCAAAAAGTCACTGGACTTAGTGAGCAAAATGCTGGTGATTAATCCTGAAGATCGCATAACAGTTGATCAGGCACTGTCACACAGGCTGCTCAACAACTACCATGATGCCACTGATGAACCAATTTGTGTACCATCTTTCAATTTTGATTTTGAAAAAGAAGTAAGTTAAGTGGTGTCGGAATATTTTATGCACACTTGTAATTTTTTTTTTTTATTGTTGCGTATCCCTTACGGGACGTTGCAGTCAACACCAGCATTTTTCAACTGCTGTTGATGTACTAGGCAAGTGTTACGTTCAGTAGTTTGCCATTGCTTTCTGAACGACCGGCTTCCATACCAGCACGTTATAACACAACGCGGCAGGGTCTGCTGCACAAATCGGTCGCAGCTGAGCTTCGAACGCCTGGTACCCGGCTCACGAACCGCGTTCGCAAGCCTTTAGCCATGAAGCCGGCTGTAATACAAAATAAAAACATGTCATGTTGTCTATGAAGAATTAGATTATAGGCAGTGCTATGTGGCCATGTTATCATGTTTGTCCACAGCCTTCATTCTTGTATGCTGCAATGATGTACAATTGTCAAGCATCTTCTCTTTCTCTTAAGACTTGTGTATTTAACCCTTTACTGGGCACACATTTGTCTATTTTGTAGCACTGAATGGGCAAGAAGAATTGTGAGGTGCGGTAAAATTTTTGGTTACGTTAGTAAAAATATCACATATAAATTGTTAGTCAACAGATTTTAGTCAAATAAACAGCAAAAGGAAGGGAAAAGCATGCAGAACATTTTACTCACGTGTATGATGCCGCTAATCCACAAATGAACACAAATATTTACAAAATACAACATATTGTTTGTGATTGTCAGTCATCTATATGGCAATTTACAAACACATTTTCTGAATCATAATCACTTTCTTTAAAGTCCGACTCACGACTGCTAACGCAAAGTAACGCTGATCATTGATATCTAGCTCCAATTAATAGTCAACTTTCTGCCTTTCAATGTCACTTAAATTGAACCCAGCAAAATCTCCGCTAGCACTTGAAGAATCATCGAAATCCATTTTGAAATACAAAGCGTAAAACCTACAAAAACTATTTTAAAAATCCATTCAAATTCAAAGTAAATGCTTGCAAATGGCAGCCACGTTGTCAAGCTATCGACGAAACCGAAAGTAGACAATCGGAAGTCTCAGAAAGCCGAGAGATCGCGTTTTTACAATGCATAATAGTCATGGGCGCTTTCAGACGGTTTGCCCGTTGGTGGGTAGAAACGTTCCCGGACGCTCTGCCCACTAAAGGATTAATTTAAAAGGGTGTATTACAAGTAAAATTACAGCCCTTGGAAATTATACAGCATTTGTTTTTTTCTTTGGTATGTGAAATGATACCGCCTTGAAATGAGTTGAAGAGAATCTGTTATCTATTAGAGTATCATCCTTGCACTCCGGACAAGTCTATAGGTACTCAGATCCTTCCCCCAAAATACACATCCTGCATCTAATAGTGCCAATTTTGTGTTGGTTGACGAGGCCCTTTATTCTCCCGATGTACCTCTCATTTCTGGCCTTGCCAATTCTTCCTCTCATTCTGGACAATGATGTGAATTCACTAGTGTCAAAGTCCTCCACTTTCAACATCTATCTAAAGGCGTTAACATCAGCACAATCTATATTCAGGGGATGCAGAGCCAGCAAGTTTATCAGCTCGTTCATTTCCCTCAACTCCCACATGTCCCAGAACAAAGATAAAGGTGACTCTATGGACAACAGACCTCCACAGAAATTCAGTCCACTGTCTACGAGCAGAACCTACCTCGATCTTTCGGGTCATGTTCATTGAATCACTTAGTTCACAAACATTGGTATAACTCTGTGAGTCCAGCCATATGGAAGCCGATGTTACTGCCATCACCTTCATCACCATGCTGCTCACTGAAGAGAATAACAGAAGCTTCTGCCTGAAGCAGACCGTCTGTATCCATGATGTCAGTTTATTCAGAAGCAAAGTATTCAGAGTTATTTCTTTAGCCATATTACATTTAAATAGTTTCTGAGAAGTTTCTTTGTAGTTCCTGAGGAGTCTCATCCATTCCAGAGCTGTAAAGAGGTAAAGATACTCTGAAACATTCTATAAAAGTGAACTAGAGAAAACTAAATGAAGTGTGTGTCATTTCGTCGTGGACATTTGCGTCGTTCATTCGCACTGCGAGCGCTATATCAAGACAAGTCGCCTGAACAAGTCAAGTAGCCTGATAAGGGGGAAATGCCATGCCTTAGCTTACTAAAGTTGCATTTAGAATTTGTGATGATCTCAGAAAACAGCATTGATCTGTCTTTTGCATTGTGTTTTTCTAAGAGACTATTAATTTGCTGCCAATTGTCTTACAGGAGATGGACAAAAATCGCCTGCGTTCGGCTATCATGGAAGAAATTATGAGTTTCCATCAACCTAAACAGCCACCTTTGAGCTTTAACGCCTTTCTTCGACCTGCACCCAAGTCTGAAGAGACTGTCACTAAGGAATTGAAAATGGAGAAAGTTTTAGAACACAGTCTGATATCCACTCAGCTGGCAGCAGATATGGGTATGGTACATTTTTGTTGCTGTGTATAGTAGTTCTTGTTCTTATATCCTCAAAATACTCCTATTAAATTCCTTTGAACAATGTTTGGTTAAAGTAGGAGGGGGGGATGAGTGGTCTTGAGCTATGGTGTCCACATCAAGTGCTGGAGGTCCCGGGTTCAAGCCCCGGTGAGGGCTGGGATTTTTTCACATGGACTTCTAGTAACAAAATTTCCCCTGGGTTGTGAGATCGGATGCCCGTGTGTATTGTTGTACACATAAAAAAATCCCCAGACAGTTGGAAATTGAAAAAGAGTAGCCTAATGGTGCTGCCCGGGCAAAATTTTGAGTTAAAAATCTACCCAAAGTATTTCAGGATCTTCGCCGGTGCTATGGAGTTCGTGCACTGAGCTGAAATTCTCCAGATTCAGGCTTGAGATAGGAGTAAAACGGAGCACTTATGGGTTACACCCGTGTGCCGTGATGTTGATCCGTTGACTAAACTTGGTAGAAGTAGGTCGTTATTGCAAGTATGTGCATTTTAAATTGCTGGCTTTTCAATATTCTTCTTTTTTTCACTTTTCCTGTTGTAACTTTCAGTGTCAGGCTAGGAAGTACTTTCTGGACAAGAGTTGAATGTAGAAGGGAGTGTTTGTTGCCTCTATTGTTCTGTTACAGAAATGCAGAAGTGTAACACTATTAAGAGTCTATGACACCACACCGACACAGTAAAGTCAGTTTCTTGAGAGCAAACATCTTTTCTGTGCTAACACACGGATGTGAGTCATGGACCATTTTGCAGTCAGTAAAGAAGAAAATGGAGGCTTTTTAACTTAAATGTTACAGAAAAGGTTTTAGAATAGAAGAAGTTTTAGACCAAGAAGAACAAAAATACTGGCACCATAAAATCTGAACATTTGAGAGAAAATTGGCCTACAAACAGTTTCATGTTTTAGAAGCTGAAATACTTTGGACATATTAAAGGACACAGTTGTTAAAAAAGAACAGTTATGGAAGACATGTTCCATGATGCTGGTGTGTAGGGTTTAGGATGTGATGATGGAGCTGATAGGCTGTAAACACAACATGGCTCACTCACACAGCAGTCTGGCAGATGCTGATAATGCCTTCAATGTAACTCACAGTAGCAACTGACATATAGTTTATTTCCTGAGGTTACACAAGCTCCACAGCCAGTTGTCACTCACTCTTACTTACATTCTCACAGTGATCATACACTGTCCACCATGGACCGAATGCTTCGTGGCCCTTTACTTGCTATATATGTAGTCTAACTTGTGGTATGCCTTTGACACACTACAATCTCAATCTCTCTCCGTCGCAACTTAGTGTGGTACCAAGCACTGGTGTACAACCATCATTATCTATACATGGAAGCAGAATTCACTGTTTGGGTACCGCTGCTGACAATCAATGCAAAGTACATGTAAATATATTCCTTGCTTTATATATTCTGATTGCGTCTAACGTGTAATTTTTGTAACTTGTGTGGTTTACTTTTAACTGAAAACTGTCTTGTCACCAAACTGCCCTGTGCCTGAATGACACGTTATTTCTGTTCACGTCTGAGCAACCACTTTTGATGTCAGCGTTTCTCATGCAATCCAGATATTACCATCATAGTTAAATATTTCTGGACTATGACAGCATGGTTCCTGACAGAAAGGCTGGTGTTGACCAGCACGAAAATGAGTACAGGATAGTGCAGACACCTGGGGCATGCAAATCGACAAGACAGGAGAACTGGCACAGTCTTGAGAATCTTCTTAGCCTGCCATCATGTGAATGATGTTCTGCAAAGTATCAGGTGCATAATGGTGATTGTCCTGTTGAGGTTGATGACAACTGACTGCAAAATGGTCCATGACTCACAAAAAGCTGACTTTACTGTGCTGGTGTGGTGTTGTAGACTCTTAATATTGTTTCGCTTCTGCGTTGCTGTAACAGAACGATAACGCTGTTTCCACATAATCTCGATGTCAGTGCCATTTGTGGGTATGCTGTTAATGTTCTGATATGACCAAACCATCTGACTTGTGGTACAATTCATTGCTGACATTGTGACATCTGCTGCTGTCTATTATTTCAGAGGACACCCAGAAAGAGCCAATCAGAGAAGTTATTTTCAAAGCACCAGGCAACACCGACAGCAAACCATCCAGCAAAGTGTCCCCAGTATCTGTAGATGTTGGCAAACTACAGTTGATACCCTCATGTGACATTGAGATGCTTAGTGCCCAGTCATCTGATGGGAGAGCCATGGACACTCAGCACATAGATGCTCTGACTGTGGTTAAACATCTGAAAGAAGATTTCAAAGCAGATCAGAAAATATGTGCAGAAATGGAGCCAAAAATTGCTGTTGATAAAAAAGGGGGAAACACCATTTCTGAAGATACCAAAGCATTGGTTAAACAGGCACTGATGAATGCAACTCAGAGAAGGCAAAGGGCGGGTAAGAGATTCATGATTTTGTTTTCTTTGCCACCATTCTGCTGCTTCTCTCTTCTCTACCTCATAATGTTTTCTGTACGTTTGGGATTAGCAGACGAAAGGTGGAGTAGTAAAATGTATATACAACTTCACCTACTAAAGATGCAACCTCATAGGACTACCAAAAGTCTAGCGGGATACTAGAGATATAGCAACATCAGGGTACTAGAGATATAGCAACAGCGGGGTACTAGAGATACAGCAACATCAGGGTACTAGAGATATAGCAACATCAGGGTACTAGAGATATAGCAACATCAGGGTACTAGAGATATAGCAACATCAGGGTACTAGAGATATAGCAACATCAGGGTACTAGAGATATAGCAACATCAGGGTACTAGAGATATAGCAACAGCAGGGTACTAGAGATATAGCAACATCAGGGTACTAGAGATATAGCAACATCAGGGTACTAGAGATATAGCAACATCAGGGTACTAGAGATATAGCAACATCAGGGTACTAGAGATATAGCAACATCAGGGTACTAGAGATATAGCAACATCAGGGTACTAGAGAAATAGCAACAGCAGATTACTAGAGATATAGCAACATCAGGGTACTAGAGATATAGCAACATCAGGGTACTAGAGAAATAGCAACAGCAGATTACTAGAGATATAGCAACAGCGGGGTACTAGAGATATATCAACATCAGGGTACTAGAGATATAGCAACATCAGGGTACTAGAGATATAGCAACATCAGGGTACTAGAGATACAGCAACATCAGGGTACTAGAGATATAGCAACATCAGGGTACTAGAGATATAGCAACATCAGGGTACTAGAGATATAGCAACATCAGGGTACTAGAGAAATAGCAACAGCAGATTACTAGAGATATAGCAACATCAGGGTACTAGAGATATAGCAACATCAGGGTACTAGAGAAATAGCAACAGCAGATTGCTAGAGATATAGCAACAGCAGATTACTAGAGATATAGCAACATCAGGGTACTAGAGATATAGCAACATCAGGGTACTAGAGATATAGCAACATCAGGGTACTATAGATATAGCAACATCAGGGTACTAGAGATATAGCAACATCAGATTACTAGAGAAATAGCAACATCAGGGTACTAGAGATATAGCAACATCAGGGTACTAGAGATATAGCAACATCAGGGTACTAGAGATATAGCAACATCAGATTACTAGAGATATAGCAACAGCAGATTACTAGAGATATAGCAACAGCAGATTACTAGAGATATAGCAACAGCAGATTACTAGAGATATAGCAACAGCAGATTACTAGAGATATAGCAACAGCAGATTACTAGAGATATAGCAACAGCAGATTACTAGAGATATAGCAACATCAGATTACTAGAGATATAGCAACAGCAGGGTACTAGAGATATAGCAACATCAAGGTACTAGAGATATAGCAACATCAGGGTACTAGAGATATAGCAACATCAGGGTACTAGAGATATAGCAACATCAGATTACTAGAGAAATAGCAACATCAGGGTACTAGAGATATAGCAACATCAGGGTACTAGAGATATAGCAACATCAGGGTACTAGAGATATAGCAACATCAGGGTACTAGAGATATAGCAACATCAGGGTACTAGAGATATAGCAACAGCAGATTACTAGAGATATAGCAACAGCAGATTACTAGAGATATAGCAACAGCAGATTACTAGAGATATAGCAACATCAGGGTACTAGAGAAATAGAACAGCAGATTACTAGAGATATAACAACAGCAGATTACTAGAGATATAGCAACAGCAGATTACTAGAGATATAGCAACAGCAGATTACTAGAGATATAGCAACAGCAGATTACTAGAGATATAGAAACAGCAGATTACTAGAGATATAGCAACAGCAGATTACTAGAGATATAGCAACAGCAGATTACTAGAGATATAGCAACATCAGGGTACTAGAGATATAGCAACATCAGGGTACTAGAGATATAGCAACATCGGGGTACTAGAGAAATAGCAACATCAGGGTACTAGAGATATAGCAACAGCAGGGTACTAGAGATATAGCAACATCAGGGTACTAGAGATATAGCAACATCAGGGTACTAGAGAAATAGCAACAGCGGGGTACTAGAGATATAGCAACATCAGGGTACTAGAGATATAGCAACATCAGATTACTAGAGAAATAGCAACATCAGGGTACTAGAGATATAGCAACATCAGGGTACTAGAGATATAGCAACATCAGGGTACTAGAGATATAGCAACATCAGATTACTAGAGATATAGCAACAGCAGATTACTAGAGATATAGCAACAGCAGATTACTAGAGATATAGCAACAGCAGATTACTAGAGATATAGCAACAGCAGATTACTAGAGATATAGCAACAGCAGATTACTAGAGATATAGCAACAGCAGATTACTAGAGATATAGCAACATCAGATTACTAGAGATATAGCAACAGCAGGGTACTAGAGATATAGCAACATCAAGGTACTAGAGATATAGCAACATCAGGGTACTAGAGATATAGCAACATCAGGGTACTAGAGATATAGCAACATCAGATTACTAGAGAAATAGCAACATCAGGGTACTAGAGATATAGCAACATCAGGGTACTAGAGATATAGCAACATCAGGGTACTAGAGATATAGCAACATCAGGGTACTAGAGATATAGCAACATCAGGGTACTAGAGATATAGCAACAGCAGATTACTAGAGATATAGCAACAGCAGATTACTAGAGATATAGCAACAGCAGATTACTAGAGATATAGCAACATCAGGGTACTAGAGAAATAGAACAGCAGATTACTAGAGATATAACAACAGCAGATTACTAGAGATATAGCAACAGCAGATTACTAGAGATATAGCAACAGCAGATTACTAGAGATATAGCAACAGCAGATTACTAGAGATATAGAAACAGCAGATTACTAGAGATATAGCAACAGCAGATTACTAGAGATATAGCAACAGCAGATTACTAGAGATATAGCAACAGCAGGGTACTAGAGATATAGCAACATCAGGGTACTAGAGATATAGCAACATCAGGGTACTAGAGATATAGCAACATCGGGGTACTAGAGAAATAGCAACATCAGGGTACTAGAGATATAGCAACAGCAGGGTACTAGAGATATAGCAACATCAGGGTACTAGAGATATAGCAACATCAGGGTACTAGAGAAATAGCAACAGCAGGGTACTAGAGATATAGCAACATCAGGGTACTAGAGATATAGCAACATCAGGGTACTAGAGATATAGCAACATCAGGGTACTAGAGAAATAGCAACAGCAGGGTACTAGAGATAGCAACAGCAGGGTACTAGAGATATAGCAACATCAGGGTACTAGAGATATAGCAACATCAGGGTACTAGAGATATAGCAACATCAGGGTGCTAGAGATATAGCAACATCAGGGTACTAGAGATATAGCAACATCAGGGTACTAGAGATATAGCAACAGCAGATTACTAGAGATATAGCAACAGCAGATTACTAGAGATATAGCAACAGCAGATTACTAGAGATATAGCAACAGCAGATTACTAGAGATATAGCAACATCAGGGTACTAGAGATATAGCAACATGAGGGTACTAGAGAAATAGCAACAGCAGATTACTAGAGATATAGCAACATCAGGGTACTAGAGATATAGCAACATCAGGGTACTAGAGAAATAGCAACAGCAGATTACTAGAGATATAGCAACAGCAGATTACTAGAGATATAGCAACATCAGGGTACTAGAGATATAGCAACATCAGGGTACTAGAGATATAGCAACATCAGGGTACTAGAGATATAGCAACATCAGATTACTAGAGAAATAGCAACATCAGGGTACTAGAGATATAGCAACATCAGGGTACTAGAGATATAGCAACATCAGATTACTAGAGATATAGCAACAGCAGATTACTAGAGATATAGCAACAGCAGATTACTAGAGATATAGCAACAGCAGATTACTAGAGATATAGCAACAGCAGATTACTAGAGATATAGCAACAGCAGATTACTAGAGATATAGCAACATCAGATTACTAGAGATATAGCAACAGCAGGGTACTAGAGATATAGCAACATCAAGGTACTAGAGATATAGCAACATCAAGGTACTAGAGGTATAGCAACATCAGGGTACTAGAGATATAGCAACATCAGGGTACTAGAGATATAGCAACATCAGGGTACTAGAGATATAGCAACATCAGGGTACTAGAGATATAGCAACAGCAGATTACTAGAGATATAGCAACAGCAGATTACAAGAGATATAGCAACAGCAGATTACTAGAGATATAGCAACATCAGGGTACTAGAGAAATAGCAACATCGGGGTACTAGAGATATAGCAACATCAGGGTACTAGAGATATAGCAACATCGGGGTACTAGAGATATAGCAACATCAGAGTACTAGAGAAATAGCAACAGCAGGGTACTAGAGATATAGCAACAGCAGGGTACTAGAGATATAGCAACATCAGGGTACTAGAGATATAACAACAGCAGATTACTAGAGATATAGCAACAGCAGATTACTAGAGATATAGCAACAGCAGATTACTAGAGATATAGCAACAGCAGATTACTAGAGATATAGCAACAGCAGATTACTAGAGATATAGCAACAGCAGATTACTAGAGATATAGCAGCAGCAGATTACTAGAGATATAGCAACATCAGGGTACTAGAGATATAGCAACAGCAGATTACTAGAGATATAGCAACATCAGATTACTAGAGATATAGCAACATCAGGGTACTAGAGATATAGCAACATCGGGGTACTAGAGATATAGCAACATCAGGGTACTAGAGATATAGCAACATCGGGGTACTAGAGATATAGCAACATCAGGGTACTAGAGAAATAGCAACAGCAGGGTACTAGAGATATAGCAACAGCAGGGTACTAGAGATATAGCAACATCAGGGTACTAGAGATATAGCAACATCAGGGTACTAGAGATATAGCAACATCAGGGTACTAGAGATATAGCAACATCAGGGTACTAGAGAAATAGCAACATCAGGGTACTAGAGATATAGCAACATCAGGGTACTATAGATTTAGCAACATCAGGGTACTAGAGAAATAGCAACAGCAGATTACTAGAGATATAGCAACATCAGGGTACTAGAGATATAGCAACATCAGGGTACTAGAGAAATAGCAACAGCAGATTACTAGAGATATAGCAACAGCGGGGTACTAGAGATATATCAACATCAGGGTACTAGAGATATAGCAACATCAGGGTACTAGAGATAAAGTAACATCAGGGTACTAGAGATACAGCAACATCAGGGTACTAGAGATATAGCAACATCAGGGTACTAGAGATATAGCAACATCAGGGTACTAGAGATATAGCAACATCAGGGTACTAGAGAAATAGCAACAGCAGATTACTAGAGATATAGCAACATCAGGGTACTAGAGATATAGCAACAGCAGATTACTAGAGATATAGCAACAGCAGATTAATAGAGATATAGCAACAGCAGATTACTAGAGATATAGCAACAGCGGGATACTAGAGATACAGCAACATCAGGGTACTAGAGATATAGCAACATCAGGGTACCAGAGATATAGCAACATCAGGGTACCAGAGATATAGACACATCAGGGTACTAGAGATATAGCAACAGCAGATTACTAGAGATATAGCAACATCAGGGTACTAGAGATATAGCAACATCAGGGTACTAGAGATATAGCAACATCAGGGTACTAGAGATACAGCAACATCAGGGTACTAGAGATACAGCAACATCAGGGTACTAGAGATATAGCAACAGCAGATTACTAGAGCAACATCAGGGTACTAGAGATACAGCAACATCAGGGTACTAGAGATATAGCAACATCAGGGTACTAGAGATATAGCAACAGCAGATTACTAGAGATATAGCAACATCAGGGTACTAGAGATATAGCAACAGCAGATTACTAGAGATATAGTAACATCAGGGTACTAGAGATATAGCAACAGCAGATTTCTAGAGATATAGCAACAGCAGATTACTAGAGATATAGCAACATCAGGGTACTAGAGATATAGCAACATCAGGGTACTAGAGATATAGCAACATCAGATTACTAGAGATATAGCAACATCAGGGTACTAGAGATATAGCAACATCAGGGTACTAGAGATATAGCAACATCAGGGTACTAGAGATATAGCAACATCAGATTACTAGAGATATAGCAACATCAGGGTACTAGAGATATAGCAACAGCAGATTACTAGAGATATAGCAACATCAGGGTACTAGAGATACAGCAACATCAGGGTACTAGAGATATAGCAACATCAAGGTACTAGAGATATAGCAACATCAAGGTACTAGAGGTATAGCAACATCAGGGTACTAGAGATATAGCAACATCAGGGTACTAGAGATATAGCAACATCAGGGTACTAGAGATATAGCAACATCAGGGTACTAGAGATATAGCAACAGCAGATTACTAGAGATATAGCAACAGCAGATTACAAGAGATATAGCAACAGCAGATTACTAGAGATATAGCAACATCAGGGTACTAGAGAAATAGCAACATCGGGGTACTAGAGATATAGCAACATCAGGGTACTAGAGATATAGCAACATCGGGGTACTAGAGATATAGCAACATCAGGGTACTAGAGAAATAGCAACAGCAGGGTACTAGAGATATAGCAACAGCAGGGTACTAGAGATATAGCAACAGCAGATTACTAGAGATATAGCAACAGCAGATTACTAGAGATATAGCAACAGCAGATTACTAGAGATATAGCAACAGCAGATTACTAGAGATATAGCAACAGCAGATTACTAGAGATATAGCAACAGCAGATTACTAGAGATATAGCAGCAGCAGATTACTAGAGATATAGCAACATCAGGGTACTAGAGATATAGCAACAGCAGATTACTAGAGATATAGCAACATCAGATTACTAGAGATATAGCAACATCAGGGTACTAGAGATATAGCAACATCGGGGTACTAGAGATATAGCAACATCAGGGTACTAGAGATATAGCAACATCGGGGTACTAGAGATATAGCAACATCAGGGTACTAGAGATACAGCAACATCAGGGTACTAGAGATATAGCAACATCAAGGTACTAGAGATATAGCAACATCAAGGTACTAGAGGTATAGCAACATCAGGGTACTAGAGATATAGCAACATCAGGGTACTAGAGATATAGCAACATCAGGGTACTAGAGATATAGCAACATCAGGGTACTAGAGATATAGCAACAGCAGATTACTAGAGATATAGCAACAGCAGATTACAAGAGATATAGCAACAGCAGATTACTAGAGATATAGCAACATCAGGGTACTAGAGAAATAGCAACATCGGGGTACTAGAGATATAGCAACATCAGGGTACTAGAGATATAGCAACATCGGGGTACTAGAGATATAGCAACATCAGGGTACTAGAGAAATAGCAACAGCAGGGTACTAGAGATATAGCAACAGCAGGGTACTAGAGATATAGCAACAGCAGATTACTAGAGATATAGCAACAGCAGATTACTAGAGATATAGCAACAGCAGATTACTAGAGATATAGCAACAGCAGATTACTAGAGATATAGCAACAGCAGATTACTAGAGATATAGCAACAGCAGATTACTAGAGATATAGCAGCAGCAGATTACTAGAGATATAGCAACATCAGGGTACTAGAGATATAGCAACAGCAGATTACTAGAGATATAGCAACATCAGATTACTAGAGATATAGCAACATCAGGGTACTAGAGATATAGCAACATCGGGGTACTAGAGATATAGCAACATCAGGGTACTAGAGATATAGCAACATCGGGGTACTAGAGATATAGCAACATCAGGGTACTAGAGAAATAGCAACAGCAGGGTACTAGAGATATAGCAACAGCAGGGTACTAGAGATATAGCAACATCAGGGTACTAGAGATATAGCAACATCAGGGTACTAGAGATATAGCAACATCAGGGTACTAGAGATATAGCAACATCAGGGTACTAGAGAAATAGCAACATCAGGGTACTAGAGATATAGCAACATCAGGGTACTATAGATTTAGCAACATCAGGGTACTAGAGAAATAGCAACAGCAGATTACTAGAGATATAGCAACATCAGGGTACTAGAGATATAGCAACATCAGGGTACTAGAGAAATAGCAACAGCAGATTACTAGAGATATAGCAACAGCGGGGTACTAGAGATATATCAACATCAGGGTACTAGAGATATAGCAACATCAGGGTACTAGAGATAAAGTAACATCAGGGTACTAGAGATACAGCAACATCAGGGTACTAGAGATATAGCAACATCAGGGTACTAGAGATATAGCAACATCAGGGTACTAGAGATATAGCAACATCAGGGTACTAGAGAAATAGCAACAGCAGATTACTAGAGATATAGCAACATCAGGGTACTAGAGATATAGCAACAGCAGATTACTAGAGATATAGCAACAGCAGATTAATAGAGATATAGCAACAGCAGATTACTAGAGATATAGCAACAGCGGGATACTAGAGATACAGCAACATCAGGGTACTAGAGATATAGCAACATCAGGGTACCAGAGATATAGCAACATCAGGGTACCAGAGATATAGACACATCAGGGTACTAGAGATATAGCAACAGCAGATTACTAGAGATATAGCAACATCAGGGTACTAGAGATATAGCAACATCAGGGTACTAGAGATATAGCAACATCAGGGTACTAGAGATACAGCAACATCAGGGTACTAGAGATACAGCAACATCAGGGTACTAGAGATATAGCAACAGCAGATTACTAGAGCAACATCAGGGTACTAGAGATACAGCAACATCAGGGTACTAGAGATATAGCAACATCAGGGTACTAGAGATATAGCAACAGCAGATTACTAGAGATATAGCAACATCAGGGTACTAGAGATATAGCAACAGCAGATTACTAGAGATATAGTAACATCAGGGTACTAGAGATATAGCAACAGCAGATTTCTAGAGATATAGCAACAGCAGATTACTAGAGATATAGCAACATCAGGGTACTAGAGATATAGCAACATCAGGGTACTAGAGATATAGCAACATCAGATTACTAGAGATATAGCAACATCAGGGTACTAGAGATATAGCAACATCAGGGTACTAGAGATATAGCAACATCAGGGTACTAGAGATATAGCAACATCAGATTACTAGAGATATAGCAACATCAGGGTACTAGAGATATAGCAACAGCAGATTACTAGAGATATAGCAACATCAGGGTACTAGAGATACAGCAACATCAGGGTACTAGAGATATAGCAACATCAGGGTACTAGAGATACAGCAACATCAGGGTACTAGAGATATAGCAACAGAAGATTACTAGAGATATAGCAACATCAGGGTACTAGAGATACAGCAACATCAGGGTACTAGAGATATAGCAACATCAGGGTACTAGAGATATAGCAACAGCAGATTACTAGAGATATAGAAACATCAGGGTACTAGAGATATAGCAACATCAGATTACTAGAGATATAGCAACATCAGGGTACTAGAGATATAGCAACAGCAGATTACTAGAGATATAGCAACATCGGGGTACTAGAGATATAGCAACAGCAGATTACTAGAGATATAGCAACATCAGGGTACTAGAGATATAGCAACAGCAGATTACTAGAGATATAGCAACATCAGGGTACTAGAGAAATAGCAACAGCAGATTACTAGAGATATAGCAACATCAGGGTACTAGAGATATAGCAACATCAGGGTACTAGAGATATAGCAACATCAGGGTACTAGAGATATAGCAACATCAGGGTACTAGAGATATAGCAACAGCAGATTACTAGAGATATAGCAACAGCAGATTACTAGAGATATAGCAACATCAGGGTACTAGAGAAATAGCAACAGCAGATTACTAGAGATATAGCAACAGCAGATTACTAGAGATATAGCAACAGCAGATTACTAGAGATATAGCAACAGCAGATTACTAGAGATATAGCAACAGCAGATTACTAGAGATATAGCAACAGCAGATTACTAGAGATATAGCAACATCAGGGTACTAGAGATATAGCAACAGCAGATTACTAGAGATATAGCAACATCAGATTACTAGAGATATAGCAACATCAGGGTACTAGAGATATAGCAACATCAGGGTACTAGAGATATAGCAACATCAGGGTACTAGAGATATAGCATCATCAGGGTACTAGAGAAATAGCAACAGCAGATTACTAGAGATATAGCAACAGCAGTTTACTAGAGATATAGCAACATCAGGGTACTAGAGATATAGCAACATCAGGGTACTAGAGATATAGCAACAGCAGATTACTAGAGATATAGCAACAGCAGATTACTAGAGATATAGCAACATCAGGGTACTAGAGATATAGCAACATCAGGGTACTAGAGATAAAGCAACAGCAGATTACTAGAGATATAGCATCATCAGGGTACTAGAGAAATAGCAACAGCAGATTACTAGAGATATAGCAACAGCAGTTTACTAGAGATATAGCAACATCAGGGTACTAGAGATATAGCAACATCAGGGTACTAGAGATATAGCAACAGCAGATTACTAGAGATATAGCAACAGCAGATTACTAGAGATATAGCAACATCAGGGTACTAGAGATATAGCAACATCAGGGTACTAGAGATAAAGCAACAGCAGATTACTAGAGATATAGCAACATCAGGGTACTAGAGAAATAGCAACAGCAGATTACTAGAGATATAGCAACAACAGATTACTAGAGATATAGCAACATCAGGGTACTAGAGATATAGCAACATCAGGGTACCAGAGATATAGCAACATCAGGGTACTAGAGATATAGCAACATCAGGGTACTAGAGAAATAGCAACAGCAGATTACTAGAGATATAGCAACAGCAGATTACTAGAGATATAGCAACATCAGGGTACTAGAGATATAGCAACAGCAGATTACTAGAGATATAGCAACAGCAGATTACTAGAGATATAGCAACATCAGGGTACTAGAGATATAGCAACAGCAGATTACTAGAGATATAGCAACAGCAGATTACTAGAGATATAGCAACATCAGGGTACTAGAGATATAGCAACATCAGGGTACTAGAGATATAGCAACATCAGGGTACTAGAGATATAGCAACAGCAGATTACTAGAGATAAAACAACATCATACACTAGAGATACACACTGTCAATTTCTTCATTGCTGATTGTAATTTTTGATTGACATGTAATTTTGTCCGTGGCCATTAATTTTTTTTGGTAAGATCAGAAAAAGATTTTGATCTTTACAATGTCTTTTGACAGACAGAATTAACCGTTCTAATTCCCAAACCCAGTTTGCGGAGAGGATCATATTGTCTGCATATCTGAGTTCTGGTACTGAATTTCCACCAATTATAGATAAATGAAAGTTGTTACTGGTCTGATCATGTTTAACATTTCTCATGACACATGGAAAGTGTCATTCAATTTGATTATACAGTGTCTTTGATGGCGCCAATCTTGCTCTTGCAACTGATCTTTGATATAGCACCATTGCGGTAACTGATGGTGTTATATTCTAACGAGATAGCTGAACCATTTGATCTTCTGCCTTTCAGTATATGTAGTACAAGATGTTGATCCCACTGTCAGTCTGATAACATCATTTCTTACTTGGATTTGAAAGTTAAGTTGGCAACTCTTCTCAGGCATCTCATCCTCACAGGTGTTGATTTTATGTAAGTGTTTGATGTCATTGTATTTGGTTGGAGTATTTCATGAAAAAGAGTTTGACCTGTTGTTCTGTTTGACCATCTGTTCAGTTGGTCTTCTCTGTTTGACCATCTGTTCAGTTGGTCTTCTCTGTTTGACCATCTGTTCAGTTGGTCTTCTCTGTTTGACCATCTGTTCAGTTGGTCTTCTCTGTTTGACCATCTGTTCAGTTGGTCTTCTCTGTTTGACCATCTGTTCAGTTGGTCTTCTCTGTTTGACCATCTGTTCAGTTGGTCTTCTCTGTTTGACCATCTGTTCAGTTGGTCTTCTCTGTTTGACCATCTGTTCAGTTGGTCTTCTCTGTTTGACCATCTGTTCAGTTGGTCTTCTCTGTTTGACCATCTGTTCAGTTGGTCTTCTCTGTTTGACCATCTGTTCAGTTGGTCTTCTCTGTTTGACCATCTGTTCAGTTGGTCTTCTCTGTTTGACCATCTGTTCAGTTGGTCTTCTCTGTTTGACCATCTGTTCAGTTGGTCTTCTCTGTTTGACCATCTGTTCAGTTGGTCTTCTCTGTTTGACCATCTGTTCAGTTGGTCTTCTCTGTTTGACCATCTGTTCAGTTGGTCTTCTCTGTTTGACCATCTGTTCAGTTGGTCTTCTCTTGTGTTATTTCTGAGATACTGCTGGACGTCTCATACTGCCAGGAGGTCTGTCTCTTTGCTGTTTTGTGGTTCCTACTTTAGCATGTCTGTCTGCCATCTTATTTAGTTAACTGTCTTTAAAAGATTGTATTGAAAGGATGGAATACATTTATTTTTAAACATCTGCATTAATTTTTGTACAAATTCCAGAATCACAAGGAGATGATTCCAAGGAATCCAAACCAGTGACAGCCGCACAGAGACAGAAGGAACGAGAGGAGAGGCGAAGGAAGAAGAAAGAACGAGCATTGGAGAAAGTGAAAAAATCTAAAGAAAAAAAACGTAAGAAATGTTTGATTAATTACTTACTGTAATAACATCATCATCCAGTGCCTTGCCGGCTGGTGTAGGTGATCATGCTTCTCCACAAATTGCGATCTCAGACAGAATGGATCAATTTGTGTGTGGATTCCCTTCCGTGCCTTCCGTGTGTGAAGTGGTAGTGACATCACAGTTTTAGGCCGGAGTGCACAGGTGGTCAGTCTTTCCCTGGCGTAGCGAGCTGTGAGTGCAGGCATCAAACCCTTGTTCATGCATGAAGAAGTTTCTAGTCTGCCTCACTTCATTCCACACTTATATCAGTGGCAAAAGCATCCTAATGGCACAAAATGGAATATTGCTTGGCTAGCAGTGCTGTGGAGAGGCATGAACGCCCATGCCAGCTGGCAGGGCACACGATGATGAGCATTGTTAGGACTATTGCCATGTGGACACTGGTTGTGTAGATATTGCCATTGTATGCTCAGATAATTGCATTGGATGTTATGCCTTGTGTTGTTTGTGTGTCCTGTGTTGCTGAAGACGACCGTCTGTCAGTCTCAGAGTGGGCTCTGAGGTGGCTCATTAGACCAGTCTGAGCCTAGAAACATCTGTCAGTCTCAGAGTGGGCTCCGAGGTGGCTCATTAGACCAGTCTGAATCTAGAAACATCTGTCAGTCTCAGAGTGGGCTCCGAGGTGGCTCATTAGACCAGTCTGAGGATAGAAACATCTGTCAGTCTCAGAGTGGGCTCCGAGGTGGCTCATTAGACCAGTCTGAGCCTAGAAACATCTGTCAGTCTCAGAGTGGGCTCCGAGGTGGCTCATTAGACCAGTCTGAGCCTAGAAACATCTGTCAGTCTCAGAGTGGGCTCCGAGGTGGCTCATTAGACCAGTCTGAGCCTAGAAACATCTGTCAGTCTCAGAGTGGGCTCCGAGGTGGCTCATTAGACCAGTCTGAGCCTAGAAACATCTGTCAGTCTCAGAGTGGGCTCCGAGGTGGCTCATTAGACCAGTCTGAGCCTAGAAACATCTGTCAGTCTCAGAGTGGGCTCCGAGGTGGCTCATTAGACCAGTCTGAGCCTAGAAACATCTGTCACAATTAGGGCCAAACATTCTCGATTGTGGGTCAGATGGGGATAATTTGACTTTTTGTTTTCATACTGGATGTTTCCGAGTAGCTTCCTTAATCCTTAACTGCTCAAAGCCACAATGCCGACAGAGATTTAACTACGCCAGTAGAACGATCAGTAGCAATATTTTCCCAGTTTTAAAAGATAATGCCACAATTCTTTATTAAGGGTTTCTTTGTATCTCTTATTCTGTCACTTGTGAGCTCATTACTTGCACGATTCAAGTTTATAGTAGATTGTCTTTGGTAGCTGCTCATTTGACATGCAGACAGCATGCCCAGTCCATCTCACCTGTCATTTTCACAGCCTTGTATGGATGTTTCTCAGCCTTGTATGGATGTTTCACAGCCTTGCATGAATGTTTCACTGCCTTTATGAATGTTTCACTGCCTTATATGGATGTTTCACTGCCTTATATGGATGTTTCACTGCCTTATATGGATGTTTCACTGCCTTATATGAATGTTTCACTGCCTTATATGAATGTTTCACTGCCTTGTATGGATGTTTCACTGCCTTGTATGAATGTTTCACTGCCTTATATGAATGTTTCACTGCCTTATATGAATGTTTCACTGCCTTATATGGATGTTTCACTGCCTTATATGGATGTTTCACTGCCTTATATGAATGTTTCACTGCCTTGTATGAATGTTTCACTGCCTTATATGAATGTTTCATCTTGAGGACGCATACAACAGAGTACCACTGGATTTTTTAATGTTTCAGCTTCTCGAACTAAACGTAAGTCCATTCCTCCTTAGTTGGATCGCTGCAGCCCTCTTCCAACGGAAAGTAGTTTTTAGATGTGGCAGTTGGACTTCGGAACCAACAACAATATATCCTGGCCTACCACAGGGATCACCATTATCTCCGGTACTATTCAACGCCTACACAGTGAGAATCACCAGTGAGCAGATCACTGGACCTGGCAGGACATTGTCATATGCCGATAATGTTTTAGTGTATCGTCAGGGGAAGGATAGAGAGCAGGTTGCTGTGGAACTACAAACCGAACTCAATCGCATAAGTACTTGGTGTGATGAAGCTGGGGCAATGGTCAACCCAACAAAGGCAACAGTGACTTGGTTCTCGTTGAATAATCATATTGTCAACACTCCAACACCAACTGTAATGCTGTGTTCAGAGACGGTGGAAAGAACGCAGGCAATGAATTACCTGGGGATACGGTTTGATCGAAGCCTTGCTTATAATGTGCACATAGACCAGGTGATAACAAAGCCCAAGCGGGATTTGGCAGCGATGCGGGTGATGGCGGCAGCAAACTGTGAGCAGCGCCATCTATGTCTTCTGTACGAGGGGTTGGTCATGTCTGTTTTGGAGTATGCAATGGCAATCCTGACTCTCAGCCATAAGCAGATAGAAAGGATGGAAAGGATACAGAATGAAGCTATGCGCATTATTCTTGGATGTACAAGAGATACAGCATGCAGGGCGATGCGCTACCTTCTAGGTTTTCCAACCATTGAAGAGAGAATACAAGGTTGCAGGGCACGCGCCTACCTCAGAATTAACGCAAACACACAACATCCACTGCATAGTGAAATTAGGAAGGTGAAGGGCAGCAGGTTAAAAAGAGGACGGTCGTGGATGGGTCAAGCCGAAGACATTCTTCAACAGGTGTGTTCACTTGAGGACTTAGAACCTGGCGAGGAGTGGGTGCAAGTGCCAACAGACTTCTGCACATCCTTTTCAGTTTGCATCCAACTAGATAGAAAATGCAGACATGAAAATCCGGCTGCTGTTGAGGCTGAAGTACAAGCGTTGATTTTCGAGAATTCGCTAGACGGTGACGCGGTCATCTACACAGATGGGTCGGTCGTCCGACATGTGAGAAGCTCATGGGCCTTTACAGCTCGGGCCGGAGGGAGAATTGTGAAGGAGGACTCTGGTGCTTTCACTGAAACCACAAGTAGCCTGACCATGGAAGTCATGGCAGTAAGTAAAGCAATAACATGGCTCGAGACACAGACATTCACTAGGGCTTGTTTCCTTAGCGACTCAATGAACATGATCAAGAGGATAGAGGAGGGGTCGATCTGAAGAGAATGGTTGCTGCCTTTGGAGCGGTCTCGACTGGCAAAGATTAGTTTCATCTTCGTGCCAGGGCATGCGGGAGTACAAGGAAATGAGCGGGCTGACAAGCTCGCAGGTGAGGCTACTGTGGAGGGCGGACGCGCCACGGACCAGGCCGACATTCTGAATGCTCTACGAGAAGTAAGACTTTTGCGAGAACCAAGTGATGACTGTGAATCTACAACAATGGCCAGACTGCGAGAGCAGCAAATTAAAAGAGGGGTGGCCAAACAAGAACACTACGCAGGAAGCCAAAGAAGATTTATAAACCAACACATAACTGGCGTCGTTAGCCGCTACACGTTGCGGGATTTGCTGAGGAGGGGATCCGAGCACTTATGGACTGAATGGTTCGATGTGCAATGAGGATGATCTGTCGACTAACTAACTAACTAACTATATGAATGTTTCACTGTCTTGTATGAATGTTTCACTGCCTTATATGGATGTTTCACTACCTTGTATGGATGTTTCACTGCCTTATATGGATGTTTCACTGCCTTACATGAATGTTTCACTGCCTTATAAGAATGTTTCACTGCCTTATATGGATGTTTCACTGCCTTGTATGGATGTTTCACTGCCTTGTATAGATGTTTCACTGCCTTGTATGGATGTTTCACTGCCTTGTATGGATACCTCACTGCCTTGTATGGATACTTCACTGCCTTGTATGGATGTTTCACTGCCTTGTATGGATACTTCACTGCCTTGTATGGATGTTTCACAGCCTTGTATGAATGTTTCACAGCCTTATATGGATGTTTCACAGCCTTGTACAGATGTTTCACTGCCTTGTATGGATGTTTCACTGCCTTGTATGGATGTTTCACTGCCTTGTATGGATGTTTCACTGCCTTATATGGATGTTTCACAGCCTTGTATGGATACTTCACTGCCTTGTATGGATGTTTCACAGCCTAGTATGAATGTTTCACAGCCTTGTATGGATGTTTCACAGCCTTGTACGGATGTTTCACTGCCTTGTATGGATGTTTCACTGCCTTGTATGGATGTTTCACTGCCTTGTATGGATGTTTCACTGCCTTATATGGATGTTTCACAGCCTTGTATGGATGTTTCACAGCCTTGTATGGATGTTTCACTGCCTTGTACGGATGTTTCACTGCCTTGTATGGATGTTTCACAGCCTTGTATGGATACTTCACAGCCTTGTATGGATACCTCACTGCCTTATATGGATGTTTCACTGCCTTGTATGGGTGTTTCACTGCCTTGTATGGATGTTTCACTGCCTTGTGTGGATACTTCACTGCCTTGTATGGATACTTCACTGCCTTGTATGGATACTTCACTGCCTTGTATGGATACTTCACTGCCTTATATGGATGTTTCACAGCCTTGTATGGATGTTTCACTGCCTTTTATGGATGTTTCACTGCCTTGTATGGATGTTTCACTGCCTTGTATGGATGTTTCACAGCCTTGTATGGATGTTTCACAGCCTTGTATGGATACTTCACTGCCTTGTATGGATGTTTCACTGCCTTATATGGATGTTTCACAGCCTTGTATGGATACTTCACTGCCTTGTATGGATACTTCACTGCCTTAATGTGGATGTTTCACAGCCTTGTATGGATGTTTCACTGCCTTATATGGATGTTTCACTGCCTTGTATGGATGTTTCACAGCCTTGTATGGATGTTTCACTGCCTTATATGGATGTTTCACTGCCTTATATGGATGTTTCACAGCCTTGTATGGATGTTTCACAGCCTTATATGGATGTTTCACAGCCTTGTATGGATGTTACACTGCTTTGTATGGATGTTTCACAGCCTTATATGGATGTTTCACAGCCTTGTATGGATACTTCACTGCCTTGTATGGATATTTCACTGCCTTGTATGGATACTTCACTGCCTTAATGTGGATGTTTCACAGCCTTGTATGGATGTTTCACTGCTTTGTATGGATGCTTATCATGTCAGCCTGAGAGAGAACATCGACATCTGTCACTTTATCTTGCCATTTTATGTTAAGCAGTTTTCTGTTGGCAGCAGAGGTGGAATTCATGTCATTGTTTTGTGTATCAGCTGTACATTGTTCAGGTTTCACATATATATTGTAGATGTAATGATAAACTGCCGATAAATCTTCTACATCCACCTCTGGTCCAAAAAACTGTGTGTACAAAACTTTACAGGCCTAAATGCTTTCTTTGTGGTATTAGTTTAAATTGTTTCTTCATTACAATATTCATTTGTGAATATTTTATTACAAGCACTGTAAGTTGCAGACCCATTGACCAACCCAGCTTTGGGTCTGTCATGTGCTAGGACCATCACTTTTGTAGGCCTGATGCTGGTGGGCCAGTCTGTTTCTTCTGTAGTGAGCATCCTGTTCAGGTATCGTGTCCTCATCTGTACTCATGCCATTGTCAGTGCCACTTTCTAACCGTTCCAACAACCCGTCCACTTTCTAACCGTTCCAACAACCCGCCCACTTTCTGAAAGTATGGCATGCTATAATTGTGTTCCAATCCATTGTCTGTTTGCATTCTGTGAACAAATCAACACAACAACTGACATTATGCCATGGCATGTTCTTGAGATCTGTCAGTGAAGCTGAGTAGGTTGTCCCCAGCATTCTTATTGAGTTACTTAATGCTGAATTCATTAAGAATTCATGAAGTTACAAGTATTTCAGATTCATTAATGCCTGCTTAATTTACATCTTGATACTGTGTGCAGAGCCACCATCTTTAACCCTGTCAAGTCAGGACATGGAGTTGCTGCGGCGATGGACAGTCATGCAGAATCCAGGACAGGGTGAACATATTTCCCAGAGTCCTCCTCACCCAGGCCCCGCTGTGTCACCACCTCAGACAACAGCCATAGCTGCAAAAAGTTCCCCCACTAGGAGTTCTGTCAACAGCTGCAGCACACAGAAACATGAAGCCAGCATGAATTCACAACAGATTGCCAACAGCGTTTACTTCACCTCAACTAGCAGCAAACATCGGCAGATACTTGCCAAAACTGCTGCCACTTCCTCAGTGACACTAGCATCATCAGTCAACATGACTCCCAGCAGGATGGGCTCTGGTGGAGCTGTGTTGTTTCCTTCCACCCAGCTGACATTATCCCAAGCAAATTTTATTCCAGTGATTGCCATACCTTCATCTGTCAACCCAGGCCAGCTGGAGATCAAAAGAATATTTCAGTCTTCACAAATGCCTGTCACCAGTGTGCCTTCATCACTGCAGACTTCAGACAGTTCACACAGTTTTGTGCATACTGGAGTCCTACAGCAAAATCCAGGCAACTTTCACACAGATGCACACACTTTAAACACCCAAAGTGTTGCAGAGAAAGACACCGTATCAGATGGTATTCAGACAGAAAATATCAGTCCTGTATTACCTACTCAAGTCAGTTTTCCAAATGTGAACACTAAAATTATTGGTGACAAACCAAGCATTCACATAAATGTTAATCACAGTCAGTTTTCAACCTCCTTAACAAGTGCTAAAGGTTCATTGAAATCTGAAACAGCAGTCATGACTAAGGATGATGAGCTATCACCCCGCAGCCAAGGAAATGATCTCCTTGAGTTTCTAAATCACCATCTCAAAGACACTTCTAGAGAAAAACTTATTCAGGAACCCAGTAATGTCGCAATGCAGACCATATATGTCAGCCAGAACCCAGTTATTCACCAGCAGACTGCATTTATGTTCGATGGATCTTCACCTGAAGGCAACCAACAACAATGCTTGACACCACCTCTACCATTCAGCAGTTATTCACAAGCTTGTAGCTCTCAAGACCAACTAGCAAGGTCCAGTTCAACACCAAGTCTCCTGAGACAAAACTCAAATTCACCAAACTTACAAAATAAACCACCAGAGCTTCACCACAGATCTTCAGTGTCAGTGATTACCTGTAGAGATCCACCATTCTCCAACTTCCCTGTTCACAATGAATTTGCTGCAGGTTTCCAGACTGCACAAGACAGTCAACCTGAGAGCTTTCCTCAGACAAACCCCGCAACCAGTTTTGAGTCCAGTTTTACTTCTCAGAATGACTACAACAAGTTCTCACAAACTGCAGATATCATAACCTATGACTCACAGATTCATCATTCAGGTATGCTTTTTCAAAATACCTCAGACTTTTCACTTCCAGGACAACATCAGCAACTCTGTAATCAAGTTTTTCCAGATGCATCATCTTATAATGAATATAATAGCTTCTCATCCTGTGAGACTTCAAGATCAGCATCCATGCAGTATCATCACAGCTTCTCAGAATACACCAAGTCTCAAGCTCAGCAGCCTGATTTCTCCTCAAGTCAAAGCTTCCAGACAAGTTATGTTGGAGCGGCAAGCAGCCATATTGTAACACAACAAATTCTAGGAGCCAGCCGTCCACATGCCAGTTTGCATTCACATACAAGTTCCTCCAACAATGCTGGATCTTTCACATCTTTACTGCAACAAGGTGTAAACATTATGCCTGGTCAGTCAACTCAAGGTGAGCATACATTCAGTTTTATTTTCTTCTGCCACATAAGGGAAAGATAAATAGTCTTTGTCATTATATCTGCATGGCTTAAACAATTGTGGGTGTTTGTTAAAATGTGATTCTATATAGTGCCAGTTAGATTTGTATGTAGGTTATCTCAACTGTTTGATATAGCGCCAGTTAGATTTGTATGTAGGTATTCTCAGCTGTTTGATATAGTGCCAGTTAGATTTGTATGTAGGTTATCTCAACTGTTTGATATAGTGCCAGTTAGATTTGTATGTAGGTTATCTCAACTGTTTGATATAGTGGCAGTTAGATTTGTATGTAGGTTATCTCAACTGTTTGATATAGTGCCAGTTAGATTTGTATGTAGGTTATCTCAACTGTTTGATATAGTGCCAGTTAGATTTGTATGTAGGTTATCTCAGCTGTTTGATATAGTGCCAGTTAGATTTGTATGTAGGTTATCTCAACTGTTTGATATAGTGCCAGTTAGATTTGTATGTAGGTTATCTCAGCTGTTTGATATAGTGCCAGTTAGATTTGTATGTAGGTTATCTCAGCTGTTTGATATAGTGCCAGTTAGATTTGTATGTAGGTTATCTCAGCTGTTTGATATAGTGCCAGTTAGATTTGTATGTAGGTTATCTCAACTGTTTGACATAGTGCCAGTTAGATTTGTATGTAGGTTATCTCAGCTGTTTGATATAGTGCCAGTTAGATTTGTATGTAGGTTATCTCAACTGTTTGATATACTGCCAGTTAGATTTGTATGTAGGTTATCTCAGCTGTTTGATATAGTGCCAGTTAGATTTGTATGTAGGTTATCTCAACTGTTTGATATAGTGCCAGTTAGATTTGTATGTAGGTTATCTCAACTGTTTGATATAGTGCCAGTTAGATTTGTATGTAGGTTATCTCAACTGTTTGATATAGTGCCAGTTAGATTTGTATGTAGGTTATCTCAACTGTTTGATATAGTGCCAGTTAGATTTGTATGTAGGTTATCTCAACTGTTTGATATAGTGCCAGTTAGATTTGTATGTAGATTGTCTCAACAATTGTGGGTGTTTGTTAAAATGTTATTCTATATAGTGCCAGTTAGATTTGTATGTAGGTTATCTCAACTGTTTGATATAGTGCCAGTTAGATTTGTATGTAGGTTATCTCAACTGTTTGATATACTGCCAGTTAGAATTGTATGTAGGTTATCTCAACTGTTTGATATACTGCCAGTTAGAATTGTATGTAGATTGTCTCAACAATTGTGGGTGTTTGTTAAAATGTTATTCTATATAGTGCCAGTTAGATTTGTATGTAGGTTATCTCAACTGTTTGGCATAGTGCCAGTTAGATTTGTATGTAGGTTATCTCAACTGTTTGATATTCTAGTCATGTTGATTACATTATTATTATTATTATTATTATATACTTATGGGAATGCCCCGAATGCTGTGATGTCGATTCCTAAATCAATCAATCAATCATTGCATTATTATATGTAGTGTGAACACAAAACTGCCTGTTGGTTTTCATAAGCTAGTAACTGTTTGCTTACTTCTTTTTTCTTCTGTTGTCCTTTATCCCCCATTAAGTCATAGGCCCTCAATCAACTCACCCCAAGCCCTCCTATCTTTAGCTGTCCCATGCAGCTCCATCCATATCCTCCCCATATTAGTCATTTCTGTCTCTGTGTTTGCTTACAGCACTTTAACAAAGATAATCAATTGTTTTGGGTGTAAAACTGCATTTAATCATACATTTCTGTCACGTTAATGGATATCATTTCTTTGTTTTAAGAATCGATTCCATAACATTACAAGCAAACCCACAGACGCTCTATCTCCCATAGTAAATGCCATAATGTGTAGACGCTGATCTTTTTAGTAACACTGGTTGTAAACGCATAAGACTTATCCCCTCATGTGTCCCTCCTTGCTGGAACCACAATTCATTTCTAACTCAGGCATACTGGAATATGTTCTTTCATCTATTACTGTCTTCAACTAGATGTCATTCAGAGACAGTCTTCAGTATAATGGATATCAGTGTTTCTACTCTGTTGCAGGTTCTTGAGACACTTCACAATTTTTGTTGTAAAAACTGGATCCAAACTTGTTCTGGTCCACTCATACACTGACCAGCATGGAGGATGTATCAGAAACCTGCTTGTTCATCATTTGGATGTTTGTCCCACAGCATTTTCACAAAATGATTCTGTTTATTTTCATGAACTAGTTCATTTTGTTTTATCTGTACAGTCTTCACAATGTTTTCCAATGCCTCTCTTCTCATCACATGACCTAAGAATGCTGTTTGTCTCTTTCTTATAGTTGTATATAATGTTCTACTTTTATTAGCCTCTTCTAGGCAGTCGTTGTTAGCTACTCTGGCAGTCCAAGGTGTTCGCAACATTCGTCTCAACAACCACATCTACGTTGCTTCCAAGCTCTTCCTAATTTGTTCTTTCACGTTCCATGATTCACAGCCATACAGAAAAATGTGTTCTGTATATCATTTCAGTACTCTTTTTTTTTAACGTTCAATGATATATACACACATATTTTAGCCCATTTATCATATAAAGGGCGTTCATTTGAAATCTATTCGTGTCGCACCGCGCGTAATTGCGTACGTTTAACATGATCATGTCATAGTCATGTTATAAGTACTGACCAATGAATAAAAGAGCACGTGCTTATCATCCCATGATGCATAGGTTCTGTTTCTAATCGTTGAGAAAATGGCCGGGCTGATCCAAAATCCATCCAAAGCTTAAAGAGCGGTGATTCAGTTTCTTTCATTTGAAGGATGTCGACCAGTAGACATTCAGCGAAGAATGCAGGCAGCATACGGTAACAAATGTGTGTCGAAAACTACAGTGACAGACTGGGCACGAATGTTTTGGAAAGGACGTCAGTTCATGACAGATCTTCGATGGCCGGGTCAAGTGCAATAGAAAAAAACCATCGCCAAAATTGATGCAGCAGTACAGATGAACCGTTGTTGAAGCATATGTTAGCTAGCAAAAGAATTTGATGTGTCAACTAGGACAATTCAAAAGGTCGTTCGTAAGAAACTGCAATATCGGAAGGTGTGTTCACAGTGGGTACCACGGATGTTGACCGACCACCAAAAAGAAGAACGCATGGGATGGTGTTTGAACCACTTGCTGCGTTGCAGAGTGGAGTGTGATGCATTTCTCTTGCATAGTGGCAGGTGATGAATCATGGTGTCACCACTTTGAGCCGAGCAGCAAAAGAGAGAGCATGCAATGGAAGCAAGCTGGATCACCAAAAGCCAAAAAATTCAAGTAACAGGTTTCCGCTGGTAAGGTTATGCTGAGCGCATTTATTTTACTATGAAGGGCTATTGTTGGGCGACTTTAAAGAACATCAACTCTACCCACTACTTGCAAACACTAGACAAGCTGCAAAAAGCCATCTAGAATAAACAACCCGGCAGCTTTCTCGTGGTGTGATTTTGTTGCACGATAATGCTCATCCGCATGTTGCAAAGATTGTGTATGAAGCATTAGCAAGGAAATTCTGCAACATCTAGCCTATAGTCCTGATTTGTCACCATATTATTTTCATTTGTTTGGACCTCTGAAAAAAGCTCTCAAGGGGCAACGATTTCACACAGATGCAGACTTAATGAACGCGGTAAACACTTGGTTCAGTGAGCAACCACAATCCTTTTTATTTGTAGACGGCATTCGCCGCCTACCTAAGCAATGGGATGCTTGCCTGAATGCCTACAGCGACTTCTTCTGACCACCCATGGTGCATAATTCATTCTTCTTCTTCTTCTGCGTTCATCCGGAGTTTTTTTTTCCGGATGTGATTGCGTTGTGCCTGTTTACAGCAGAGCTGCGTTCTTGCGCCGTTAGGCCAACACATCCGACTTCTGCGGGCATTTGTTGACCGGGGTAACCTTCCCGGGGGTTTCTTAGGACGTTTGACTCTCACTGTTGTGGTGTTATCCCCCATCCCAGCTGGCCCATATAGAACAGCCAAAGATCCAGGTCAGCCCTCAAGGGAAGGCAGGGGCAGACCATGGGCATTCCCCGCCATCCAAGGAGGCTTCCATACTTGCAGAGCCGATACATAGCGCTCTGGTACTGGGCTCACCCAAGGAATCGTCACGTCCTGCACATGGCTGCTTAGCCTCACTTCCGTATATTGGGCCTTCCGTTCACCATAGGCTGTTCTTCCGGAAACCAGAAGTATGCAGTCTGCAGATGACATCCACAGTGAGCTTTCGATTCGGACTTTCCATGAAATGGATTTGCTATCCAAGCAATATTCCATTTCGTGCCACAAGGACACTTTTCCACCTTTTATGAAGCCCACACAGTGGGCTTTTGATTCGGACTTTCCATGTAATGGATTTGCTATCCAAGCAATATTCCATTTCGTGCCACAAGGACACTTTTCCACCTTTTATGAAGCCCACACAGTGGGCTTTTGATTCAGACTTTCCATGTAATGGATTTGCTATCCAAGCAATATTCCATTTCGTGCCACTAGGACACTTTTCCACCTTTTATGAAGCCCACACAATGGGCTTTTGATTCGGACTTTCCACGTAATGGATTTGCTATCCAAGCAATATTCCATTTCATGCCACTAGGACACTTTTCCACCTTTTATGAAGCCCACACAATGGGCTTTTGATTCGGACTTTCCACGTAATGGATTTGCTATCCAAGCAATATTCCATTTCGTGCCACTAGGACACTTTTCCACCTTTTATGAAGCCCACACAGCGAGCTTTTGATTTGGACTTTCCACATAATGGATTTGCTATCCAAGCAATATTCCATTTCATGCCTCTGGGTCGCTTTTGTAACCGACATACCTGTGGTATGAAGTGTAGCAGTCTGAATACTTCTTCATGCACCTTTAAATGTCAACCTGTATGTAGTTAAAGTAAGCTGCGGTCAACTTGAGCTTGTTGATATCTCCATAGAGCTTGTCCTCAAATGAAGCAGGTGTGGGCCAAAATATCTTTCTCTGTTCTGCATATGTTGGGCAATCCTGCAGCAAATGTTTTGCTGTCATTTTTCCAGTTCTACAATTACATTCATCGGTATCTATCTTTAGTTTATTGAACAAGTGGTATTTCAGCCGCATAATTCATTCAAAATGAATGCTTTGTTTAATACTACCACACCTGTTAATGTTTCTTTCATGCTTTTGTAATAAAGCCATTGGAACGGGTTTCAATTGAACGCCCCTAATAAATGTGTGTAATGTTGAAATCAATGTATATGTCGGCTGTAATTGTCTCCTCATGTTACCGATGATCTAGCTACTGGTTTCAGGCTGAATAAACAAATGCATAAGCGTCTCTCTGCTTCATTTCAGTGCACATGTTTGAACTAAGCATACAAACTGCTTTGTATAGCAAAATAAGAAATAAATAATGGTCCATTGAATCAACTTTAGACTGAAACTGTATGAAACTAAAGAGGAATTCCCACAACAATTGTGGAGTTAGTCAATCGTGATAACTCACCTGATGGTGTCATCATCAAAGAGAGAGATTGCTGGAAGAATACGAAGGTACTGGTATCAAGGAGCCAGTTCAATATTGTGACTACAAAGTTGTCTTGGCCATGATGTTCCCAACACACTCTCTGACTTCATCTTCAGTATCTCCATAATTGATGTTTTCTAGGCTAACCAATTATCTGCCTTATCACCATGATCTCTGTGTGACTAGCACAAGTACGTCACATCTGAGCCATAAACAGTCAACAGTAGATGTCCTCACCTGTCTGGTGCAAATTCTGAACTCTGGTACCGGTGACTTGAATCTCTGTGTGGCAGACACATTTCTGGAGACTGATTCAGTGGGGAGTTAGCAGAGTCTAGTTGATATAGGAGAATGCTGATGGACGTTCAGTCAGATTGCCTCTGTTAACGTCAGCATGAGAGCGCTTCATTTGCTACAGAAGGGAAATAAGCACATATAGGGACGTCTCGAGTTCAGTGATTTTATGTGACTAGCACAATCATATTTGTTCCATTGTTAACGCCTTTTCATTGATACTATAGTCTGTTTACTTTTGTCTACCCCAATATAAAATTCCATATTTCAGTAACCAACTGAGGGAAAATGATGAGTTTTAGCATGTAACCTTATCATTATGTCCACCCAACAAAACAAATTTTGTTCTGGAGATTGTACAGCAGATGTCAGTCAAAGTTTGTTTATATGCGGTATATAATTTACGGGTCAGAGATGAAGTGCATTTTATTAAATGTATTATATCTTCACACTGAAACATTAGCGTTGAATAGTTAATTTTCTCGTGGTACATGGAATTGACCTTATGACAAGAGCCTTGCGTAGTGGAACGGGGAGTGTTCAGATGTGTCCTTAATAATGTGGGTGCTTTCATGAAACCTGATTATTTTTTAAAAATCTTACCATTTATCGCTAACATCTGAATGTTTGAATATTGTTGAATGGGATTGAATGTGAAATTTTGTACACTTCAAAGCATCGCTATGAAGCTGTACACATATGTTTATCAAGAAGCTGATTGCAGGAAACTGTTTCATATACTATTACAAATCCTGAGAAAAGAACAGTGCATGCATTGGGTTTGAGTAAATGGTCATTTCATCGATTGGTGCTGGAATCTGGAATGAAACCATCACACAATAAGCAAACGATAGGTAGAAAGACAATTGTAGACAGCTTTGACAAGGATGTCATAAGGCTAGCTATTATTAAAATGCTGGATACCGAAGAAACAGTGACTGTAAGAAAATGTAAGGTTTGGTTGAAAAAGAACAATGACATAGAGCTATCCAAGACAACTTTGTAGAAAATTATAAGGACATTAGGCTTCACTTTTAGAAAGTAAAATTTAGGTAGAAATATCATTTGCGAGCAACCACATTTAAAAGCCATGAGAAGCAAATACCTACGTGAAATAAGGGAAATACGCAAAGAAAATTATGACATAGAGTATTTGGATGAAGCCTGGATCAATGCGCACCACACAAGTGAAAAGGAATGGCAATCAGTGGATGGCAAGATAAAGCGATATGTGCCCAGTAGTATAGGACAGCATTTGGTCATAGCCCATTCTGTAGTACGCATAATGGCTTACTACAGAATGCTGGACTCGTGTTCGTATCAAAGCATACAGACAATAGGGATTATCATAATAAGATGAATGGTTATGTAGTCAGAGATTGGCTTGAGAATACAGTGCTTCCATCCCTAGATAGACCGTCTTGTCTTCTTCTTCTTCGTTCATCCGGAGTTTTTTTCCGGATGTGATTGCGTTGTGCCTGTTTACAGCAGAGCTGCGTTCTTGCGCCGTTAGGCCGACACATCCGACTTCTGCGGGCATTTGTTGACCGGGTTAACCTTCCCGGGGGACCGTCTTGTCTAATTATGGACAATGCATCATATCACAATGTTGTTGCCCAAGAAGACAAAATACCTACTATCTACTACTACAGTCCAACTATTCAGAAGAAGAATTGCAGGCCCTTAACATGACTGCATCTGCATAAACAATACAACTTGTCAATGGCAACAGTTTGTATTCCACAGTGATGAATTTTCAATTCCGTAAGCCCTCAACAGTGATAAACAACTAGCATTGAAAAAAAAAAGCTCTAAACGCACTGAATACCAACAGAAGAGTAATATTGTGGTTGGAACTGACATATTGTGGCATAACAAGAAACTTGAGAAGAAACACGCTGTCAAATGAGGGGACAACACACGAACATACGAATCAATCTATAAACTTCAATGAAAAGAGGACCAACGTCTTGACCGTTAAGAAGGAAGCGCATTACAGAGACATTCACAGTTATATTCGTCGTGCAAAACAGGTAATAATGTTCCGTCTCAGCAGAGCAGACAATGCACCCACTCCCATATGATTCTGGATACACCTTGTGTCGCCACCCGAACTGGCGGGGAATTACTGTAAAACAAGTTTGTTAGCGAGAAATCACTAGTTTTCCACCAAAACATCATAGAAATTTCGCCACTTTCCATGATTTAAGTTGGTTTTGGACCTATCAAAGACATATTCCTTGGGTGGGGGTGAATATAAGACGGCAGTAAAAATTTCATAACGTTGCAACAGACAGTTTTAACAAAAATTGATCTTGAATGAAGGCATACAAATGTTAACAGACTATAGTAATTAATTTCCTCTTGTGATTTTTTGAAAATGTGATCAGGTACATTACATCCAGGCCATAGACTGACAGTCAACTGCAGCAGTCATCCCCGGCTGTCTGATGCGAACGCTGAACTCATAACACTGCTGACAAAACAGCTGTCAAAGCAGCACATGATGGATGGAGTGCCATCCCTGGCACTAACACCCCGTGGTACGGGAGCAGGCTACGGTGTAGGCATGGATTTAGATGCTATGTTGACTGATGCTCAGGATAATGCAGGGTTAGTTACGTTAACTCCATCCATAAATAATTGTGTCTGTTCATTCCTTCTTCTTGTTAATAACACTGTTTATGAGACAATTCACTACTGTGTCCAGTCTGAGAGGCTTGCTGTGTCCAGTCTGAGAGGCTTGCTGTGTCCAGTCTGAGAGGCTTGCTGTGTCCAGTCTGAGAGGCTTGCTGTGTCCAGTCTGAGAGGCTTGCTGTGTTGTCTTGGGCAGGTAGTCTACACTGCATGTCTACCACAGAGGCACAAGAGCAGCAACTTCATGACAACACTGTTATTTTCACGTTGTCAAATGTGATGTCTTTAGTCCATGCTGTGTGATGTTGGTAATCATGTATTGTGTGCTGCCAGTCATTTCTGATACCAGTGTTCCTCCATGCAATGATGTTAAACTGTTCAGCATCTTCTTTCTCTGTCTTCCTCTGATTCTCATCCCCTCCACAATGCTTACACATAATTCATCACATCTGTGCTTAATGTGACACAAAGATGGCCAGTGCACCCTCAGAGCTGTGAACTGTTGTGACAACGTCATCTAGGCCAAGTGCTACTGGCATGAATGTTGAAAGTTTGTACATTTTGTCATTTTATATCTGTTTGTGTGCTGGACTAACAAATATGTGTGTTATCACATGCTAGCACAGCTGTGAGAGAACATTGATGCTGGTAAATTTTCTGCTCTGGAGATACTGCACAAACAGATCTAATGAACTAGTCTGTTGTTTCATGCTTTACTGTCACTTAGTTCTGCCAGTTCTTTCTGCTCTGTGCAGTCCAATCTGTTGTGTGCCCGATTATGGCTCTTTATGTGTATACTTTCTAGTTGTTGATTATTGTTTGTGGTTAGTTGCATATGCTTTACAGGATGTTGCTGTCAACCCCAACATTGTTTGGCTGTTTGTGATTTCTTGGCAAGGTTACTTTCAGTAGTTTGCCATTGCTTTCTGAACAACCAGCACTCATACCATTTTATAAACACCAATGCAAGGCAGTCTGCTGCCAAATCTCCCACAGCTGTGTTTCGAATGCGGTATTACAAACTGCGTTCATAAACCCTTTACCACAGAGCCAGCAGTCAAGTAAAGGGCTCTTTTAAATACCTCAAGGTGCATTGAGCATGTTGTGCTAGACCCGTCTGCACTTTCTGGGTGATATGTTCAGTATCAAGTATCTACAGTCCCAAGGAGAGTACTTTGAAGGGGATTAGTGTTTCAGACTTCCAGGTGAGTTATTATTTTTTCCCACCAGAGGTCCGATAGTTGATTTGTGAAGTCAGTTTCAATATATATATTCCCCCCCCCCCTCCTTGAATGTGTGCATTCGGTAACTTAAATGTAGAGTGTGATAGTGCTAGTGTATTATATGAAAACTAACAATGTCATATTTTCTTCTGCAGTGTTCGAGCTGAGCAGAGCCCATTGTCTTCATCACTTCTGGCAGACTGGCTGGACATCAGTGAAAACATTAGCCAAGCTGACCTTGAGGCATTAGAACGAGAACTGGCCCTGCAGAGTCCTATGCATGTTAGTTACGATGGCAGCATGTGAAGATCACTTGTATCATACATAAGTGGCCAGTTGCAACAGACCTATGCTTATTTTGACCAAGGGCAAGCCTACCATGAATATCTGTGCAACTCAACCAACTTTTTCAGAAGTATAGGCGGCCAGCGTGATATTGGCCAAATCACCCATCAAGTGGGAGGCGCAGTAGTGCAGTGGTTAGCACGCTTGCCTGGAGTCATGGGTTCCAGTTCCCATTGAGGTAGGGATTTGTTTCATTGACCTGGGCTGCCTGGTCGACCCAGTCTAAAGTGGGTACCAGAAAATGTCCTGGCACCCAGCATGTGACTGACTACGTCACCCATCTAGTGCCGACTGGCATCCAGCATGTGACTGGCCACGTTACCCATCAAGTGCCGACTGGTCTAAGGATGTGGGGTTAGCAACAGACAGCCAGTCTCTGGGGAAGAGTGGGGAAAGGGGTCCTTTACTTTACTTGCCCGTCCGATGCCTGTTGGTTTACATAAATATGAAGTTAGCACCATGTGCCTCCAGGTGTGGAAACAGGTCCTATGCTCAATTCACTTACAGACCTACTGTTAAGAAACCAAGCTATTGTATCTCTTTGATTCACCAGGTGGTTGCCTGCATGCTTTATTCTGCCATAATTGGAGAACTATGTAGAGTGTATCACATTAAGAAGAGTCGCACCACCCCCTTGGAACCAGGGTGTAACTGACAGTGCGAAAGATTCAACGGGGCATTGCATGACTTTGTCAGGCCACTAGAGGTGAATAAGAAAAGGAGATGGTCTTACCATATGACTGAGGTTCTTCTGATGTACAATTTGATGCCTCATTTATCCACAGGGTATTCTACATACTAGCCGTTGCACGGAAGAGATCTCAAATTGCCGACTGATTTTGTGTTTGACACTATTAATGATGTTTATTGCGCTCGCTCGCTTTGAACTCAAGCGTAGACCATACGCACTATTTATAGGTAGTGATGGACTGAATTTTGCATACAGGTTAGCCTTCCCTATTAACAGTGTCCCTCGCCATCAGGTGAACCCACTCCGACTTCAGAGATACTTGTAATGATGACGGTGACTGATGTTGATTTAAGGAACACCTTTCCCGTCTACATGACGCCCATGTTAGAGCAGAGTGACAGTTCATGTGGTTAGCACTGCAAGGAAAGTGATGCCACAGAATGGGCCCAACATGGGAGTAGGAGGACATGAGTTCAAGAGGTAAAGATGATGCTGTAGCCATGGAGCTGCTACGGCAAAATAGAGTTACGAGAATTTCCTAATGTGGAAGTTAATAGGGGCATTGAAGGAACCTAGTTGCATAATGCCATGAGCTAGTTTCTGAAAACGCCAGCAGTCTCTCATATAGCAGGATTTGCTTTACTTGTTAAACCTACATTGAGAAATATTATTGAGATTAGAAACATTCTGTTATTGCATAGTTGAGATATGTGTATGTGTAACAAACTTGACAAATAACCTCTAAACAGAATGTAGACTGAGCAAGTAAGGGTACCTCTGATGTGTGACTAGTCAGAGATGGATTCATGTACATATGCTTCACTTTAACTGTCGGTGATCATACATTACTTGTCATGAAACCTTGCAATGTTCCATTATTCTTATATCGTTACGTACAAGGAGAAAGGTTTGCTGCAAGAACAGTTTTCTGTTTTTATGCTTGTTTCCTAATAGTAGTCGTGTGTGTGTGTTCTAGTGTCATTCTTCTTATAGTCCATGTTGTGTGGGGTTGGTGATCATATGTCCACAGCTTTCTTTCTTGCATACTGCCAATCATTTCTGATACCCATATATCTCTATGTTATGTCACATTGTCTAGCATCTTTTCTCTTTTTTCCCCTGTCTCCCCACCTTTCCCTTCTCATGACATGCCCAAAGAATGTAACCGTCTTCTTATGATATGAATAATCAGTTCCCTTTGTAAGATAACTTCTTTTAAGATACTTTTAACACTGTTTCTATCCATCATTCTTTTACAAACCCACATAATTCCTAACTTGTCTGCTGTATTGTTGATGATTTGCTGTTATAAATCAGAATTGGCTCAATATATCTCTTAAGAACTTTTTCTCTCCTCGATTGACAGAGATATATTGTAGAGAGATATATATTGTAGAGAGAGATATATTGTAGAGAGAGAGAGATATTGTAGAGAGAGATATATATTGTAGAGAGAGATATATTGTAGAGAGAGATGTATTGTAGAGAGAGAGATATATTGTAGAGAGAGAGATATTGTAGAGAGAGAGAGATATTGTAGAGAGAGATATATTGTAGAGAGAGATATATATTGTAGAGAGAGATATATATTGTAGAGAATGTCATCTTGTGAAATGCTGCCTTTGCTGGGCTATTCTACATGTCACTTCCTGAATACATCTTTGAGCTGCTGTTATTCTACATGTCACTTCCTGAATACATCTTTGAGCTGCTGTTATTCTACATGTCACTTCCTGAATACATCTTTGAGCTGCTGTTATTCTACATGTCACTTCCTGAATACATCTTTGAGCTGCTGTTATTCTACATGTCACTTCCTGAATACATCTTTGAGCTGCTGTTATTCTACATGTCACTTCCTGAATACATCTTTGAGCTGCTGTTATTAATCTACCCAAATACTTAAATGCATTGACTTGTTTCTGACTGGTTCCATTTACTTTGATGCTGTATTTGGGAAGACATTTTGTCTTAGTAATTATCATTACATCTGTTTTTTTCATTATTAAGACTAAGTCCATTATTTTAACTTTCTGTTGCAATTATATCTATCATTTCTTGTAACCACTTTTCATTTTCAGCAATCAAAATCATGTCATCAATATATTGCAGCTTGTTTACACTATGTCTACCAGATGATATTCCTGACATGTCTTGTGTGCATCTCATTATTAGTTCCCTGTCTTATTCTCCAACACTTGTCACATTTGCCATATTTCTTGTGCGTCTGTCATAACTGTGTAAATGCTGCCTGTCTTATTCTCCAACACTTGTCACATTTGCCATATTTCTTGTGCGTCTGTCATAACTGTGTAAATGCTGCCTGTCTTATTCTCCAACACTTGTCACATTTGCCATATTTCTTGTGTGTCTGTCATAACCGTGTAAATGCTGCCTGTCTTATTCTCCAACACTTGTCACATTTGCCATATTTCTTGTGTCATAACTGTGTAAATGCTGCCTGTCTTATTCTCCAACACTTGTCACATTTGCCATATTTCTTGTGTCATAACCGTGTAAATGCTGCCTGTCTATTCTCCAACACTTGTCACATTTGCCATATTTCTTGTGTGTCTGTCATAACCGTGTAAATGCTGCCTGTCTTATTCTCAAACACTTGTCACATTTGCCATATTTCTTGTGTCATAACCGTGTAAATGCTGCCTGTCTATTCTCCAACACTTGTCACATTTCATGTGTGTCTGTCATAACCGTGTAAATGCTGCCTGTCTATTTTCCAACACTTGTCACATTTGCCATATTTCTTGTGTGTCAGTCATAACCATGTAAATGCTGCTTGTCTTATTGCAGATGCCCTATCTTTTAATACACAACATTTTATTGTTTTGCTATGCAGCTGTTACCATTTAATATCTGATTTATTTCATCTCCATGTTTGGTAATTGCTGTATAGTAGTTTAGCTTTTGTGTATGTCAGAAGGTGATTATAAATGTAATTTATTTAGTTTTACTCCATGAAAATAAACAATGTACACAGAGGAATGGAGAGTTGTTTGTTAATCGATTTCTATATCTTTCTGCGCTACATGATTATAAAAAAAACAAAAGCTGAAAAGATACGGAATCATCAAGACAAATAATTATTCTGTTATTTATGGTCTATGACTTATAATCTACTGAACAGCTTAAAGCTCCTGCTCTTTGGTGCGCTGTTACCTAATTACACATGCGTGTGTCAGGAAGCAAACAAATACCAGTCAATCAAGAGATAAAGAAAAGATGCTGGTGCTGGATAGAATATCATCATCATGTGTCCTGCCAGCTGTCTCTCCACAGATCTTGGTTCTGGATGAACTTTGGTGATGAAATTCCTCCATGCCACTGTCTCAGTCCATCCAGCATCATTTCTCTTGGTCTGCCTTTTTTTCTAATGATCTTTCCAGTTGTTATGTTCTCCAATGTCTCTCTTCTCATCACATGACTAAAGAAAGTCTGATGGGATATACACTGAGAGAATGTCCTTTGTCTGGAACTCTCATGGCAAAGAATATAGAGGGAGACCTAACATTAAACAGAAATAACAATGTAGGGAGGACATGAATGTAGCTACATGACGTGCAAACAAACTTTATTTTCAAAGGGTTAGAAGAATTGGGCACGCAGGCGTGAATATATCTACATGACGAGCAAACAAACAAACTTTATTTTCAAAGGGTTAGAAGACTTAAGCAGGCAGGCCCATTCTAATATCTGTGTTCTCATACATGATTTCATTCATACATCACTTATGAAGCTAATCTTAGTTAAGGATAGAACAGCTTGGAGTGAGTTGGCTGATGGCCAATGTTCCAGTGAGCTTTAAATGGCAAAGGAAGTGTCAGGGAGCTGTTGCTTCCTACATTTATCTGGCACTGGTGATAGTACAAATGTGCATCTATATCATCAAGTGCTGGTCACCAAAGCAGTATTGTTCAACGGTTTTTCTTCTTCTGCATTTATTTTGGGCGCTCACTCGCTTTGAACTCAAACGTAGTCCATACACACTACTTTCAGTAGTGCTGGACTGAATTTTGTGTGTGGATTAGCTTTCCTTATTACCAGTGTCCCTCGCCTTCAGGCGAACCCACTCCAACTTCAGAGGTTTCTTCTGCATTCATCTGGGGTCTTTTTTTTCGGATGTGATTGCACTGTGCCTGTTTACAGCGGAGCTGTGATGCTGTGCCTTTAGGCCGACACATCCGACTTCTGCAGGCGTTTGTTGACCGGGTTAACCTTCCCAAGTTCAACAGTTTCATAAGGATGCATGAACATTGCACTCGGGTGCACAGTCTCTGTTGTGTCTGAAGTTGGAAAATCGTGCTCCGATTATTATTTGTCAGGAAGTTGTCATTTGAGCCAGAATCGGACATGTCTGTAGATTCTGTCCTGGTGTCTCTAGTCATTTGTTCACTTACATGTCTTTGTTGTTGTTGCTGTTTTGGTGCTTGTTTCTGTGAATAGCTGTTGTTATTATTTTGAATCCTTATTCTGTCCTATATCCCTCAATGGAGTATCAGCCCTCAACAACTTGCACTAAGTTACGCTATCCTTGTCAGCTCTGATGCCATCTCCATATAATACATAAATCTCTAATTCTCTTCTCAGTGTGTTCTGTGGGTCTTCTTCTATATTTTTGGCCCCCTGGGACAGGGGACTTTCTAGCAGGTTTTCTCAGTGCCATCTTACCCAGCCCCAGCATCTGTTCCTCGCTGGTCTTTGTTTAGTTATCTCCATGAGCTCTTCAGTGAACCATTCTTATCTAGGTTTTAATTTTAGCCAATTATTTGCTAGTTTCCAGTCTTAAAGAAAAGGAAATGTCACTATCCATACCATTGTTGCTGTTGTGTGTGCTGTCAACAACAGGAGAAATCATGTATTTTGCATTGCTTGTGTCAATGATTGGCATCCTCATCGAAGTTTTACTCTCATTACATCAGTCATCATCATAGCACAAGTATTTGCAGAATATCACTCTCACCACAGCTTGTGGAAAGACTCTTCATCCTTCACCAGTTGTCCTGCTACATGTATTTTCTTGCCTAGGGTGCCTGTAGTGTCGTGTGTACACTGTTAGTCAACCCTGTATTTTCTTGCCTAGGGTGCCTGTAGTGTTGTGTGTACACTGTTGGTCAATCCTGTATTTTCTTGCCTAGGGTGCCTGTAGTGTCGTGTGTACACTGTTGGTCAACCCTGTATTTTCTTGCCTAGGGTGCCTGTAGTGTCGTGTGTACACTGTTGGTCAACCCTGTATTTTCTTGCCTAGGGTGCCTGTAGTGTCGTGTGTACACTGTTGGTCAACCCTGTATTTTCTTGCCTAGGGTGTCTGTAGGGTCGTGTGTACACTGTTGGTCAATTCCTGCCTCATCTTACAGGAATCATGACTTCCATTACTTTTACCATATTTCCATATCTAACTTTACCTTCATCCGAGTGTGCACAAATCTGGCTATATATTTCCTGATTCTGCATCTAAACGCTTGAACAATTACACTGTTTCAGTACATGGAAGTGTTGCACCTGTCTTTACCATTCCTTATTTATATTTGTATACTTTATGTCTTAACATTAATACATGTTTTTTCATTAGCCCCATTTGTGCTGCTCCTGAAGGTCATTATGACTGAAAAGTCAATTTTGTGTGTTGTGGTTATACTTATTTATTACACACTTTCTTAACATTATTTTATTATTATTCTTTGTTTGCTGTCATTTCCTCCACTGTGATTTCTGTTGACCTGGCCTGAGGTATGTAAGTGTGTCTGTGCTGCTGATTTTTCTGCAAAATCGACACATGCCTATTTGTTACATTTTACATTGTTTTATCCTGCTGCAGTTGTGATATCTGTTAGCTGTTATTTCATATGTAACATACAAAGCTGACTTATTGAAACAAGTCAGTCTGACTGTTTGGCAAACCTCTCTATTTCCTCCTGCAAGATCTCACACAACCCCATACATCAATTAGTAACAATGAGTCTCAACATCAGAGCAATGTTTACTTAGCACACTACATATGTAATGTAAAAGACACAGAGCTTCCGTAAACAAAATGTGTATTTCTTCTGCGTTTATCCAGAGAGTTTTTTTCCCCGGATGTGATTGCGTTGTGCCTGTTTACCAGCAGAGCTGCGTTCTTGCACCGTTAGGCCGACACATCTGACTTCTGCAGGCATTTGTTGACCGGGTTAACTTTCCCGGGGGTTTCGTAGGACGTTTGACTCTCACTGTTGTGGTGTTATTCCCCCATCCTAGCTGGCCCATTTAGTACAGCCGAAGACATAATGGTCAGCCCTCAGGGGAAGGCAGGGGCAGACCATGGGTCTGGGTTATTTTCTTCCTTGTTCATGGCTTTCACTAGTTTCCATCCCTGTCAAAGTTCAGGTTTTCTGTTTTTTCCCTCCAAAATTCTCTTGTTACTGTTCTTTGAGAGAGATGTTCACTTCAGTTTGTTCTCTCTCTGCTGCATCTTCAACTTTGTCCTTCAAAACTTGTAGTTCTTCAGTCCAGTGTGGTTTGTAATTTTTCCTCACTCTTCTTGGAATAGACTCAGTGGCCACCTGTATTATTCCTTTGTTTAGACTTTCCACCATTTGCTTCATGTTGCCATATCGTGTATTTGTTTTCACAATATTTGTTTGTATGGCAAATCTGTCCTAATCTGCTCGTTTGTAATTCCAGCAAGGCAAAGGCTTTTGCTCCTGTGTTACAAGCTTGATTGGTCTGTGGTCACTACCTGCTAACTGGTCAAGTACATGGCGATCGATTTTGTGGAGCATGTCTCCTATGCAGAAAGCTAAGTCTGGAGTAGAAGTATTAAATCATCTTCTGGAGTAGAAGCTCGGTGTGTCATCTGCTTTGTTGAGTAGATGGAGATCTGAGTTTATTTCACAGTCCTCCACTTCATCTCCTCTGTTGTCAGTGTCTGGGTATCCCCATCTTTCTGAACGGCTATTAAAGTCTCCGACAATAATGCAGTTTGTGTCAGTTGTTTTCATGTTTGAGAGTGTAAGGTCCTTATCTGCTAAATTCTTATTGTCACGTCCTTTATCATTATATCAACACCTATAATTTCCGTTTGGTTGTCAGAAGTCATGGATACTTCGCTGCAAGGTATTGTGTTTCGTGTAAGTATTAGAACTCCTCCTTTGTGTCCTTTGCGGTCGAAACGTGTAGCCTGATATCCTCTGACTGAGAATCTGCGATTGGCATTGAGGTGTGTCTCTTGAATGCATGCCACATCTATTCTATCTTTATGAAGACGCTTTGTTAGGGAGACTTTCTTGTTAGAAACTCCTTTGGCATTCCACTGTAGTATGTTGAGTGTCCGGGGTGTTTGGTCAATAGCTCTTAACCTACTCTGTGCCTTGACTCCACAGCACAGGGGAAGGTGACCACCAGTAATATGGGGTGGACGCCCTCGAGACAGGGGTCCCGGCACTATCACCGCCTGATGGGACTTCGCGGGATTAGCACCATACTGAGTAATTTTAATTTGTGACATCATGGATTGTGTTACGTTGCACTGTTTTGTCAAGCCTGTGACTCTGCATCTGATTTCGTCAAGCATTTTTCAGGTATGCTCTCCCTAGCCTTTGACTGTCCCCACTCTACCTGCAAGGCAGCAGGTCTCTCTCTCTTGGTCTGGTCCCTCTCCCTTGACCTGTCCGACATGGGAGACCCTACTGGTAGCAGGGCTACCATTGGCCCAGCTCTTGGGGTCATTGGAACACACAAACCCCTCTACCACGAAAAGATGGAGACATGTCAGAAGGGAAATGTGTATTTGACAACAACAAAAAACATCACACTGTATGTGTTTTACTCCAACAAGTATTTACTAGACATGATATGAAATGTGAATTTGACAAAAACATAATATATTTAGAACGTTTTCCCGTGGTGAATTTGAATAATGAAGACATAAAAAAATAGAATGCATGATTTATTTCCTGGCATTTTCCCTGCATCTTATCAGGTACATGCTGTAGATATCACACAACATAAACTAAAGCAATAAGATAAATCCTTCAAACAGAAATATACAACACACGTATTCACAGAGTCATTTGAATTGTCTACCACTGTCATTTTAAACTGACTATCATATCTTTTTGTTTGCACAATATATTTGTTTTATTCTACCAGCATTTACAAGACATACAAAATTATTTATCTGACAAAAAGATATCAAGCTATCTGTGTTTTACTCCTTCAACCAGCATGTACAGGACATATGAAATTGTGTATTTGACAAAAACATATCAAGCTAGCTAGCTAGCTAGCTCTCGCTCTCTCTCTGTGTGCACACGAGTGTTTTATTTTTTTTGTTCATTCTATTCCTTCAACCAGCATGTACAGGACATGATACGAAATTGTGTATTTGACAAAAACATATCAAGTTGTGTGTGTGTGTGTGTGTTCTACTCCTTCAACCAGCATGTACAGGATAGGATACTTAGTATTTATGTAGTTATTTTTGTGTGTGGTTAATGCACGACTTGTCATAGTTCATGCACCATGACTAGAACGTTAATTGCTGTGGGTTCTGTAATGTGCTTGTCCTTCCAACCTTGTCTATGCATGGTAAATGTGATACATGCTGTGTGTCAGATACAGCAGGCAGCCATTGATTACATACATTGTAATGCAGACCAAACACAGGTCCTTCAGGATGAAGAACAGGACAAATGCTAGATAGATACTTCCAATGACACCAGCAACTGCACTGTAGTACATGATGGTAGAGGCAATAGGACCCGGCAGGAAGATACCTGCATGTGGAAATTTACAGATATATAGGTCATTCTTGACAAACTAACCCACTCTCTTTCTCTCTCCCCACCCAAACCCACACACAGAGAGGCAGGTAGATGGATACAGGACAATGAGGACATCCAGCATGTAGATGGACACCGGATGAGGACATCCAGCATGTAGATGGACACAGGATGAGGACATCTAGCATGTAGATGGACACAGGACAATGAGGACATCCAGCATGTAGATGGACACAGGATGAGGACATCCAGCATGTAGATGGACACAGGATGAGGACATCCAGCATGTAGATGGACACAGGTCAATGAGGACATTCAGCATGTAGATGGACACAGGATGAGGACATCCAGCATATAGATGGACATAGGACGAGGATATCCAGCATGTAGATGGACACAAGATGAGGACGTCCAGCATATAGATGGACACAGAATGAGGACATCCAGCATGTAGATGGACACAGAATGAGGACATCCAGCATATAGATGGACACAGGACAATGAGGACATCCAGCATGTAGATGGACACAAGATGAGGACGTCCAGCATATAGATGGACACAGAATGAGGACATCCAGCATGTAGATGGACACAGAATGAGGACATCCAGCATGTAGATGGACACAGGACAATGAGGACATCCAGCATGTAGATGGACACAGGACAATGAGGACATCCAGCATGTAGATGGACACAAGACGAGGACATCCAGCATATAGATGGACACAAGACGAGGACATCCAGCATGTAGATGGACATAGCACAATGAGGACATCCAGCATGTAGATGGACACAGGACAATGAGGACATTCAGCATGTAGATAGACACAGGATGAGGACATCCAGCATATAGATGGATGCAGGATGAGGATATCCAGCATGTAGATGGACACAAGATGAGGATGTCCAGCATATAGATGGACACAGGACAATGAGGACATCCAGCATGTAGATGGACACAGGACAATGAGGACATCCAGCATGTAGATGGACACAGGACAATGAGGACATCTAGCATGTAGATGGACACAGGACAATGAGGACATCCAGCATGTAGATGGACACAGGACAATGAGGACATCTAGCATGTAGATGGACACAGGACAATGAGGACATGCAGCATGTAGATGGACACAGGACAATGAGGACATCCAGCATATAGATGGACACAGGATGAGGACATCCAGCATGTAGATGGACACAGGACAATGAGCACATCCAGTATATAGATGGACACAGGATATCCAGCATATAGATGGACACAGGATATCCAGCATATAGATGGACACAGGATATCCAGCATATAGATGGATACAGGATGCGGACACCTTGGGCATGAAATTACATGAGGCGGGGGAACTGGCTAAAGATAAAATCTTTTTATGATGAGAACTATGTTCTGCAAAGGAAGTGTGACAAGATATATATATATATATATATATATATATATATATATATATATATATATATATATATATATATATATATATATATACATTCATTCATTCATTCGCATGTCCTTTGCAGAACCTCGCGCCCATAACAGCCCTCCAGAAAACTTCTCATTCATAAGCAAAATGTCCCACGTCCGTTACACCCATCTGGAGATCATCTGCCACATCCTGCACCCATCTTCTTTCTGGCCTTGTCTTCCTCTCATCTCGGGCATATATCCCTCCATTATTGTTCTCTCCAAACTTTCGTGGTGTTTCAAGTGACCAAAATATTTATATTTTCTTTGTTTTATCGTCTTTAGTAGCCAACCTTCTTCAAAATTCAGCTCTTGTATGGATGCATTTGTTCTTTTCTGCATCCAAGATATTCTTAGAACCTGACTATAACATTTATATTCAAAACCAATTTATGCGCTGTTCAGCTTGTTTAGTAAGTGTACAAGTCTAACAAGCGTATGCTGCAATGGGAAAGATGCATGCTCTTAAAAATCTAATGTTTGTAGTTCTATCTGTCTCACTGCACAATTTATTAAATTGTTTTAGTTTTTGAAGAGCAATAGATATTCATCTTGTAATTTCTTTCATTGTGATATATATATATATATATATATATATATATATATATATATATATATATATATATATATATATATATATATATATATGTATGTATGTATATATAAAATGAAGTATAGAAAAACTAATAACCTCAACCTAAAAGAATAGTGAAAATCACAACTTATATCTTAACAAAGCAAAGACAAAGATAATTCATACAGATAAAACTACTATGGAGAAAGAAATATATGTTAATGAGGAAACTGTTTTGTCTACATTGCTATCTGTCGGCTCCATGGCAAAGGGGTTACAGATGCAGTTTGTAATCCTGCATAACCGCGCTCGAAACACAGCTGCGTGCTATTTGGCAGCAGACCGCATTCCGTTGGTTTTTTACGAAATGTTATGGGTGTTGGTTGTTCAGAAAGCAATGACAAATTACCAAATGTAAACTTGCCAAGAGATCACAACAGCAAAATATGCTGGTGTTGACTGCAATGTCATGTAAAGAATATGTAACTAACTTTTTTTAAAGTTATTGTTGCCTTCATAATCCAATTTATAGTCAGTACGAATTATAAAGGTGACAAAATACTCCCCATATCCCTCCTGCTGTGATTTCAAACATACATGTTAGCTTTTCATCATGAAGAACTCTGCATTTCAAGTCTTTACAGATTCTTTATTAAGTTAATGATCTTCTCTGGGATCCCAAATGCCTCATCAATTTCCAAAGAAATCCCCTTTCAATGTCAAAAGGCCTTCTCATAGTCCACAAATCCATGTTTATCGTATTTAAACATTAAGTTTGTCAGTCAATCAAAGATGACCAAATGACCAGCGTTAAACTAGATAATGTTGATGATCAAAGCTATATTTATAAGTGAAAAGATAGGCCTTTAACAAACCAGTACAGAGGACAACAATAAACCAGCACAGAGGACAACAATAAACCAGCACAGAGGACAACAATAAACCAGCACAGAGGATAACAATAAACCAGCACAGAGGACAACAATAAACCAGCACAGAGGATAACAATAAACCAGTACAGAGGATAACAATAAACCAGCACAGAGGATAACAATAAACCAGCACAGAGGACAACAATAACCAGCACAGAGGACAACAATAAACCAGCACAGAGGACAACAATAAATCAGCACAGAGGACAACAATAAATCAGCACAGAGGACAACAATAAACCAGCACAGAGGACAACAATAAATCAGCACAGAGGACAACAATAAACCAGCACAGAGGACAACAATAAACCAGCACAGAGGATAACAATAAACCAGCACAGAGGACAACAATAAACCAGCACTGAGGACAACAATAAACCAGCACAGAGGACAACAATAAACCAGCACAGAGGATAACAATAAACCGGCACAGAGGACAACAATAAACCAGCACAGAGGATAACAATAAACCAGCACAGAGGATAACAATAAACCAGTACAGAGGACAACAATAAACCAGCACAGAGGATAACAATAAACCAGCACAGAGGACAACAATAAACCAGCACAGAGGATAACAATAAACCAGCACAGAGGATAATAAACCAGCACAGAGGATAACAATAAACCAGCACAGAGGATAACAATAAACCAGCACAGAGGATAACAATAAACCAGCACAGAGGACAACAATAAACCAGCACAGAGGACAACAATAAACCAGCACAGAGGATAACAATAAACCAGCACAGAGGACAACAATAAACCAGCACAGAGGACAACAATAAACCAGCACAGAGGACAACAATAAACCAGCACAGAGGATAACAATAAACCAGCACAGAGGACAACAATAAACCAGCACAGAGGACAACAATAAACCAGCACAGAGGATAACAATGTACTTACAAATGATAATCTGAGCAATATAGACAACCAAGCCAATGTTGCAGTTTCTTGAGTTGAGCATGTGGTTTTTCCCAAACAGCAAATGCATGACACCAAACCCTTGACTGTACCTGTGTCCAATCATGAATGTATTTCATGATAAAACAGACCGAGAGCTTGATATGAATATTGTCATTGCTTGAGAGCAAATTTAAAATCCATTTAAAAGAAGGTAGCCATATTAGGTTGAGCTGTAAAGTGTTAGACCCTCATATATACTAGGTCACAGCATGATGAGGTGGAGTGGCCAGTTCCCTTCCTCATCTCCTCTGAACATCATTTTGTATCAATGTTATGGGTCATACTGGTTAAAAAACAGCCTGCTATTGCTGGAACTTAAACCCAGACACTGCCTTGGCAAGCACATGCTCTAAACAGTAAGTTACTGTGGTTCCTAGCATTATGTACATAACCCTGTTGTAGCTCAGAAGTGTTGAACAGCAACTTCATTTGTTTCAATGTGAATCAAGAGGTGAGAAAGTCCTTTCTGTGGAACCCACGGGACAAAAGAAACAAAGAGACCTAAACACATGGAGAAGAGAATTAGAGACAGAAATGAATGAAATGGGGAGGGCATGGGCGGAGCTGCAGGAGACAGCAAGAATAGGAGGGCTGGGCATGGGTTGGTGGAGTGCCTATGCTCCAGTGGGAGGGGCAGAAGAAGAATCCAATGACATAATCTCACTGCTGTAAGGAACTGAAGTGCTTGGCTTTCACATGTACTAAGTCATAACATTATGAAGTGAAGTAACAATTCCCCTTCATTGACCAGGCTTTAAAACAGATACGAGACCTTTATTTAAATAACTTAGCACAAAACTTACAGGGGAAACAAATCAGGGCAAGCTAAGCTATCTATATGGCCCACAAAAATGGCCAAGAAGTATAAGAGATACTGATTCTCAAGACACCAAAGATTCATCACAGCAAAACTTGATACGCAGTTTCCTTTGCTTAAATATTGAATCAGCAGCAACAAGTGGAATTAATAAAACTGGTTTCATTAATCATTACCTAAAACTAAAACATTAATACTAACATAAGTTGAAATATACAGGCAATTAAGACAATTATAAATGATAACTGCATCTGTATAAGTAGAGGATAATTCTTGCCTATTCAGTAGAAATTAAATCTCCTTAAAAAGAAACTATATTTAATTTATTTTATGATGAATGTGCAGGCCAGAATTCTATTATACACATACAACTGAACAGGTTTGGCAGTTAGCAGCCTCATGTTTTCATAAACAGACTATGGAACTTACTGTGAAGTGAGTACTCTGGAACAGCTCATGTGTTCATTGATGTCACACATGGCTTTGTATGATGGGTTCTTTTCCTTGTTGATTTCCACATGTAAGGCATACAGACACATCACCACTCCAAGCACATTGAAAAACAAAATATCTGTTATGTTTGACCATAAAAGAGATGCTGGAACTTCTGCAGCTGTGCTCATTGTTAATTAGTACCTGGAAAAAAAAGGAATCATCTACACACCCACAGTTGTATGCAATCATATATTGATGCCTGGGATAACATACCAGCTCCAACATGACAAATATGGTAAATGTAAATGCACTGACTCATTACCTGCTTGCTGCAATGACAGGTAAAATGGATGTGGAATTAATCATGTATAGAAGTAGTTGGGGAGAGGGAACGAAAACAGTGCACACTTACTGCCTGAAACTATTTAAAAATTAAAGAAAGAAAAAACAAAAATGCACATTTAAACAACAGCAAAGTCAGAGCTACTAATCGCACAGCCCATGAAAAACACACAGAAGCTAATGAAGTTAGAAAGCAGATATTGGTAACTATTGGTAACAGTGGATAAAAGATAACATTAAATATTAAATGGCTTAGCAGAAAAGACACAGTAGCAGTAGGGAAACCTCAGAGATATTAACAGTCACAACACCACAAGGCAAGTTTCCTGGCAACTAGTAGGAAAATTTAATCAGCCATGTGAAGTTATGAAACATAGTAATGGAGAAGTTTTTACTGACATCAGTGGTAGAACACATGGGCTGAATTCTTGAGGAATTTCTGAATCACAGAAAATTCCACCTTTGTTTTATTACATTTTTCAAGACCGGGCCTACTAATAATAGTACTAATACTAAATACTAGATAGTACTATGCAGTTCTTGTGTTTTAAAAATAGTTTTCGACATGTCACTACAGTATATAAGTTAAAAGTATACAATATTATTTATTTGTTTACCGTAGTTTACGTTATATCTTACCTATATTTTTTTTTTTTTTTTGCGTATCCTTTTACAGGACTTAGCTGTCAACAGCAGCATCTTTCAGCTGTCTGTTGATCTCTTGGCAAGATTACGCTCAGTTGTTTGCCATTGCTTTCTGAGCGGCCGGCTCAGTATCCGCAAGTCACGAGCGGGGGTCGAACCACCTCAGTTTTGGGTGATGAAAATGTAAATTACTAAATAAGTACTCAAAAAACAATGAACTTAGTATCATTGAGTATCAATGGTAGATTATGTATGTATATGTGCCGGTGCGCCTGCCCACCTTCCTAACTACTTACCGTCACGTCAATTTATAACGATAACAACAGTGAACACTGAACAGATCAGAACAGTCAGTTGTTGAGTCAGTAGGCCTACAGCTGAAAGCCACCTTGTTAATGTTTACGTGCCGACACGTGACTGGCGGTGAGAAAGGTTGAAACTGAATCGCGACTGAAGTAAACAGCTGAACGGGTAAGAAGTGAGCACGATGGAACTTACTGTCGCACGCGCGTCTGTGATCTGAACGTGGCAATTGGCACCATCAGGGGCTTGCGGGCAAAGTGCTACCATAACGCAGTTTGCTGTACGGTGTGATATAGTGCAGGGTGTATGATGGTGATGGTGACATTGTTGGTAAAGTTTCTCAATGTACTCTCTGTTGTTTCTGTAGCAGAAGAGGGGAGGATACCTTGACGATAGCTATTGCTATAGTAATTGTGTCCACTTTATTTTATTAACTCCAGTCCATTACCCCATATGGACAACAATCACCTTCAGATTATTAAGCCTGACAGTCAAAATTTTTTGGACATGTTATGAGAAGAAATGGATTGGAGAACATAGTGACAACTGGCAAGATCGAGGGGAACAGACCAAGGGGAAGACCGAGAGGAAAATACCTGGATGGCTTGGTCACATGTCATGGACGAGACAGGAACATTGAGCTGATCCACGACTCTGGTGATCGAGTGAAATGACGAGTCATGACCGCCCACGCTACCGGCATGGCACATGATTGATTGATTGAAGAGTAAACACGTGGGCAGCTGCTTTCACGGCTGACTCAATCACAGGATTATAATTCTGAGCCGCTGATGGACCCTAACTTCTCCTTGAAGAAGTTGAACGGGGTAGGGGTAACGGTGAAATCGAATCTCCAATTAGATATGTGATTCCGCCTCTCGAAGTCGGGTTTCACCACAGGGGATCTGATTATTGCTTGCTTGGTTTTATCTCATTACCTTTGTCTTACCTATGTGAATCTTTAGACCACATTGTTGTCGTATCTCTTTAAGCGTGATTAGTTTATTCTACATTTGATTACGTGTGTGTAACAGGAGTGCAATGTGGTGTCGTCCCTATAGAACTATAGACCAAACTATAGAGATTCCCAGCGCTGTCAAAGGCCTTTTCATAATCCACAAATTCAATATAAGGCGGCGAATGCAGGTCAATACTTTGCTCTCCGTGGTGAAGCGTTACAGACGCAGATCCGGGTTCCAAATGTTGCTGTATGTAGCCGAGGCGCGATGTTGAGGTGAGCGCCCAACATTGCTCAAATACCTCAATGGCTCGTGAATACATAACCTCTGCAGCAAAAGTCCAACTCCTGGCCTTCACGTGGCGGGCCTGTTTAAACTAACAGGAGAAGGGGCGACGGCGAGTCCCTGGCGCCGGAAAATAACCAGTATGCTCTAGATGTGTATGCACGTACATGCATGCGCAGACAGGCGTGTGCGCGCGTACACATCTACACTCGAGTGAGACCACAGTCTGCTCTAGCAAAGAAAGGTGCTGAAGACGGAGGCAACCAGCCAAGAGGCGCACCACAGAAATCAGGATGCCACGCAATCACGCAAAATGGAATATGTCGACTACTGCTAATCGTTATGGTGCTCGCCCTGCTTTGGACCCCCAGGCAGGTGCAGTGCCGGGCCCTATGTCTCGAAAGGGTCCAACCCCAACTACTGGAGGTCCTTCTCAGATGTCCTGTGGAGCCAGGGGACATGAGAATAGGATGACTGGCCATACTAAACGAAGACTTAAAATAATGCACTGGAATGCGGAGGGAGTCAGCAACAAAAAAATAGAATTAGAAAAAATCTTGGACCAAGAAAAAGTAAGCATATGTTGCTTGCAAGAAACTCACCTCAATGAAAATATAGCCTTCAAAATCAGAGGCTACCAGTGTTACCGATCTGACCGAAAGAACAGGCGAAAAGGTGGGATACTGACCCTTGTAAGAAATAACATCATGGCTTCCCAAATCAAAGTCTACATGGAAGGGGCTGAGTATCAGACACTTAAACTTAAGACAGGTAATACAGATCTACATCTGATCAATTACTACTGTCCAAGTGACCGCCCACAGGCACTGGACACTCTACCACTAAAAGAAAAAATGATTGTGTGTGGCGATTTCAACAGCCACTCGCAGAGCTGGAGCTATGATCACATGGACCAGAGAGGAGAGAGACTGGAAGACTGGCAGGATCAGAATAAATTCATGTTGATTAACAAGCCGTCCGACCCACATACTTTCTACTCGAGATCATGGCACTCTACAACTACACCTGACCTGGCTTTTCATTCACCAGACCTGGAGTGGAACATTACACGAACTGTTGGGAAACAACTTGGTGGCAGTGACCATCGGCCAGTCTTTCTAACCGTAGAAAATGAGCTTGTAAGTGAAAGCAGCACCCTCTCGAGGTGGAACTACAAGAAAGCAGACTGGGCAATGTACAAGCATCGCACCAGCATACTGGTTAGAAACCTGAACACTGAGAAAGACATAAATAAAGCAGTTGAAGAGTTTGGGAAATGCATACTACAGGCAGCGCGAGAAACAGTACCAAGAGGAGCCCGTAAACAATATAAACCCTACTGGAGTAGTGAACTGGAACAGTTGCATAATGATGTTGAAGTGTGTAGAAAGCAAGCAGAGGCCACACCCAGCCAAGAGCACCACAATAAATTCCAGCATGCAAAAGCCAAATTTCAAAGAGCCAAGCTGCAGGCTAGACGGAAAAGCTGGCAGGAGAAAACGGAGTCTCTGAACTTTGAAAGAGACACAAGGAAATTGTGGAAGCTAATAAAACAGCTTAATGACGAGGGCACAGGGAGAAACTCAAAAATTGCACTACATAAAGATGGAAAAATCTTAACAAGAAAGCAAGCAGCTGACCATTTTGCGGACTCGTTCGCACAAGATAGCAATATCAAAATTAGTCCAGAGAAACAACAAGAGATTCGAGAGAAACGACAACATACAGAACAGAAGGAAATAGTACATGAGGTTCTGGAGGCACCCATCACAATCAGCGAACTGGAGCTAGCCATATCAAAACTGAAAATGAGAAAGTCACCAGGAGCTGATGGTATCTCCAATGAAATGATCAGGAACCTAGGAACAGAGGCCAAAACAAAGCTGTTGCAGATCTTCAATAACAGCTGGACCTTAGGCAGTGTTCCACAAGCCTGGAGAGAAGCAATCATGATACCCCTCCTAAAATCAGGGAAAGATGGTTCCATTGCCTCTAGCTACAGACCAATTAGCCTCACCAGCTGTCTCTGCAAAACACTGGAGCGCATCATCAATCACAGACTGCAGTGGTACATTGAAAGTAAAAACATCCTTGTGCCACAGCAGGCTGGCTTTAGGCAGTGCTACTCTACGGAAGATCAGACAACCTACCTCTCTCAAGAAATTGAGGATGCATTCCAAGAGAAGAAGCTGGTGCTTGCGGCATGGATAGATCTGAAGAAAGCCTTTGACAAAGTCTGGAAAGAAGGTCTGATGAAGAAACTGAGAAACTGCAAAGTCAATGGAAGAATGTACAAATGGGTGAAAGCATACTTGTACAACAGAAGAGCCCGAGTACAGATAGACGGACTCAAGAGCAAGAAAGTACTACTGCGTCACGGTGTCCCCCAGGGCGGAGTCTTGTCCCCCACACTTTTTCTAATCTTCATCAATGATCTTGTTGCTCACCTACCGCATGGAATTAAAGCGGCAATGTACGCCGATGACCTGGTTCTATGGAGCACAAATGAATATGCATCAGTGGCCACCAGATTGCTACAAAGAGCTGTAGATACATTTGCTGCATGGGCAAATAGATGGTGTGTCAGCATAAACACTGACAAGTGCAGCACCACCCTATTTACCCTCTCTCCAAAACAAAAGGCAGGGATCATCCAGATAAATGGAACACCCCTAAGAGAAGATAAAGAACCAACATACCTTGGAGTAACATTTGATGGCAAGCTGACATGGAGAAAGCACATCAACAAAGCAGTAGCAAAAGCCAGAAGGAAAATAGCCATCCTGAGAAAGCTAAGTGGAACCACATGGGGAGCCAGTACGAAAATACTTAGCAAAGTTTACCAACAGAGCATACGACCACACCTGGAATATGGGTCAACTGCGTGGTGTTCAGCATCAAATACCACACTACAAGAGCTGGACAAGGTGCAAAATCAAGCACTTAGAGTCACCACAGGAGGGATGAGATCAACCCCTATAGTGGAAATGGAGAAGATGGGGAGGACACAGGCACTGAGTGAGCGCAGAGATACGAAAACGCTAATACAAGCAGAAAAGTTCCTCAGCTTGCCAGGCCACCCTATGAAGAACAGATTTGAAAACCTAGCTATGGGGCGGTTGAAAAGAAGTAGTTTTATCCACCAGGCCAAACGACTCTGCAGAGAAACCACTGATCTGCCCACAGTTGGTATCCCCCTAACAACTATTCCAGAGCGAACTCCATGGAAAGATGAGCATAGACTATCGTTACAAATCCAGACAAAAGTGAGAGGAATATTTGACAAGGAAGAACAGAACAGTGTGCAGTGCAGAACGGCCACTCTCAGCTTCCTTGATGAAGAATACCCACAGGACCTCTGGATCCGAGTCTACACAGATGGGTCAGCACAAAATGCTGTTCGAAATGGAGGAGCGGGAGTGTACATAGAATACCCAAATAATACTAGGGACACAGCCAGAGTACCGACAGGAAAGTACTGCCATAACTATGATGCCGAAATTGAGGCAATCAAGATAGCAACAGAGAAATTACTAAATAACAGCAATGGTACACAACCTGTGGTGCTACTAACAGATGCAAAATCAGTACTCGAGGCGCTCCTCTCTGGGAAATTGCCAGTACTAAGGACACTACTTTCTGAACTTAGCAGTCAGCATAAAGTCACCATACAGTGGATACCATCCCACTGTGGAGTACCTGGAAACGACAGAGCTGATCAATTGGCTAAGGAAGGAGCCAAAGAGGAACAGCCTGATGTGCCCGTTACATACCACCAAAAGAAAAGAATGATCAAATCAGTCAGAAAGCCACCAAAACCTGCTCAAGATGACTACCACATTATGGACAGACCAGAACAAGTCATTATTCTGCGCCTCAGAACAGGACACAATAGATTACGCAACCACATGTATACAAAATTCAAGATTGGTGAAACAGCCATGTGCACATGTGGATTGGCGTCGCAGACAGCAGAGCACATACTCCAAGACTGCCCAAAATATAACATATCTAGGCAAACCTTCTGGCCTAGAGAGACGACAGTGGAAGATAAACTCTATGGACCACTGTGTGAACTGAAAAAAAACAGTTCAATTCATGCAAGAGACGACATTGCAGATATAGACATATTTCAAGCGAACGAAAGAAGAAGAAGACGCAGATCATGATCCCGCCTACCCTCGTTCGAAACACAGCTGCGCGCGATTTGGTAGCAGACCGCGTTGTGTTGGTTTTTTACGAAATGGTATGGGTGCCGATCATTCAGAAAGCAATGGCAAACTACTGAACGTAAACTTACCAAGAGATCACAGAAGCAAAAAATGCTGGGTTTGACGTCCTGTAAAGGATATGTAACGAACTTAACTTTATTGATTACATTTTCTTACTAATTTCCTTATGGTGTTGTAAAGGTCTCTGGGGTTTTCCTTCGCTGCTGCATCCTCTGGCTCTCTTGTTAGGACAACTAAATATTGTCTTTTATCTGTCCTTGTATGCTTCTTAACTTCTGTGTTAGCTTCTGTATATTTTCCTTGGGCTCTGACTCCAGCAGCCCATGTTTTGCTATTAATTAAGTCTGCCTTTTTATTTTTCATTTCTTGTATTTTCCTTATGGTTTCTGGCGTAATCCATGCTTTATGTTTACGTTCCCTTCTTCCAAGAACTTCCATACATGCGTCTCTCCAAATGCTTTTAGCCTGTTGCTAACTCTTCTCTATGCTCTCCTCGTCTACTAAGTGTTGCAAGACTTGATACTTGTTATAAATTGTGAACATAACTGTTCATACATTTTTTTGGTTTCTGAGATATCCTACATTATATTGAATTCCATGTTTATACGACGTTATATCTCTCGAGTTTTAACTTAATTTTAATTATCAGCAGGTGGTGGTCTGTATTTACATCTGTACCTCTAAAGACTTTTATATCATGTGGAGATGATCGGCTCCCTGGCCAAGAGGTTAACGACATTGTTGTAATCCCGTATATCCACGTGGGGAAAACAGCAGCTGCGAGAATCGGCAGCGGTTCGCGCTGCGCTGGTAACTTACGGGGGTATATGAGCCGGTCGTTCAGAAAGCAATGACAAACTACTGAAAGTAAAACTTGCCTAGTACATCAACAGCAGCTGAAAAATGATGGTGTTGACTGCAACGTCCTGTAAGAGATATGCAACATAAAAAAAAGAGATGATCTAAATTTCTTATTAATACAGATATGATCAATTTGGTTTTCCGTTTCGTAGTCGCGTGATGCCCATGTGGCTTTATGGATTATTTTATGAGGAAAAATATTTCCGTATATGACATATTGATTGATTGATTGATTGATTGATTTAGGACCCGACATCACAGCATTCGGAGCATTCCTATAAGCGCTCCGTCCCCATCATCAGAAGCCAGCGAAGAGTTCCAACCCCAATAGTACCAATAGCAATCTGATTATATGTGCGTCTCGCCTTTCCTCTAAGCGTCGAGCATCGGCCAGATCCCCTCGTCACTCCACGCTGTCGCATTCTTGCCAGACCATGGTGACCCATTTGCTCCTCCGAGGTGTACACGTGCTCCCACAAGGCCGCAACCACGTCTACCTTATCATGCATCATATCCTGCTTTTTTTTTATTTTTATGCATCAATACTCCACCAAGTGTTGCAGAGCCAGCCAATCTGTCTACCTGTTCATTCCCCAACTCACCAGCATGCCCCGGAGAAAATATCCAGACGATGCTTGCCACCAGTGACTTCCGAAGCGAAGCAAGCCACTCGGCACGAAGCTTGTCAGTCCTCACCCTACTCAGCATGCTTTCTGAGTCAGTTACAATCACGATGTGTGTGTGTGTGTCGTATTCTCCAGCCAGCGGAAAGCAGCACTGACTGTCTCCACCTCCATTCTTAAGCTAGATGTTGTGGTATCATATGCCAGGCTCTCCTGCACCAAACGTCGACCATTAGCCTTTGCCAAGAAACCCCAGGCACTTCTACTACCTCTCAACACCGAACCATCTTTGTAGATAATCACATCACCCGGGCGCGCATTAATCATATATTAGTCTCTCCAATACAGGACCTCTCTGCCTGGCATTACAACAGTTCCAATATCCCACTCTTACATGGTTGAGACCTAATCTCTCCACTTTTCGTCTTGTTCTCCTGGCGCCTGCCCTCCTATTTCTATGCCTTCTTCTCACACCATTTCCTCGTCTTCTCCTCCTCACTTTCTCTTCGCTAGCCCCTAAAGGATGTGTCAAGCAGAGCACATGCTCCGTAGCTCCGGCGACGACCCCCTTGTTTAAATAATACCATATACACAAAGTTTGGATATTGCAGGAAATGAGCGGTCACCCTAGTATAGCCTGCCTGCTAGGGAAGGGGCAGGGGATGTCCCCCAGGAGTCCTACGCCTGGCGCCGCCCCGCCCGCATACCAGACGTTCCACGTTCACGACCAACTCACCCGTGGCCATTCAGTCCTCGGCACGACGGTCCACCTTCAACTTGGGAGTTTATAACCGAAGTTTTCCATCTCCTAGATTGGCTGTTGTAATAGCTAACGGGTCCAATCTACCCGGGGGCAAGAGGTTCCAGCGCCTCATTTATGGCGAGCACAATAGATACATGTGTACGGGAAACAAGACCAATGCCATACACTCTCTATCACATAGATTGTTTGCACATTGATTACTTCGGACTGGGGGAGGGGTGAGGGGGTGAAGATTAAGACCACGTACCTTTTGTTTACACATTGATCCTTGTTACATAACAGATCCTACAGGTCATATATCATTTGTCTACACATTGATAAATTTTATAAAAGGGATCATACAAGTCATACACCACTTGTCTACACATTGATCAATGTTACATAAAGGATCATACAGATCATATGTCACTTGCCCCTCTGTTGTGTGTCCACCGTGACGAGGTAGAGGGGCTTGCGCGTTCCAATGACCCCAAGAGCTATGCCGACGGTAGCACAGCTACTGGTAGGGTCACCCATGTCGGACAGGTCAAGGGAGAGGGACCAGACCAAGCGACACACAAACCTGCTGCCTTGTAGGTAGACTGGGGACAGTCAAAGGCTAGGGAAAGCACCCCGAACAAATGCTTGTCGAAATCGGATGTACTGAGCCACAGGCTTGACAAAGCAGTGCAACGTAACTTGATTCATGATGTCACAATTTTAAATTAATCGTTATGGTGTTAATCCCGCGAAGTCCCATCAGGCGGTGATAGTGCCGGGCACCCTGCCTCGAGGGGGTCCACCCTTGACTACTGGTGGTCAACTTCTCCTATGCTGTGGAGTCAAGGCACAGAGGAGTAGGTTAAGAGCTATTGACCAAACACCCCGGACACTCAACATAGTACAGTGGAATGCCGAAGTAGTTTATAACAAGAAAGTCTTCATAAAGATAGAATAGATGTGGCATGTATTCAAGAGAACACCTCAATGCCAATCGCAAATTCTCAGTCAGAGGATACCAGACCACACGTTTCGACCGCGAAGGACACAAAGGAGGAGTGCTAATACTTACACGAAATACAATACATTGCAGCGAAGTATCTGTGATCTCTGACAACCAAACGGAAATTATAGGTGTTGATATAATGATAAAGGATGTGAAAATAAGAATTTACAATCTGTATAGCCCAGCAGATAAGGACCTTACACTCTCAAACATGAAAATAACTGACACAAACTGCATTATTGTCGGAGACTTTAATAGCCGTTCAGAAAGGTGGGGGACACCCAGCTACTGACAAAAGAGGAGATGAAGTGGAGGACTGGGAAATAGACTCAAATCTCTATCTACTCAACAAAGCGGATGACACACCGAGCTTCTACTCCAGAAGATGGCTTACCACTTCTACTCCAGACTTAGCTTTCTGCACAGGAGATATCCTCCACAAAATCGATCGCCATGTGCTTTACCAATTAGCAGGTTGTGACCACAGACCAATCAAGATTGTAATGAATATGGAGTATGTTCAACAGGAGCAAAAGCCTTTGCCCCGCTGGAATTACAAACGAGCAGATTGGGACAGATTTGCCTTACTAACAGACAAATATTGTGAAAACATAAATACACGATATGGCAACATGAAGCAAATGGTAGAAAGTCTAAACAGAGCAATAATACAGGCGGCCACTGAGTCTATTCCTAGAGGAGGGAGGAAAAATTACAAACCATACTGGACTGAAGAACTACAAATTTTGGAGGACAAAGTTGAAATCAACGACTGGCAAGAGAAGGTCCACCAGAGAGACGAATGGAGACGGATTGTATTTGCAGCAAAGAACCTCAATGGCTCGGAACGCTGAAGAAGAAGAAGAAGGAAAGTTGAAGATGCCAGGAAGACAGCAGAGAGAGAACAAACAAATGAAGCGAACATCTCTCTCAAAGCCATCTCAGCAAAATATAAAAGAAAAGTAAATCAAACAACAAGAGATTGTTGGAGGGAAAAAACAGAAAACCTGAACTTTGACAGGGATGGAAACAAACTATGGAAACTAGTGAAAGCCATGAACAATGAAGGACCTAGAAACAAACAAATAACAATTAAACAAGGAAATGCCTTGCTTACAGGAAAAAAGGCTGCAAATGCACTAATGGAACACTATACCAGTGCAAACCACATTGATAGTACAACCGAACAGAAGAAAGCAATCAAAGACAAACATATACATCATAATAATACAGAGACAGCAGCAGAATATATGATGGCAAATCTAACAATGGAAGAAAATGGAACAGGCAATGAATACCCTAAAAAAAAGAAGAAATCACCAGGAAAGGATGGAATCACAAATGAAATGCTAATAGGACGAGGCACTAAGGCAAAAAAGAAACTACTAGGAGTCCTAAATTACAGCTGGAAGAGAGGAATAGTCCCACAGGCATGGAAGGAAGCTATACTAATACCAGTCCCAAAGAAAGGAAAAGACCTGGAAGAACCAAATAGCTATCGACCTATCAGTCTACTTAGCTGTGTAGGAAAATTAATGGAACGCATTATCAATGGCAGGCTAACATGTCACCTGGAAGAAAACAAACTCTTAACACCACACCAAGCAGGATTCAGAAAGTACAGATCCACTGAAGATCAAATAACCTATATAGCTCAGGAAATAGAGGATGCCTTCCAAGAGAAAAAACACACACTAGCGGTCTGGATAGATTTAGAAAAAAGCATTTGATAAAGTATGGAAGGAAGGACTGAAAGTAAAACTGTAAAAAATGCATGTTTGTGGGAAAATGTATAAATGGATCAGCCACTACCTTGAGAACAGAACTGCCAGGACAACAGTACAAGGACAAACCAGCAAAATGATGCTGTTGGGGCAAGGTGTCCCCAAGGAGGAGTTCTTTCACCAACATTATTCCTAGCATATATAAATGACATCACAGAAAATTTTCCAGCTACAGTACACACATCCTCCTTTGCAGATGACCTAGCCATATGGACATCTGAAGAATATATTAGTACAGCTAACAGCAGAATACAGCAAGCCTTATTAGCGCTAGAGGACTGGTCAAAATCATGGCTAGTGAAGATAAGTGAGGAGAAAACAACATGCACAGTGTTCTCCCTCTCAAATAAAACTCAGCAATCTAAGCTGGTATTGAATGGGAAAATATTGCGTCATGAAGAAAATCCAAACTACCTGGGAGTCACCTTTGACCGTCGCCTGACATGGAAGACACAGGTTGAGAAAAATCGAACAAGAGCAAGGCAAAGAATGGCAATCATGAAAAAGCTTGCTGGTACAACGTGGGGAGCAGATGAGAAAGTTCTCAAGAAGTTATATACTGGACGGGTGAGGCCAGTACTGGAATATGGCATTAACAAAATAAGTAGAGTCCAAAATCAAGGAATGCGAATCATAACTGAAAGCCTGAAGACAACATCTGTTAATGAATTAGAAAAGATCACTTGTTTACAACCAATGCAGGATAGAAGAGATAGCATAGCCCAGCAACAAGCAGAACAATTTAGAAGATTGACAGACCACCCTATGTATAGCAGGTTTAATGGTTTTGGAAAGGGAAGCCTGAAGCGTAGCAATTTTGTAGCAACTGCAAAACAAAAGATTAGGGCAGATCCTATACTTAACATATCAACGGTCAAACGCATTTACAATGCAGACAAGTTTCCAGCTTGGAGACAACAGCAACTGCCTGAGATGATAGAAAACATTCCTGGTATTGAGAAATAGAACTCAGAATGAAACCGAAAGAAGAAAAATAACCCTAACCTACATAAAAGAACATTACCCAAACAGCAATTGGACCCATGCATATACAGATGGATCAGCCAAAAATTCAATAGAAAATGGAGGAGGAATTCTCATGAATTTAAAAAATGGGATGAAAAAAACACAGTCAGTGGCAACTGGAAAATTTTCAAGTAACTTCAAAGCGGAGGTAGAGGCTTTGAAAACTGCAGCAGAAATGCTCTTGATGGAGGAAAATAAAGAGAAGCAAATAGCTATCTTCACAGATGCAAAGACAGCTGTCTCAATACTGAAGAGCAAAAACAGCACAGAACTAGCTGACCTAAGAGCAGCACTCCATGGTCTATGCCAGAAATCCAAAAATGTTGTAATACAGTGGATCCCATCACATTGCAGTATACCTGGAAATGAAGAGGCTGACAGACTAGCAAAAGAGGGTGGACGACTACCACAGCCTGACATAGACATAACCTATAATGAGGCAAAGAGGTTTATAAAAAGCACTTATAGAGCCAAATGGGAATCAGAACATCCAGGCCACCGGAAGGATGATGCATATTACAAACTCGACTGAAGAGAACAAGTAGTCGAAGTTCCAACTTCACGACGACGGGTCGTCCCCATTATGCTCCATTCTTGTTCCAGTGAATATCACACAAAATGCTCCCACTGTCCAATGTGAAAAGTGGAATAGACAGGAGTCTCGACAAACCAACAGCCCGCACAGGTACACTGTACATAATGCCTCCGCCAGAATGCCAACACAAAAGACCTCCACGGAAACCACAGTTCATTGTCGATGGGGTCGGCAGTCACCAGAAAGACCTCATTTGACCTGGGTTTTCTCATATGGCTCTGTCTCTATCAACAGGGCGACCTGCCGAAAGCGTCGCACTAAGCACGAACTCCGTTGCTCCAGTGCCGACTCCCAGGAGTCTCCTGAAAAATGCACTCGTGAACCGAAAAGGCAAATCAGTCAATTCAGCAACAGCCGGTAGCCATTGTTCCGAACATGTAGGTCACTGTACAAACAAAAGCCTGACTGATTGACTGACTGACTGACTATCAGAATTATAATGAGAAGAGCAATAAAGAAAATAAATATGGAAATTGGTGAAGAACAGTGTGGATTTGTGGAAGGAATGAGTACAAACACTGCAATATATACATCACGGACACTAATAGAAAGATCAATAGAGACACAGAAAGACATATATTTGTGCTTCATAGATTATACTAAGACATGTGGTAAAGTAAAACATGATGAACTGATTAAAATGTGGGAAGATATCAACATTGATGGGAAAGATCTAAGAATAATCAAGATTATATACTGGAACCAAGCGGCATTAATTAAAATGGGGAATAATGAAAGTAGTTCTGAACAAATAAAGCTATGTGTACGACAGGGATGTGTCTTTCACCGGATCTCTTCTCCCTCTATAGCGAAGTAATAATGAGAGGGATCAAAGAGACCGGTTCTCCCTCTATAGCGAAGTAATAATGAGAGGGATCAAAGAGACCGGTTCTCCCTCTATAGCGAAGTAATAATGAGAGGGATCAAAGAGACCGGTTCTCCCTCTATAGCGAAGTTCTTCTTCTTTCGTTCGCTTGAAATATGTCTATATCTGCAATGTCGTCTCTTGCATGAATTGAACTGTTTTTTTCAGTTCACACAGTGGTCCATAGAGTTTATCTTCCACTGTCGTCTCTCTAGGCCAGAAGGTTTGCCTAGATATGTTATATTTTGGGCAGTCTTGGAGTATGTGCTCTGCTGTCTGCGACGCCAATCCACATGTGCACATGACTGTTTCACCAATCTTGAATTTTGTATACATGTGGTTGCGTAATCTATTGTGTCCTGTTCTGAGGCGCAGAATAATGACTTGTTCTGGTCTGTCCATAATGTGGTAGTCATCTTGAGCAGGTTTTGGTGGCTTTCTGACTGATTTGATCATTCTTTTCTTTTGGTGGTATGTAACGGGCACATCAGGCTGTTCCTCTTTGGCTCCTTCCTTAGCCAATTGATCAGCTCTGTCGTTTCCAGGTACTCCACAGTGGGATGGTATCCACTGTATGGTGACTTTATGCTGACTGCTAAGTTCAGAAAGTAGTGTCCTTAGTACTGGCAATTTCCCAGAGAGGAGCGCCTCGAGTACTGATTTTGCATCTGTTAGTAGCACCACAGGTTGTGTACCATTGCTGTTATTTAGTAATTTCTCTGTTGCTATCTTGATTGCCTCAATTTCGGCATCATAGTTATGGCAGTACTTTCCTGTCGGTACTCTGGCTGTGTCCCTAGTATTATTTGGGTATTCTATGTACACTCCCGCTCCTCCATTTCGAACAGCATTTTGTGCTGACCCATCTGTGTAGACTCGGATCCAGAGGTCCTGTGGGTATTCTTCATCAAGGAAGCTGAGAGTGGCCGTTCTGCGCTGCACACTGTTCTGTTCTTCCTTGTCAAATATTCCTCTCACTTTTGTCTGGATTTGTAACGATAGTCTATGCTCATCTTTCCATGGAGTTCGCTCTGGAATAGTTGTTAGGGGGATACCAACTGTGGGCAGATCAGTGGTTTCTCTGCAGAGTCGTTTGGCCTGGTGGATAAAACTACTTCTTTTCAACCGCCCCATAGCTAGGTTTTCAAATCTGTTCTTCATAGGGTGGCCTGGCAAGCTGAGGAACTTTTCTGCTTGTATTAGCGTTTTCGTATCTCTGCGCTCACTCAGTGCCTGTGTCCTCCCCATCTTCTCCATTTCCACTATAGGGGTTGATCTCATCCCTCCTGTGGTGACTCTAAGTGCTTGATTTTGCACCTTGTCCAGCTCTTGTAGTGTGGTATTTGATGCTGAACACCACGCAGTTGACCCATATTCCAGGTGTGGTCGTATGCTCTGTTGGTAAACTTTGCTAAGTATTTTCGTACTGGCTCCCCATGTGGTTCCACTTAGCTTTCTCAGGATGGCTATTTTCCTTCTGGCTTTTGCTACTGCTTTGTTGATGTGCTTTCTCCATGTCAGCTTGCCATCAAATGTTACTCCAAGGTATGTTGGTTCTTTATCTTCTCTTAGGGGTGTTCCATTTATCTGGATGATCCCTGCCTTTTGTTTTGGAGAGAGGGTAAATAGGGTGGTGCTGCACTTGTCAGTGTTTATGCTGACACACCATCTATTTGCCCAAGCAGCAAATGTATCTACAGCTCTTTGTAGCAATCTGGTGGCCACTGATGCATATTCATTTGTGCTCCATAGAACCAGGTCATCGGCGTACATTGCCGCTTTAATTCCATGCGGTAGGTGAGCAACAAGATCATTGATGAAGATTAGAAAAAGTGTGGGGGACAAGACTCCGCCCTGGGGGACACCGTGACGCAGTAGTACTTTCTTGCTCTTGAGTCCGTCTATCTGTACTCGGGCTCTTCTGTTGTGCAAATATGCTTTCACCCATTTGTACATTCTTCCATTGACTTTGCAGTTTCTCAGTTTCTTCATCAGACCTTCTTTCCAGACTTTGTCAAAGGCTTTCTTCAGATCTATCCATGCCGCAAGCACCAGCTTCTTCTCTTGGAATGCATCCTCAATTTCTTGAGAGAGGTAGGTTGTCTGATCTTCCGTAGAGTAGCACTGCCTAAAGCCAGCCTGCTGTGGCACAAGGATGTTTTTACTTTCAATGTACCACTGCAGTCTGTGGTTGATGATGCGCTCCAGTGTTTTGCAGAGACAGCTGGTGAGGCTAATTGGTCTGTAGCTAGAGGCAATGGAACCATCTTTCCCTGATTTTAGGAGGGGTATCATGATTGCTTCTCTCCAGGCTTGTGGAACACTGCCTAAGGTCCAGCTGTTATTGAAGATCTGCAACAGCTTTGTTTTGGCCTCTGTTCCTAGGTTCCTGATCATTTCATTGGAGATACCATCAGCTCCTGGTGACTTTCTCATTTTCAGTTTTGATATGGCTAGCTCCAGTTCGCTGATTGTGATGGGTGCCTCCAGAACCTCATGTACTATTTCCTTCTGTTCTGTATGTTGTCGTTTCTCTCGAATCTCTTGTTGTTTCTCTGGACTAATTTTGATATTGCTATCTTGTGCGAACGAGTCCGCAAAATGGTCAGCTGCTTGCTTTCTTGTTAAGATGTTTCCATCTTTATGTAGTGCAATTTTTGAGTTTCTCCCTGTGCCCTCGTCATTAAGCTGTTTTATTAGCTTCCACAATTTCCTTGTGTCTCTTTCAAAGTTCAGAGACTCCGTTTTCTCCTGCCAGCTTTTCCGTCTAGCCTGCAGCTTGGCTCTTTGAAATTTGGCTTTTGCATGCTGGAATTTATTGTGGTGCTCTTGGCTGGGTGTGGCCTCTGCTTGCTTTCTACACACTTCAACATCATTATGCAACTGTTCCAGTTCACTACTCCAGTAGGGTTTATATTGTTTACGGGCTCCTCTTGGTACTGTTTCTCGCGCTGCCTGTAGTATGCATTTCCCAAACTCTTCAACTGTTTTATTTATGTCTTTCTCAGTGTTCAGGTTTCTAACCAGTATGCTGGTGTGATGCTTGTACATTGCCCAGTCTGCTTTCTTGTAGTTCCACCTCGAGAGGGTGCTGCTTTCACTTACAAGCTCATTTTCTACAGTTAGAAAGACTGGCCGATGGTCACTGCCACCAAGTTGTTTCCCAACAGTTCGTGTAATGTTCCACTCCAGGTCTGGTGAATGAAAAGCCAGGTCAGGTGTAGTTGTAGAGTGCCATGATCTCGAGTAGAAAGTATGTGGGTCGGACGGCTTGTTAATCAACATGAATTTATTCTCATCCTGCCAGTCTTCCAGTCTCTCTCCTCTCTGGTCCATGTGATCATAGCCCCAGCTCTGCGAGTGGCTGTTGAAATCGCCACACACAATCATTTTTTCTTTTAGTGGTAGAGTGTCCAGTGCCTGTGGGCGGTCACTTGGACAGTAGTAATTGATCAGATGTAGATCTGTATTACCTGTCTTAAGTTTAAGTGTCTGATACTCAGCCCCTTCCATGTAGACTTTGATTTGGGAAGCCATGATGTTATTTCTTACAAGGGTCAGTATCCCACCTTTTCGCCTGTTCTTTCGGTCAGATCGGTAACACTGGTAGCCTCTGATTTTGAAGGCTATATTTCATTGAGGTGAGTTTCTTGCAAGCAACATATGCTTACTTTTTCTTGGTCCAAGATATTTTCTAATTCTATTTTTTTGTTGCTGACTCCCTCCGCATTCCAGTGCATTATTTTAAGTCTTCGTTTAGTATGGCCAGTCATCCTATTCTCATGTCCCCTGGCTCCACAGGACATCTGAGAAGGACCTCCAGTAGTTGGGGTTGGACCCTTTCGAGACATAGGGCCCGGCACTGCACCTGCCTGGGGGTCCAAAGCAGGGCGAGCACCATAACGATTAGCAGTAGTCGACATATTCCATTTTGCGTGATTGCGTGGCATCCTGATTTCTGTGGTGCGCCGCTTGGCTGGTTGCCTCCGTCTTCAGCACCTTTCTTTGCTAGAGCAGACTGTGGTCTCACTCGAGTGTAGATGTGTACGCGCGCACACGCCTGTATGCGCATGCATGTACGTGCATACACATCTAGAGCATACTGGTTATTTTCCGGCGCCAGAGACTCGCCGTCGCCCCTTCTCCTGTTAGTTTAAACAGGCCCGCCACGTGAAGGCCAGGAGTTGGACTTTTGCTGCAGAGGTTATGTATTCACGAGCCATTGAGGTATTTGAGCAATGTTGGGCGCTCACCCCAACATCGCGCCTCGGCTACATACAGCAACATTTGGAACCCTATAGCGAAGTAATAATGAGAGGGATCAAAGAGACCGGTTCTCCCTCTATAGCGAAGTAATAATGAGAGGGATCAAAGAGAAGCCAGGAATAATTTGTTGTTGTTGCTTTTTTTGTGCGCTCGCTCGCTTTGAACTCAAGCGTAGTCCATACACACTACTCTCAGTATTGATGGACTGAATTTTGCGTGTTGATTAGCTTTTCCTATTAACAATGTCCCTCGCCATCAGGCGAACCCACTCCGACTTCAGAGGTACTTGTAATCAACGTCCCCTAGTCAAGGCCAACATTTTAGTTCAACTGTAGACCAAGAGAAATGATGCTGGATTGAGACAGTGGCATGGAGGGATATCATCAGCAGAGTTGATCCAAAACACCAAAGACCGAGATCTGTGGAGAGCCATGAGCGCCTAAGCCAGATGGCAAGGCACTTGATTATGATGATGATTATGGCGATGAATATATACATTAGTGTGTGTTTGTCCGTTATTATATTACAAGGTGTTTTAAATCTCATCTCCCTCATTCCTAGGATAGTAATTGTCATTTTCTTCATATCAGTTGCTACATTATCTAACTTTCCTTTTTCTGCCAGTCTTATAATATTCGGTGTGGCGTATTCTAAATGTGTTGGCTATCACGACCTGGTATTGTCCGTGATGGTCGCTACATGACCAAGATGTCCTTATTCTGCTTCCTTCTAGTACTTAATGAAGCATATACCCTCAATCAACTCACGCCAAGCCCTCTTGTGTGGATATAACGGAGTTATGAATCTGCAAGTGCCCGCAGACCCAACAAGTTTGAGGACCACTGATATGTGTCTACGTGGGCATAGAACCGCACAGGGACACCACGTGAAACTAATTATGTATTATAATGCGCCATGAAACACCGGACGACCCAAGAGAAAGCGCCCCACTGGGTATACTTCGAGCAGACTCCAGGAAAATCGATTCCTGTTTGACGGGAATTCTGCTGGTTTCCCGCCTTCCGGCACTTTTCGCTGGAATCTGGTTATTTGATCACATGGGTGACTACAGGAAGTCACACAAAGTCCGATGTGTTGTCAGATTGTTTGTGAATGTGCGTTCGTTTATCATTCTGTGTCTAACGAACATCTAGCCTGGCTGTGGCCTAAGTGCAAAAAAAGTGACAGTCCCGAACAGACATTTGACGAGACTTTATAAGGCTGCATTCTTATATTCTTCCATGGCTAAAATGTGCTGGGTGTTTTATTTTATGCATCTGGTAAAGTGGAGGAGGGAAAAAGGGGGGTGGGGTGGGGCTGGTTTTTACCGAGACCCATGAGGGAAGCAAAGAAATGCATGTCGCAAGAGGCGACCAAGGAGAGTTAGCTATATCATACCGTAGAAAACTAGCTGCAAAATCCATCTGATCTTGAACAAGTCTACAAATGTCTTGGCTTGAATTGGTCGAGGGCTTATGCTCTACTGGGAGGCGATAGGCTGAAGGAGAGACGAAATTGAACATTAAGTATTGAAATTAATCTCGCCCGTATCTACCTCGGTGAAATAACTTCCTTGTGATGACCCAGTTGTGCATATAACACAGATCCTGTACCACACACGGCACAGACCAGGACAGAACCTACAACAATCAGCACCGAGCTTCAGAGAAACAAGTGACCAGGTAGAGAATTGACAATCGGACATACACACTGACAACAAACAGGCTGCTAAGATTGTGGAAACTGAATGCATTACAAATTCCAGAATGGGCAAGAAAATAATATGTTGGTGGCTCTTGTATAGTCTCAAATGAGGCCCACTCCCAGACAGAAGCATTGGGGACAAGCAGCAATAAGAGCGTGGGCAGGACTTACGTTGCAATAGACAAGATTGTCTTTCATTGAGTCCACATGTTATAGTACTTTTTTTTTTTTTTGCCCCAATATAAACATCCATATCTCAGTAACCAACTGAGGGAAAATTATGAGATTTAGTATATAACCTTATCATTATGTCCACCAAAATTTTTTTTTGTTTTGTTCTGGAGATTTTATAGCAGATTTCAAAGTTTGTTTATATGCGGCATATAATTTACGGGTCTGAGATGAAATTCATAATTTTAAATGTATTACAGCGTAGCCAGACAATCAGCGCTCAGTGTTGAATATTGTTCGTTTCTTTAACGGGATTGGCCTTATGCCAACTACCCACGTTGTTTAAACTAGGACTGTTCATTCAGAGGTGTCTCAAAATGTGGGTTATTTCATGAAACCTGATTAATATGTTTTTTTTTTTTTTTTTTTAAATCTTACCACTTATCGCTAACATTGAAATGTGTGAATATTTTTCAATGGGATTTAATGCGAAATTATACACTTCAAAGAATTGCTATGAAGTTGTACACATATTTTTGTCAAGGAGCTGATCGCAGGAAACTGTTTTATACCGAAATCCGAAAAAAGAACAATGCATGCATTGGGTTTGAGTAAACGGTCATTTCGTCGACAGCTTTTACAAAGATGTCATAAGGCGAGCTATTATAAAAATGCTTTAAAAAGTCGCTTGATATACGACAGGGTCGACTTCACTGCACCGGGTTCTATCCCATATGGCTCGATCTCTTTCCGCAGCGCGGAAAGCATCGCACAAAGCACGAACTCCGCAGCTCTATCGACGACCCACAGAATTCTCCGAAAAATTTAACTCGTGAACCGAAGGATGCGACCCGGAACGAACCCATGACCTTTGGAGCCCGAGTCAAAAGGCTTGACCACTTCGCCACGGAGACTCCTAAAATTATAAAAATTTTGGATTTTATATTCAGGATTATCCAGCATTATAAAAATGCTGGATGCAAAAGAAACAGTGACTGTAAGAAAACTTAGGGTTTGGTTCAGAAAGAACAATAACATAGAGCTATCTAAAACAACTTTGTGGAAAATTATAAGGACATTATCTTCAGTATTTGAAAGTACAAGGGCGGTAGAAATAATCTTTGCGAGCAACCGCATTTAGGAGCCATGAGAAGCAGATACCTACGTGAAATAAGGGAAGTGCGCAAAGAAAATTATGGCATAGTGTGTTTGGATGAAATGTGGATCAATGCGCACCACACAAGTGATAAGGAATGACAATCAGTGGATTGACAGATAAAGCGATATGTGCCCAGTAGTATAGGACAACTTTTGGTCATGGCCCATGCTGGTAATACGTATAATGGCTTACAATAGAATGCTGGGCTCGTGTTCGTATCAAAGCATACAGACAATAGGGATTATCATAATAAGATTAATGGTAATGTATTTAGAGATTGGCTTCCATCCCTAGATAGACTGTCATGTCCAATTATGGACAATGCATGATATCAATGTTGTTGCCCAAGAAGACAAAATACCTACAGCATCGAGCACAAAGGGAGCAATAAAGATATGACTCCGAATGGAAAACATACGATTTCCAGAAACGTATTTCTAGCTAGAATTGTTGTTCCTTGTAAAACACGCCAAAAAGCAAGAAATATCAAATCGACAAGTTGATAGAAGAGCATCGTTATGGGTGCTTGAGACTTCCGCCGTACCATTCTCATTTTAACCCTATAGAACTTGTGTGGGCTAAAATTAAAGGACAGGTGGCAGCTGACAATACTATATTCAAATTGTCTGACATCAAGATACTAACCCAGTCCGCGCTATTAAATATTGATAAAAGTTACTGGAAAAATGTGAGGACCATGTGTTGAAAGAGGAAGAGGATTATTGGAGAAAGGATGGATTGAATTTTATGCAACCGAGAGCAGTCATCAACCTACTGGAATCGTCCGACACAGATTAAGGTCTGAGCAAATCGCAGACCTTAATCCACGTGCACACCAACTGGGATATTTTGCTATAAATATTCAGAAGAATTGCAGGCCCTAAACATTACAGCATCAGCATAATGTCAATTGTAACAGTTTGTATTCCACAGTGATGAATTTTCAATTCCACAAGCCCTCAGCGGTGACAAACAACTGTATTGAAAAAAAAAAAAAAAAAAAAAAAAACACACACACACTAAATGCATTGAATACCAACAGAAGAGTAATATTGCGGTGGAAACTGACATATTGTGGCATAACAAGAAACGTGAGAGGAAACACGTTGTCAAATTAGGGGACAACACACGTGCATACGAATCAATCTATAAACTTCAATGAAAAGAGGATCAACATCTTGGTCGTTAAGAAGAAAGCCCACTACAGAGACACTGACAACTATTTTCATAGTGCAAAACAGGTAATCATGTTCCGTCTCTGAATGGTAAACAGCAGAGTAGACAATCTTTCACGAAGACTCAAAGCGGGTCTGTCACCCATGTGTACGTGTGAACAAACTACACTGACAGCTGAACAGATCCTTAAAAATGGAAACATGATGACTAAATTGCGGTATCATTTCTGGTCACTCCATACGCACATTAACGCACAGCTATTTGGAAGCTTTCACGAACTCAATATAAAAAGCTAACACGAATACTTCTGTACACATTATTAACCAGCAGCTGAAGAAACAAGAAGGAAATGAAAAATAAGGTACGAAATATATTCCTTCTACTTTCCTGTCAATTTACAAATTATTTACCCCATGCCTGTGTAAATTCTTTGTCTTTACTAATATTACACATTGCACCCCTCTCGGGATTCTCCGTGGTGAAGGGATCAAGCCGTCTGACTCGGGCTCCGAAGGTTGTATGTTCGATTCCGGGCCGCGTCCTTCATTTCACGCGTGCATTTTTTCGGAGACTCCCGAGGGTCGTCGCTGGATGTACGGAGTTCGCGCATTGTGTGACGCTTTCCGCGCTGCGGAAAGAAACTGAGCCATATGGGATAAAAACCCGGTGCAATGCAGCCGACCCTGTCGATTTTAAGCTACTTCTTTCATTGCACCCACTCCCATACGAATCCGGATACGCCTTGTGTGTCATCTGAATTGGCGGGGCTTTCATTACTGTAAACATAAATTTGTTAGCGAGAAATCACTATTTTTTCAGCAAAACATCAAAGAAATGTCGCCGCTTTCGATGATTTAAGTTGCTTTTGGACCTATCAAAGACATATTCCTTGGGTGGGGGTAAATATAAGACGGCTGGAAAATTTTCATAACGATGCAACAGACAGTTTTCAAAATAATTGATCGTGAATGAAGGCATTCTTTTCGGGACATACTATTGCAATTATTTAGTACATTGAAGATAAGTCTTTTATACCGTCACTGTGTCATGCGTAAGTCAGGAGGAAAAAAGTAAAGGATTATTCGAAATGAGAAGAATTTTGTAACAATAACTTAGATTTGAAGAAGTATATTAGGGACGTAAATTACAAGTGCCGGTCTCCGTGGCGAAGTGCTTACGGATGCGGTTCGTAATCCCATATACCCGCCTTCGAAACACAGCTGCGCGCGATTTGACAGCAGACTGCGCTGGTTTCGCGTTGGTATCGGTGCCGATCGTTCAGAAAGCAGTGGTAAACTACTGAACGTAAACTTGTGAAGAGATCACAGTGGAAGAAATGCTGGTGTTGACTGTGATGTCCTGTAAAAAAGGATAAGGAAAGAAAAAAAAATTACAAGTACTTCAGAAGTTTGAGAGCGTTCTACTGAGCGAGAGATACTGGTAATAGAGTAGGCTAACCTTCACACAAAATCGGTCTAGTGCACTCGCTCGTAGTAGTAAGTTCTAGTATGGTGAACATCTTTTCACTGATTCAGTGCGAAACAATAAGTTTGTGGACGAGACACGGTACACAAGCAAATGAACAAATATTATCATGTAAATGTCCAGTCACTCAACATTGAAACTGTGGAAGATACCGCGAAACAAAACAAATAACACGATGTCCTAAGTATGGCGATATATCATCCTTCTGTCCAAATGGGATGTCATATTTGGCGATATATTATCCTCCGGCACTAAATCAGTGAAGTGTGAATTCCGCCCAGATTCTCAGGCAGACATACAGAATGTGACACACACCAAACGTGTAGACATACAGAATGTGACACACCAAACGTGTAGGAATATGTCACATAGTGACAGAGACTAAGAGTAAACATGAACATGTCTTTGTTGACAGAAAAGACGTGTAAGCAATGACATGGGAAAACAAACATGTCTACCTTTGTGTCTCACGGGTTGAGTTTGGAAACGACACGAACAACCAAGTTCAGGTTGATCAGTGGTGTAATGGTTTCTATCACAGGAAGGGGGGAAATTCAGGTTGATTAGTGGTGTAATGGTTTCTATCACAGGAATGGGGAAAAGTTCAGGTTGATTAGTGGTATAATGGTTTCTATCACAGGCAGGGGGGAAATTCAGGTTGATTAGTGATGTAATGGTTTCTATCACAGGAGTGGGGAAAAGTTCAGGTTGGTTAGTGGTGTAATAGTTTCTCTCACAGGAATGGCGGAAAGTTCAGGTTGATTAGTGGTGTAATGGTTTCTATCACAGGAATGGGGAAAAGTTCAGGTTGATTAGTGATGTAATGGTTTCTATCACAGGAATGGGGGAAATTTCAGGTTGATTAGTGGTGTGATGGCTTATATCACAGGAATGGAGGAAAGTTCAGTTTGATTAGTGGCGTGATGGCTTATATCACAGGAATGGTGGAAAGAAAACGACGTTTGTTCCATGGCACCCAGTCAAATGTTTTTCATAGCTAAAGCTTACAAAGAGGGTAGGTATATTTTGTACAAGAAACCTCAGTACTCCAATTGCACCCCATTTGCGTCTATCTTTGCGGGACCCAAACCTATGAAGGGAAGTCATTAAGCAACAAGAATGTTACGAATAACTGTTTTTTTCGATAATACGAACTAGAAACTTTGTGTGTTATTTTTCAACAATCCCCTTGCCTGGCAACACACTTGGTCCATCTGTCAACCAGCTTGTTGATGCCTTCTAGAAAGCCTGTTTTTGGTGTGGGTTTAAACTAATTTTTTTTTACCGCTTTCATCGCCTCGTTGTCATCTGCAAACCGCTGACTCTGCAAATGTTCTTTCAGGAGTCCGAACAACTGAAAGTCCAATGACGCAAAGTCTGGACTGAATGTTGGATGTCTCCACACTGAACAATTATAATTTCTCGTCCACGCCCTTATAATAACATCCCTGTTATTTAATTACTTTCCCCTGGTATTTTCATTTAGTACTGAATTTATGGTGAATAATGTCTTCTGTTGATTATTTTCAGTATTATCTTTTAAACATGGGCTATACTATTAGGCATTTCGTAAAATATTAACCGCAATTAATCAAAATGGGCTCGTCGCATACAGGTATGATTACAGCCATTGTATGGTCGGCAGACAGTACTTGCGTAATGAAATGGAAGGGTAATTCCCGGAATGTTGTTCCTATTACTTCGATTTATAATATCACCTATCCCATGTGTTTTGTTTTTTTGGAACTGGTTGGAGTACTTTATCGAATTCTTTTCTTGCTGTTGGTAGAATCGTCTTTTCCAAATGGGATTCCCTTACAATTTGACTGACGAGGATGTAGTGTGGCCTTCATTATTGTACAGTTCTGTTAGGTATTCTGTGCACCGCTCCATTTTCTTGCTTGGGTCAGAGTGTTTTCATGTTTGCCGGTGTTGCCTTTACTTGAATTCCCACGTCCTGTTTGATTATTTGCTTGTATATTTACGACGTAAACAGTCAACTGCATGTCATTTACAGGATGTCGTAATCAACCGCAGATTGTTTTTGGCTATTTGTGGTTTACGTTCAATAGGTTGCCATTGCTTGAATAATCATATTGTCAACACTCCAACCCCAACTGTAAATCTGTGTTCAGAGACTGTGTTAAGAACGCAGGCAATGAATTACCTGGGGATATGTTTTGATCGAAGCCTTGCTTATAATGAGCACATAGACCAGGTGATAACAAAGGCCAAGAGGGGTTTGGCTGCGATGCGGGTGATGGCGGCAGCAAACTGTGAGCAGCGCTATCTATGTTTTCTATACAAGGGGCTGGTCATGTCTGTTTTGGAGTATGCGATGGGGATCCTGACTCTCAGCCGTAAGCAGATAGAAAGGATGGAAAGGATACAGAATGAAGCTATGCGCATTATTCTTGGATGTACAAGAGATACAGCATGCAGGGCTATAAGCTACCTTCTTGATTTTCCAACCTTTGAAGACAGAATACAAATTTACAGAGCACGTGCCTACCTCGGAGTTAACGCAAACAAAACAACATCCACTGCATAGTGAAATTAGGAAGGTGAAGGGCAGCAGGTTAAAAAGAGGACGGTCGTGGATGGGTCAAGCTGAAGACATTCTTCAACGGGTGTGTTCACTGGAAGACTTAGAACCTGGCGAGGAGTGGGTACAAGTGCCAACAGATTTCTGCACATCCTTTTCAGTTTGCATCCAACTAGACAGAAAATGAAGACAAGAAAATCCGGTTGCGGTGGAGGCGGAAGTACAAGCGTTGATTTTCGAGAATTCGTTAGACGGCGATGGTGTCATTTACACAGATGGGTCGGTCGTCCGACGCGTGAGAAGCTCATGGGCCTTTACGGCTCAGGCCGGGGAAGAACTGTGAAGGAGGACTCTGGTGCTTTTGTTCAGACCACAAGTAGCCTGACTATAGAAGTCATGGCAGCAAGTAAAGCAATAGCATGGCTCGAGACACTGACATTCACTAGGGCATGTTTCCTTAGCGACTCAATGAGCATGCTCAAGAGGATATAGATGGGGTGGGTCCGAAGAGAGTGGCTGCTGTCTCTGGAGCGGTCTCGGCTGGCAAAGATTAGTTTCATCTTCGTGCCAGGGCATGCGGGAGTACAAGGAAATGAGCGGGCTGACAAGCTCGCAGGTAAGGCTAATGTGCAGGGCGGAAGCGCCATGGAGCAGGCTGACATTGTGAATACTCTACGAGAAGTAAGACTTTTGCGAGAACCAAGTGATAACTGAATCTACAAGCATGGTGAGACTGCGAGAACAGCAAATTAAAAGAGGCGTGGCCAAACAAGAACACTACGCAGGAAGCCAAAGAAGATTGATAAACCAATAGACAACTGGTGTCGTTAGCCGCTACACGCTGCAGGATTTGCTGAGGAGAGAATCTGAGCACTTATGGACTGAATGGTGCGATGTGCAATGAGGATGATCTGTCGACTAACTAACTAAGGTTGGCATTGCTTTCTTGTACCATGGAAATCAAGGCAAGGCAGTCTGCCTTCAAACCACCGGCAGCAGCTTCGGAACTCTGGACTCAGTATGTCGGGGCATTGTGAAACCCGTTCACTGCCCATAAGTGACAGCGCAGGATAACGTAATCATAAAGTAGTGTTCTATTAAAATATAGGGATATTGAATTCTACTAAAATTATAGGGTTATTCTTCGTCTTTTGCGCCCGTCCATTAAAAAACAAACAACAACAGTATTTTCAGTGTGGATGTTTTACACTATAGCAGAGCCATGTGCACATTTGGGTGGGCGTCTTCTTGACATGGTTGATCGGAGTAGTCTTTCCAAGTAGGGATGATGCACTACATGAAGCATATCCAGTACAGTCTCATATATGCCTTTCGGCACTCAATGAATGGCAGTGACAAAACATACCCGTTCTTCGATAGCCAAGGAGGCTTCCATTAGCGCAGAGCCGACACATGATGCTCTAGCTCTCCGCTCACCCGAGTAATCGACACGTTCTACACTTGTCTGCTTAGCACCACTCCCATATAAGGAACCTCCGCCCACCACGGACGATGCCTTTAGAGACCATTAGGTGGCAGTCTGTAGAATCTCAAAGAGCGGCTCAATCCCATGGTAGGTTTCCATGAAGTCAGATTGTGCGCTTGCTGCTGCTTCTTTCTATAATCAGGATCTTGGTCGGTGATTTCTACCTGGGGTCCACGCACAGAGGCCTGTTCATAAGCGCATTTGTTTGCACAGCGTTGACTTTGCAATATGAATAGCATGGGTTAGGGGTAGTTTTGTATCTAATAACTGGAGTTGCAGCATAGAACGTTCAGCCGACCGCTGTCTGTAGTGGGTCGGTCCTATAGACGTTGCATTCCATCATTCCTATGAAAGGTTTGTTGGATGAATACCTTGAGTTTGGGGAATGATATTTCTCTGGGAGTTGGTTTCGGTAAATGCCAGTGGTGCTTTATAAATCCTGGAAATGGTCAAGCTGTTTGACTCGGGCTCTGAAGGTTGTGGGTTCGATTCCAGGTTGCGTACTTCTGTTCACGAGTTAAATTTTTCGTAGACTCCTGTGGGTCATCGCTAGAGCTATGGAGTTCGTGCTTTGTGTGACGCTTTCCGCACTGCGGAAGGAGACCAAGCCATATGGGATAAAACCTGGTGCAATGAAGTTGACTCAAGCTTTACAAATCCAGTGGGATATGCATTAAGGCGTAAATCTTTCCTCAGATTTTCAAACTTCTTTGTCAGCGTGTCTTGGGGGAGGGGGCCATATATTCCTGGCTCGGTCAAACAATCCATACTAGTTCATGTTTATACTGGACAGATGCGAAGCTGTGAAAAGTTCATTATTGACCCGTCCATGTTTCTGTACAGTACTCTGATCTTTAAATTGTGCCGTTTGTTTGAAGCCTAATTAGTAACAGCAATGCTTTGTTGTATGGACATGTTCTTAGGTGTGCCTGGTTCATTTTAGTCTGGAACGATGTTGCTCTCTATGAATTTTTGAGGAAGTGGAATTTTATGTTACCGGTGTATAGTAGTAAGTCTCTCCAAAGTAAGTGTCGGCATGTCTCGTTTTAGTTTCCTATCTTTATGTTCATATATGATTTTCAGTTCTAATTGGACGTTGGTGAACAGGGAGGTTATATCTATGTGTTTTGCGATTTAGATAGTGTCTAATAATTCCACCAGCTCATGTGTGTCTATTTTTGGATCGAAGGTTTGCCTTTACAATTTCAACTAGCCACTTCGCCATTCAGTATTGAGCTGAGTTGACCTTGGACAGAGTTGGTCTTAGCGGTTTTCTGGGCTTGTAGCTTGGGTAGACCGTACATTTGAGGAGTTTGGGAACCATATGGATTCAGTGGAATTTGTTCAGTTCTTTCCATGAGTTCTAAACTGGTGATTAAGTCATACTATGTTAGTGCTTCTAGTCTGTGAGGGCATGAGTTCACGAATGTTCGTAGTCTATTAGTAACTGTTTGAGTTGTTTACAATGTTTCTGATACATACAATAGACTGACCTCTCATGAAATATTCTGTTTGGTACTAGATTGAATTTCTGTTACCTTCCACATAAACAGGAAACTTCAACACATTTACAGACTGACTTAATGAATGACAGTATAGTAATGGCATAGGTTTTCCTTAAACAAACAAACAAGTCAATAAGTAAGGTCTAGATAATGGTTTATTATTACCGTGTTTTGTCATGTCTGTCACTGTCATATGTCAGGTGTTGTAAATAAGTAATGGTCCCTTTCCATATGTAGGCTAAACAAACTGTATCTCATATCTCTGTTTCTTTACTATCTTTGTTCTGAAGCTATGAGGATTGTGTGAGATGTTGAGCCAAGCCACAATGGCCCATGATTGGCAGCATGACACTTAATGATGATATGCTGGGTAATTTTCTACTTGATTATGTCATAGATTATTAGAGTATAATCGACTGAGGATTCTGATGTGTTCATTCAGCAGTTGTTTAAACAAGACATTTTATTAGTTTTTTTTTATTGGTACTGAACTTTGTCAAAAGCCCTCTATCAGGGGGCAACAAGATATCAGACAACAAGGCTGTGATGAATGTTCATGACTAGGAAAGTCACGTGTTCTGAGCACCAAACTAAGGCTTGTGACGAAGAAAAATCCTGTAGTTACCAGCTTGATTGTGCCGGATCTGTACCTCCTCTAAACTACATAGTTGAAACGCAACAACTGTATATGTGTCCAGAAATAAGAACTGGAAAAGGAGGCTTCAGCAGGTTTAATGAGGCACATCTATCACCAGGTCGTCCTCATCCTCTTCTCCACCATCCATGCCACCATCACTGCAAACAAAAGAATGAAAGTACAGAGCACTGACTATACAACATGTGTTTAAAAACTGAAATATCATGGACTAACTATATCACAAAACATGCGTTTAGAAACTGAAATATCATGGACTAACTATATCACAAAACATGTGTTTAGAAACTGAAATATCATGGACTAACTACATCACAGAACATGTGTTTAGACACTGAAATATCACGGACTAAGTATATCACAAAACATGTGTTTAGAAACTAAAATATCATGGACTAACTATATCACAAAACATGTGTTTAGAAACTGAAATATCATGGACTAACTACATCACAAAACATGTGTTTAGACACTGAAATATCATGGACTTACTACATCACAAAACATGTGTTTAGACACTGAAATATCATGGACTAACTACATCACAAAACATGTGTTTAGAAACTGAAATATCATGGACTAACTATATCACAAAACATGTGTTTAGACACTGAAATATCATGGACTAACTATATCACAAAACATGTGTTTAGAAACTGAAATATCATGGACTAACTACATCACAAAACATGTGTTTAGACACTGAAATATCATGGACTAACTATATCACAAAACATGTGTTTAGAAACTGAAATATCATGGGCTAACTATATCACAAAACATGTGTTTAGAAACTGAAATATCATGGACTAACTATATCATAAAACATGTGTTTAGAAACTGAAATATCATGGACTAACTATATCACAAAACATGTGTTTAGAAACTGAAATATCATGGACTAACTATATCACAAAACATGTGTTTAGAAACTGAAATATCATGGACTAACTACATCACAAAACATGTGTTTATACACTGAAATATCATGAACTATATCACAAAACATGTGTTTATACACTGAAATATCATGGACTAACTATATCACAAAACATGTGTTTAAAACTGGAATATCATGGACTAACTATATCACAAAACATGTGTTTAGAAACTGAAATATCATGGACTAACTACATCACAAAACATGTGTTTAGACACTGAAATATCATGGACTAAGTATATCACAAAACATGTGTTTAGAAACTGAAATATCATGGACTAACTATATCACAAAACATGTGTTTAGAAACTGAAATATCATGGACTAACTACATCACAAAACATGTGTTTAGACACTGAAATATCATGGACTAACTACATCACAAAACATGTGTTTAGAAACTGAAATATCATGAACTATATCACAAAACATGTGTTTAGACACTGAAATATCATGGACTAACTATATCACAAAACATGTGTTTAGACACTGAAATATCATGGACTAACTATATCACAAAACATGTGTTTAGACACTGAAATATCATGGGCTAACTATATCACAAAACATGTGTTTAGAAACTGAAATATCATGGACTAATTATATCACAAAACATGTGTTTAGAAACTGAAATATCATGGACTAACTATATCACAAAAACCAACCCTGCAGCAGGGACCTGCAGGAGGTGTGTGAAGTGTCAGGACCATCACGTATGGTAGGCCTGAGTGCACAGAGAAATGGGTTGCCAGGACCATCACGTATGGTAGGCCTGAGTGCACAGAGAAATGGGTTGCCAGGACCATCACGTATGGTAGGCCTGAGTGCACAGAGAAATGGGTTGCCAGGACCATCATGTATGGTAGGCCTGAATGCACAGAGAAATGGGTTGCCAGGACCATCACGTATGGTAGGCCTGAGTGCACAGAGAAATGGGTTGCCAGGACCATCACGTATGGTAGGCCTGAGTGCACAGAGAAATGGGTTGCCAGGACCATCACGTATGGTAGGCCTGAGTGCACAGAGAAATGGGTTGCCAGGACCATCATGTATGGTAGGCCTGAATGCACAGAGAAATGGGTTGCCAGGACCATCACGTATGGTAGGCCTGAATGCACAGAGAAATGGGTTGTCAGGACCATCACGTATGGTAGGCCTGAGTGCACAGAGAAATGGGTTGCCAGGACCATCACGTATGGTAGACCTGAATGCACAGAGAAATGGGTTGCCAGGACCATCACGTATGGTAGGCCTGAGTGCACAGAGAAATGGGTTGCCAGGACCATCACGTATGGTAGGCCTGAGTGCACAGAGAAATGGGTTGCCAGGACCATCACGTATGGTAGGCCTGAGTGCACAGAGAAATGGGTTGCCAGGACCATCACGTATGGTAGGCCTGAGTGCACAGAGAAATGGGTTGCCAGGACCATCACGTATGGTAGGCCTGAGTGCACAGAGAAATGGGTTGCCAGGACCATCATGTATGGTAGGCCTGAATGCACAGAGAAATGGGTTGTCAGGACCATCACGTATGGTAGGCCTGAGTGCACAGAGAAATGGGTTGCCAGGACCATCACGTATGGTAGACCTGAATGCACAGAGAAATGGGTTGCCAGGACCATCACGTATGGTAGGCCTGAGTGCACAGAGAAATGGGTTGCCAGGACCATCACGTATGGTAGGCCTGAGTGCACAGAGAAATGGGTTGCCAGGACCATCACGTATGGTAGACCTGAATGCACAGAGAAATGGGTTGCCAGGACCATCACGTATGGTAGGCCTGAGTGCACAGAGAAATGGGTTGCCAGGACCATCACGTATGGTAGGCCTGAGTGCACAGAGAAATGGGTTGCCAGGACCATCACGTATGGTAGGCCTGAGTGCACAGAGAAATGGGTTGCCAGGACCATCACGTATGGTAGGCCTGAGTGCACAGAGAAATGGGTTGCCAGGACCATCATGTATGGTAGGCCTGAGTGCACAGAGAAATGGGTTGCCAGGACCATCACGTATGGTAGGCCTGAGTGCACAGAGAAATGGGTTGCCAGGACCATCACGTATGGTAGGCCTGAATGCACAGAGAAATGGGTTGCCAGGACCATCACGTATGGTAGGCCTGAGTGCACAGAGAAATGGGTTGCCAGTCTTTCCTCTTTCCTTCCCTTAGCAAATATAGAGATCTGACATCAAACCCTCATCTACCATGTTCAAGTCACTGTCAGCGTAACACTCTAACCACCCCACCATCATGCCCACAGCGCTAACTATATGTGCCACATAGTTCAGGTATAACCGGAAGAGCTAACCAGGTCATGAACGATGTTCCAGATAGCTCATCAGGGACTTTCTGTGTGGTTTGTTGAAAGTCTTGTCCCCAGATTTTCAGTGGCTGCTTCATGTTGTCACTTCAGCAGCTCTTGCTTGGTGTGGCTGCCTGTCTTCCCAAATTTTGCAGATATGACCAAGCCAATTTCATTAGGTCTGCAGAAGTTGAACAACTAGACATAATTGTATGACCTTTGCCTTCTTACAGGAACATCTTGTTTCTTAGGTCTGTATCTGACTTTTGTGCTCTGGTCAACTGTCCATATCCATCACCCAAGACTCACACATAAGCGAGGTAGTATACAGCCATTTTGGTCTTCTTGTTTTTTTTAAAAACATATTTCACAGAATTATATTTAAATATAATCTGCTTCTGTTTCTTTCAATGCCTCCTGACTTTGTACACTGCAAAGTGCTGCAAGTTCAAACTTTTGTTTTCTGTCTTTATTAATTCATTTTTTACAATCACCTCTTAAAAGGTCTTTTTATCTGTACCGGTCACATATCTTATTTTGTTTTTGCAGCCCTTGTATCTGGAATTTGCAAAGCCTACTTAGTATGCCTATATACTGGACTCATTTATCCAAGTGGTCATTTCAGTTTATTTTATACATAGTAACACAGAAATATGGGCATTCTGACACCCTGGCAGTTGTAAATTGACAATGTTTACTTTGCTCAAAGCAATAGTTCAGCTTGTTGAGTTCGGACAATTACTGGATGAAGATGCTGCTACATTACGCAATGAGCAATAATGGCAATGAAACAGCAAAAGCTGTTTTCTATTGCAGTTTGCCAAGTCACAGTTGGTAAACACAAAGCCAGAAGACAATCTAACATTGCTACACCATCTGATAACAGTCGCAAATGGCACTGACAAATACAAGATAAAGAATGCCTTTGTAAAGGAAAGATCAAGAACTTCATTAAAAAAATATGCAGTTTGGGCTTGTGTGTTACCAGGGCCCACTAGGGAAGCAAAGAATAGCAACAATGTATAATACCATGCATGTCATAAGATGCAACCCCGCAGAAGTTGGATGTGTCAGCCGAAAGGCGCAAGTATCGCAGCTCTGCTGTAAACAGGCACAACGCAACTACCTCAGAAAAAAAAACAACACTTGGGATGAACGCAGAAGAAGTAGAAGAAGAAGATGCAAGTAAGGAGGGCTGGCATGAGACTTGCTTCCTCATCCCACTACAGCGACCAAATCCAACCAATCATGAACCCTCATCCCATTAGAGAGGCCAAATCCAACCAATCATGAATCCTCATCCCATTAGAGTGGCCAAATCCAACCAATCATGAACCCTCATCCCATTAGAGCGGCCAAATCCAACCAATCATGAACCCTCATCCCATTAGAGCGGCCAAATCCAACCAATCATGAACCCTCATCCCATTAGAGCGGCCAAATCCAACCAACCATGAACCCTCATCCCATTAGAGCGACCAAATCCAACCAATCATGAACCCTCATCCCATTAGAGCGGCCAAATCCAACCAATCATGAACCCTCATCCCATTAGAGCGGCCAAATCCAACCAATCATGAACCCTCATCCCATTAGAGCGGCCAAATCCAACCAATCATGAACCCTCATCCCATTAGAGCGGCCAAATCCAACCAATCATGAACCCGCATCCCACTACAGCGGCCAAATCCAACCAATCATGAACCCTCATCCCACTACAGCGGCCAAATCCAACCAATCATGAACCCTCATCCCATTAGAGCGGCCAAATCCAACCAATCATGAACCCTTATCCCATTAGAGCGGCCAAATCCAACCAATCATGAACCCTCATCCCATTAGAGCGGCCAAATAGAACCAATCATGAACCCTCATCCCATTAGAGCGGCAAAATCCAACCAATCATGAACCCTCATCCCATTAGAGTGGCCAAATCCAACCAATCATGAACCCTCATCCCATTAGAGTGGCCAAATCCAACCAATCATGAACCCTCATCCCATTAGAGTGGCCAAATCCAACCAATCATGAACCCTCATCCCACTACAGCAGCCAAATGCAACCAATCATGAACAAGCCTGTATGATGGTTTGGCAAGAGCTGGTTGAGTGTCTATGCTCCACTGGGAAACACAAGTCAGAAATAGAAGAGAAGCTCTGCAGTGGAGATTTTCAAAGTCAATAATGCAAGCTAGTCATGATTTCAGCAATGGTGATCTGGGCTGTCTATGTTCTTCATAAGCACAACTGTAGCAATCTGAAACTGTGCAAGGAGTGTTGGAAACTGTGTGCAAGAAATGTTGGAAACTGTGCAAGAAATGTTGGAAACTGTGGGCAAGGAATGTTGGAAACTGTGTGCAAGGAATGTTGGAAACTGTGCAAGGAATGCATGCCATGTTTGCACACCTACCTGTCATGGTGGGGGTCATTACTAAATATTTCCATTGGCAAGGAGGCTGTGGCTTTCTCTATCCCAAATTCATGTTGTTTGGATTCCAAGTGACGCTCTAACTCTTCTCTAGTCATCTGACCTGGAGAATCTTGTTTGATTGTGTTAGATTTCAGATGTCCTGGAATATGTCAAGAAACTTTAAAACTTCATTTACAATACATGAACACAATACATGTTTTTAAAAATCAACTACAGAAGAAGTTATTTTATGCTCCATGACTAGAGAGATCATGACAGAGTCAAGCAAAGAATATGTGACTGATACAAAATAAAGCAAACAGATTTTCACATGACTGACAGAATAAAGCAAACAGATTTTCGCATGACTGACAGAATAAAGCAAACAGATTTTCACATACTTATACAGGATAAAGCACAAATATGTTCATGTGACTGATACAGGATAGAGCACAAATATGTTCATGTGACTGATACAGGATAGAGCACAAATATGTTCATGTGACTGATACAGGATAGAGCACAAATATGTTCATGTGACTGATACAGAAAGCACAAATATGTTCATGTGACTGATACAGGATAAAGCACAAATATGTTCATGTGACTGATACAGGATAGAGCACAAATATGTTCATGTGACTGATACAGAAAGCACAAATATGTTCATGTGACTGATACAGGATAAAGCACAAATATGTTCATGTGACTGATACAGGATAGAGCACAAATATGTTCATGTGACTGATACAGGATAGAGCACAAATATGTTCATGTGACTGATACAGGATAGAGCACAAATATGTTCATGTGACTGATACAGAAAAAGCTGCATGTGTGGTGGTGGAGATGGTGGTCTGTGAAAGCTGGTATTAATCAAAATACAAGTACAGCGCTGACATGCATACAAAACAGTCAAGTCACATTACACAGAATAAAGGTATTTATCATACCTGATTTACCACTCTTCTTTCCTGAAGTTTTACTTTTCTTTTTGCCACCAAAAGAATCACCTGCACCCTGTGAACAGTGAGAAATAAGTTGTGATAGATATTAGTGCACAATCTATCAACTGTGACATATATTATAGCACAATCTATCAGTTGTGAAAGACATTAGTGCACAATCTATCAATTGTGATATATATCATAGCACAATCTATCAGTTGTGATAGACATTAGTGCACAATCTATCAGTTTTGACAGACATTAGTGCACAATCTATCAGTTGTGATATATATTATAGCACAATCTATCAATTGTAATAGACATTAGTGCACAATCTATCAGTTGTGATATATATTATAGCACAATCTATCAATTGTAATAGACATTAGAGCACAATCTATCAGTTGTAATACATATTATAGCACAATCTATTAGTTGGGATAGACATTAGTGCACAATCTATCAGTTGTGATATATATTATAGCACAATCTATCAATTGTAATAGACATTAGTGCACAATCTATCAGTTGTGATATATATTATAGCACAATCTATCAATTGTAATAGACATTAGTGCACAATCTATCAGTTGTAATACATATTATAGCACAATCTATTAGTTGGGATAGACATTAGTGCACAATCTGTCAGTTATGATATATATTATAGCACAATCTATCAATTGTAATAGACATTAGTGCACAATCTATCAGTTGTGATATATATATTATAGCACAATCTATCAGTTGTAATATATATTATAACACAATCTATCAGTAGTGATATATATTATAGCACAATCTATCAGTTGTGATAGACATTAGTGCACAATATATCCTTTAATGATAGACATTAGTGCACTTTATGTCAGTTATTGATTGACATTAGTGCAAAATCTATCATTTAATGATAAACACTATGAGTTAATGATAAACAATCTCAGTATCGTATTATAAATTACAACCACATTGTAAATAATGACAAAAATTTGTTTTTGTAGACATATAAATAAAAATATAATTTATTGCAACAATTATTTCAAATAAAATGTACTGCAGCTCGTTCAGTCCCAAATGGTTTTGCAGCAGATGCTCAAGGAGGAGAAAAAGCAAAATGCAACATCATGAGTGCATGACTTTCATAGAGGCCAAAACCAGTAGAAGTGTCCCTGAGGAAGTCAGGTTTCTTTAGCATCATCATTATCATGTGCCATGCCAATAAGTGTGGGCAGTCATGATTCACCATCTCAAACTATCACCAGAGTCATGATTCACCATCTCAAACTATCACCAGAGTCATGGATCGGCTCTGTATTCTTGCCCCGATTATGCAATGTGGTTAAGCCATCCATATATTTACTTCTCTGCCTTCCCCTTGTTCTTTTCCCCTCAAACTTGCCAGTTGTCATCAAGTTCTCTAGTTTATTTCTACCCACAAAGTACCCAAAAATCAAAACTGCCGGTGGTCTTTACTTCCCAAGACCCATTCTATGGTAGGTTGACTTGGAAGTCCAGAATCAAGGCATATGAATCAAACTGGAGGCAGAGAGACAACGCCCATTAGCCTACTGGAAATAATCATAAGCCTACAATGAATGCAGGATAGAAGAGATAGCATAGCCCAGCAAAAGGTGAAAAAATGGTACCCATAACTTTCTGGTACCCATTCTGTGGTAGGTTGACTAGGAAGTCCAGAATCAAGGCATATGAATCAAACTGGAGGCACAGAGACAACACCCATTAGCCAACTAGAAAGAGCCACAAGTCTACAACCAATGCATGATAGAAGAGATAGCAGAGCCCAGCAAAAGGTGAAAAAATGTAGAAGGCTGACAGACCACCCCATGTATCAGAGATGTATTGGTCTAGGAAAGGAAGACTAAAGTGAAACAACTTTGTAGTTTCTGCAAAAATGAAGATTAGGACAGATTCTGTAATCAACATATCAACAGCCCAAAAGAGAATTTGTTTCATAATTTAAAAAAAAATTTGGGAAATTCAAATACAAAACTTAACTAAAGACAATGTGCATGAGCAGAAGTGTATGTACATCAAATGTAATTCTAAAAATGGCGTACACAAACAAGGAAACAATCTTGCACAGAAAAAGATGGATTAAATGAAAACTTACTGTAATATGTTTAGCTGTGGCTTGAGACACATGGGTTAATTCACCCAGGGCAGATACGTGGCTGCTCAGTTTTTTCCTTAAGAAATGCATATATAAGTGTTACAAAATGGAATGCATCTTTCTAGAGAGAGTTAATAAAATAAATACAAGTTTATTGCTAGCTGAATGTACAATAACAGATGACATTTTAAAGCCTTTTCTACAAACAAATATGAATAAAACTATGGTAGACTTAGATTGGCATGTGGCGTGACTTTGCAACATTACATTAGCACAACAATGCCGACCTCTGATCTACGCCTGACAAACTTTGCTGAGGGCGAATGAGCAGAATCCATGGGTTTGCCTGGAATTCTGTGATGTTGATTCTTGATAATGCACATTGGGAGCAAGTTGCCACTGAACGTGTTGCATGGAGGGCAAATATCAGAAATAGAATAAAGGCAAAGGAGAAGATTGCAGATAAATCACACACCGAGTGTGCGAGACGTAAGATGGTGCATGATAGTGGAAGTGACCATGTGTTCACACGTATCCACTGTGGACTAACATGTACAGCGCGAATTGGCCTTATCAGTCACACTCGCTACTGCCATGGGTTGTAGTTATTATACCTTTTCGAAGCACAATGTAACAAACTATCGTCTGTCAAGACGGTAAGGTGCAAGGTGCCAATGATTCTTAAAGATCAAGATCAATATATAAGAAAACTGATCATCATCATCATCATCATCTTCCACTTCTGCCGTCAAGTGTCGTGGGGAGGAATAATTTGCGTTCCAGCGCCCGGTGGACTGCACTGGATAGTGTCATTCCGTGTGGTTGTACAATGTCTCTGATGTCGTCAATCCATTTTCTTCTTGGACGTCCTCGTGGTCTCGTCGCAGATGATCTTTGATGTAAGGCCAGTGATGGTAGTAAGAGAAAACTGATACAGACCCTTTATTCTTTGCATAAATGTAATACAAAATATACACTCAAGTTTTATTCTGGAACGCTGGTACAATTATTACGATTTATACTATAGCCTCACATATGAGTAATTGTGTATTGTGTGAAAACCAAACTAAATATCTCACGTTAGCTTGTTTTTTAATGAAAAAGTACAGATATACAATCAAAAATTCCATTTAGCTGGTGCGTTACAATTAGTCCAAAAATTAAAAAATATGACAGGAAGTGACACTGAGAAGTCAGGACTTTTTAAGCTATACAACTGAAGTGTTTCAACAATGGCAACACATCCTCGAGTATAAAGTCAACTTTGACAAACAAAACTGCTGAATGAAAACATCAAAACACCTACTTCTTGGGTGGGCCAGCCTCTCTGTGATGTCCACCTCCATCATCCGTGTCTGTTGAATTTGTTGCATCAGATTCTTCTGACGAGTCCTCGATTTTTTCTTGTTGCAACAATCGATCCAATAAAAAACTGCAAGTAAACAATTTGGATCCAACAAAATTCTACAAGTGAACAATTTCATGAAGTCACTAGCATGCAATTGAGAGTAACATAAAGCTGCAACGCCCGCTCTCCATTATTTCATCTAGGCACTCATTTTCAATGGTAGCCAGGTCATTGTGTGCTGCCTGGCTCCTTTAATAGGACTTTATGTTTAATTTTGTCTTTTCCTTCATTGTGCATTGCAGGCTTCCTGGCTGCTATTACAGTTCTTCAGGTTCTCTGTGGTCTCTTCCATTGTGCGCTACAACCGGAACCCTTTGCTGCTTCCCTTTTTATAGCCTAAGTGTTTATTCTGCCCATCCAACTGTCTTATATTATTCCTAATTATCTCATTGTTATTTGACATCCTTCCAGCATTTTGCACTTGTTTTCATCCAGCCATCTAGCCCAAAAAGCAAAAATAGATATCAAAAATGAAAACACAACAGAGCTTTCAACCAAATTTCCTGGTTAGCGGCCAACAATTGAACTGCCTTTAAATTCATTACAGGAGCATAAAGAACAGACAAATCTATATTACAGTACTTGTAAACAAAACTGAAGGAAAATAAACTGTTGTATCACACACCTTCGATCTCTGGAAACCTTTAACAATTTCCTCTGTGCTTTTCTAAGCTCTTCAAGGAAACATTCTTGCTCCTTAAAATAAAAATAATACTAGTAAAAGGTGCGAAGCAGAACATAACATCAGCATGAGTATAAACAACACAGTCAGTAAGATGCTAGATACAAATATAATAATGATCTGTCCCATCAACACACACATTTGTTCTTTTCAAATGAAATGAAAGGGATTCTTTATAACAAACTGGTATCAATTACATGTCTCTAAAATGATCTGAAATTCACTTTAATAAAGTGATTAGTCAGTCTAAGAACATGACTGATGAGTGACCAGTGACAACGAACAAAATGTTGAGGACCCTTTGACGCTCCACTGAGGCTACTGGGTATGTGGTGATAGCTCCAAGCTTGTAAACATCAATCAACACTCAGTGTGTGATGTGGACATCTTAACATCAATCAACACCCAGTGTGTGATGTGGACAACATCTTGATATCAATTGACACCCAGTGTATGATGTGGACAACATCTTGCTGACACCTTTATGTAAATATCAACCGACACTCAGTGTGTGATGTGGACAGCATCTGGCTGACTACCTTTATGTAAACATCAATCGACACTCAGTGTGTGATGTGGACAGCATCTTGCTGACTACCTTTATGTAAACATCAATCGACACTCAGTGTGTGATGTGGACATCTTGCTGCCTACCTTTATGTAAACATCAATCGACACTCAGTGTGTGATGTGGACAACATCTTGCTGACTACCTTTATGTAAACATCAATCAACACTCAGTGTGTGATGGGGACATCTTGCTGACTACCTTTATGTAAACATCAATGGATACTCAGTGTGTGATGTGGACATCTTGCTGCCTACCTTTATGTAAACATCAATGGACACTCAGTGTGTGATGTGGACATCTTGCTGACTACCTTTATGTAAACATCAATCAACACTCAGTGTGTGATGTGGGCATCTTGCTGACTACCTTTATGTAAACATCAATGGATACTCAGTGTGTGATGTGGACATCTTGCTGACTACCTTTATGTAAACATCAATGGACACTCAGTGTGTGATGTGAACAACATCTTGCTGACTACCTTTATGTAAACATCGATCAACACTCAGTGTGTGATGTGGACAACATCTTGCTGACTACCTTTATGTAAACATCAATCAACACTCAGTGTGTGATGTGGACAACATCTTGCTGACTACCTTTATGTAAACATCAATCGACACTCAGTGTGTGATGTGGACAACATCTTCTGACTACCTTTATGTAAACATCAATCAACACTCAGTGTGTGATGTGGACATATTGCTGACTACCTTTATGTAAACATCAATGGACACTCAGTGTGTGATGTGGACATCTTGCTGACTACCTTTATGTAAACATCAATGGACGCTCAGTGTGTGATGTGAACAACATCTTACTGACTACCTTTATGTAAACATCAATGGACGCTCAGTGTGTGATGTGAACAACATCTTACTGACTACCTTTATGTAAACATTAATCAACACTCAGTGTGTGATGTGGACAACATCTTGCTGACTACCTTTATGTAAACATCAATCAACACTCAGTGTGTGATGTGGACAACATCTTGCTGACTACCTTTATGTAAACATCAATGGACACTCAGTAAGTGATGTGGACATCTTGCTGACTACCTTTACTTCCCAACAAACTTACTAATACCCACTTTACCAGATCTGCCATGAGAGGATTCAAACACAGGATCACCATGCAGGCAAACCTGCTAGCTACTGCGGCTCCTGACCAGTGACACATTTCACTTGAAATTTTAATGACAGGTTTTACAATGTGCTTGATAATTCCATACTGGCCGATTTAAAGTAAGCAATATGCAGAAGTCAAAAAAAATAAAATGTGGTAACTTTGCATTACTAAAAAAAATGGGGCATGGCGACTACAATGACCTGATCTCATGAGCTGTACATATCAAGCTATGATCCAGTTACCTTTTGGGGTTAATATTTCCTTACAGTGCCTGCAGTTGGAATGCCTATATGGAAGCAAATCATGGACAATTAGCACACAAGTGAGGAATTATGTGGCAGCTGTGGGGGGAAGATAGGGGGTGATGACGAGAGCAGATGCTGGACAGTTTGACATCATGACATGGAGGAACACTGTTATCAGAAATGGCTTGCAGTACACGAGACAGTGCAAGGCAGTGGACAGACATGATCACCTACACTGCATGGCAAAGACTATAAGAAGCCTACAGTTGCTGATCATGGCATTTATAAATGTATATGGGTTTGTGTTTAATTAAGAAAGCATATGCAATGCAGCAAGGGATCAACAGAAATACCTCGATCAAGAACTCTCCACAGTACTCTAAGCAAACATCAACCCTTGCCTCAATAAGGTATTCAGAGAAATACGGTGATTTCATTATTTAAAAAAAATGTATATCTTAACACTGGTCAGTTCAAAAAATACTCACATAAACAAGAAGCCGTAACTTCTTCTTTAGCGCCTTGTATTTCTGTTTGTAGTCAATGTGTCCCTCTTGGAATTCATCTATAATGACACAATGAATAGTGTACTGTATGCAGCTTGGTACAGATTGAGGTTATTGATAATCTAGTCAATGATAACAAATGTAATGTTATTTACTGCATTGACTATCATATCTGAAGCTGCGGGGTTCGTAATTTGTGCGACACTTTCGACGGGTCGCCTGCGGTAAAAGGCCGAGCCAAGTGAGAAAACCCGGGTCAATGAGGTCTTTCTAGTGACTGCCGAGTCCATCGACTGTGGTTTTCGTGGATGAATTTTGTGTTATACAAAACACTGATCAGACCAGTTGTGCTGTATGGCTCTGAAACCTGGAGTACAACGAAAGGAGATGAAGCCTTGTTACAAACCTTTGAGAACAAAATTTTAAGACGCATCTTTGGACCCATTAGGGATACACAAAGTGGAGAGTGGAAAAGAAGAAGTAACAAAGACATTTATGATCTGTTTAAGTCCCCGCTAATCACTGGTATCATGAAGGCTAATAGACTACAATGGCTGGGGCATATAGAAAGAATGGAAGATAATAGGGAAACAAAACTCGCTTACACTCAGGAAATAAATGACCGTAGACCCCGGGGTAGACCAAGAAGACGGTGGAGAGATAATACATGTACAGACCTACAGGCACTTGGAATCAACGACTGGCAGGAGAGGGTCCACCAGAGAGACGAATGGAGACGGATTGTATTTGCAGCAAAGAACCTCAATGGCTCGGAAAGCTGAAGAAGAAGAATTCTGGCGGAGGCATTATGCACAGTGTAGCTGTGCGGGCTGTTGGATTGCAGAGACTCCCGTCTTTTCCACTTTGGACAGTAGGGAGCATTTTGTGTGATATTCACTGGCACAGGAATGGAGCATAATGGGGACGACCCGTTGCCGTGAAGTTGGAACCTCGACTAACTAACTATCTTCTACAGAGAAATCAAATGATTTCACAAGGAATTTTGCTGCACATTTTTTTACTCCCTTGTTTATAGCATCCATATTGTTTGAGTTTAGAGGTAGAAGATAGACATCATCAATGACATAAGAGATGCAGGACAAACATATGACTTTAAGGACAGATTGAGGCTTTAGAGTGAGGCAGGGCACCACAAGACATGAACATTTTGTCAAAAACACATATTTCACCAATCAACACAGAACTGCAGTGACCAGTCAATATATACTGGCAGGCATGTTAAGGAGGAGATCAGAGTATCTATGGACCTGTTCCGAAGGTGATATAAGGATCCTCTTTGTCACTAATAAGATATAAAACAATGGTCAATTTTACAAGCAGTGTCAGACAAGACAAGTTTAATATACAAAAGTACAAAAACATCTCTATCTACAAGTTTAATATACAAAAGTACAAAAACATCCCTATCTAATTATACATTGCTTAACTGCAATAGCCTGTGATGTGATGTGCCAGACAACAGCATGTTCTTACATGACATTAGACGCACGTACCAATGCTTGACCACATCAATACAGAAGACATGTATGCACTGTAAGAGGTAGACATTGAAACAGGTGTGACTATATTACAGAAGACATGTATGCACTGTAAGAGGCAGACATTGAAACTGAAGTAGCAATTTTGGTCAATATTTAAAAATTGGGTTTTTACTTATGAAATCATACCAGTTAGATAGAGCTTGACAAGACAAATCCAACGGTATCTCAACGAAGAGTGTTCGTTAATTCTAAGCGGAGTTATGAATTTTTTGGTGACGTAATTTAATACCAGGAAGTGCAATGATAACCTAAGAGATAAGTAAGATTTTATCGCAGCCCTAAAATTGGAAGCTGAGAAATTCTGCCTTCTTTTACCGTGGCTTGTTTATTTTTAAACGGACAACGTTGTGCCATATATCACTGTGTCCAGGGCGACGAGGCCTAACTTGGCGTATTTTTTATTTTTCGATAGGATGTGCTGTGACCTAATTAACAATTTAAAATGACCGCCAATTGTTTATTATTTGCCTTCTTGGCAGTGGAGAAGAATGTTGAGAATATCATGGATAGAGAAGAATGTTGAGAATATTGTGGATTGAGAAGAATGTTGAGAATATTGTGGATTGATAAGAATGTTGAGAATATTGTGGATTGAAAAGAATGTTGAGAATATCATGGACAGAGAAGAATGTTGAGAATATCATGGCCAGAGAAAATGAATGCCAAGGCATTGAGAGCTGCAGGAAATAAAAATGTATAGGGCATATCAACAGAGGAGGTTAACCAGAGAAATCTGCCTCATGTGGGGAAATACTAGGCAAGAGAGACAGAGATGGATATTTGTGGAAAGCTGCGTCAAAATATCAAGTCACAGAAAGGGCAGAGAGTCATCAATTTCTAGTCCAGACCAACACCTGAAGAAAAAGAATCATCATTACCAGCCCAGTTGTCATAATTATCATCTGTTAAATCATCACCATGTTTGTCATCACTTTATTGATCAGTCGCTATTATCACCATCTTGTTATTCATCCTCTATATGTTCATGTTATTTAACATTAGCATCATCGCTGTCAGCATCATATTTTTTTTCCTGAAGCTTCCTCTCACTTCTGTTCTATTCTGTTCACCCAATATTGTTGCCATCATTTTCTACATCATCATGACTTCTGTTCTATAAACCATCAATATTGTTGCCATCATTTTCTACATCATCATGACTTCTGTTCTATAAACCATCAATATTGTTGCCATCATTTTCTACATCATCATGACTTCTGTTCTATAAACCATCAATATTGTTGCCATCATTTTCTACATCATCATGACTTCTGTTCTATAAACCATCAATATTGTTGCCATCATTTTCTACATCATCATGACTTCTGTTCTATAAACCATCAATATTGTTGCCATCATTTTCTACATCATCATGACTTCTGTTCATAATTATCATCTGTCATAATTATTCATACAAGAGACAGCACTGCAGTTATAGACATATTTCAAGCGAACGAAAGAAGAAGAAGAAGAACAGTGGTGATGATGATGTAGACAATCCATCAATATTGTTGCCATCATTGTCTACATCATCATCACCACTGTTCTTCTTCTTCTTCTTTCGTTCGCTTGAAATATGTCTATAACTGCAGTGCTGTCTCTTGTATGAATTGAACTGTCTTTTTCAGTTCACACAGCGGTCCATAGAGTTTATCTTCCACTGTCGTCTCTCTAGGCCAGAAGGTTTGCCTAGATATGTTATATTTTGGGCAGTCTTGGAGTAACCACTGTTCTATAATCCATCAATATTGTTGCCATCATTTTCTACATCATCGTCACCACTGTTCTATAACCATCAATATTGTTGCCATCATTGTCTACATCATCGTCACCACTGTTCTATAACCATCAATATTGTTGCCATCATTTTCTACATCATCATGACTTCTGTTCTATAATCCACCAATATTGTTGCCATCATTTTCTACATCATCATGACTTCTGTTCTATAACCATCAATATTGTTGCCATCATTTTCTACATCATCATGACTTCTGTTCTATAATCCATCAATATTGTTGCCATCATTGTCTACATCATCATGACTTCTGTTCTATAACCATCAATATTGTTGCCATCATTTTCTACATCATCATGACTTCTATTCTATAACCATCAATATTGTTGCCATCATTGTCTACATCATCATGACTTCTGTTCTATAACCATAAATATTGTTGCCATCATTTTCTACATCATCATGACTTCTGTTCTATAATCCATCAATATTGTTGCCATCATTTTCTACATCATCATGACTTCTGTTCTATAATCCATCAATATTGTTGCCATCATTTTCTACATCATCATGACTTCTGTTCTATAATCCACCAATATTGTTGCCATCATTGTCTACATCATCATGACTTCTGTTCTATAATCCACCAATATTGTTGCCATCATTTTCTACATCATCATGACTTCTGTTCTATAATCCACCAATATTGTTGCCATCATTTTCTACATCATTGTCACCACTGTTCTATAATCCACCAATATTGTTGCCATCATTGTCTACATCATCATGACTTCTGTTCTATAATCCATCAATATTGTTGCCATCATTGTCTACATCATCATGACTTCTGTTCTATAATCCACCAATATTGCTGCCATCATTGTCTACATCATCATGACTTCTGTTCTATAACCATCAATATGGTTGCCATCATTTTCTACATCATCATGACTTCTGTTCTATAATCCACCAATATTGTTGCCATCATTTTCTACATCATCATGACTTCTATTCTATAACCATCAATATTGTTGCCATCATTTTCTACATCATCATGACTTCTGTTCTATAATCCACCAATATTGTTGCCATCATTTTCTACATCATCGGCACCACTATTCTATAATCCACCAATATTGTTGCCATCATTGTCTACATCATCATGACTTCTGTTCTATAATCCACCAATATTGTTGCCATAATTTTCTACATCATCATGACTTCTGTTCTATAATCCACCAATATTGTTGCCATCATTTTCTACATCATCATGACTTCTATTCTATAACCATCAATATTGTTGCCATCATTTTCTACATCATCATGACTTCTGTTCTATAATCCACCAATATTGTTGCCATCATTGTCTACATCATCATGACTTCTGTTCTATAATCCACCAATATTGTTGCCATCATTTTCTACATCATCATGACTTCTGTTCTATAATCCACCAATATTGTTGCCATCATTTTCTACATCATCATGACTTCTGTTCTATAATCCACCAATATTGTTGCCATCATTTTCTACATCATCATGACTTCTGTTCTATAATCCACCAATATTGTTGCCATCATTTTCTACATCATCATGACTTCTATTCTATAACCATCAATATTGTTGCAATCATTTTCTACATCATCATGACTTCTGTTCTATAACCATCAATATTGTTGCCATCATTGTCTACATCATCATGACTTCTGTTCTATAATCCACCAATATTGTTGCCATCATTTTCTACATCATCATGACTTCTATTCTATAACCATCAATATTGTTGCCATCATTTTCTACATCATCATGACTTCTGTTCTATAATCCACCAATATTGTTGCCATCATTTTCTACATCATCGGCACCACTATTCTATAATCCACCAATATTGTTGCCATCATTGTCTACATCATCATGACTTCTGTTCTATAATCCACCAATATTGTTGCCATCATTTTCTACATCATCATGACTTCTGTTCTATAATCCACCAATATTGTTGCCATCATTTTCTACATCATCGTCACCACTGTTCTATAATCCACCAATATTGTTGCCATCATTTTCTACATCATCGGCACCACTATTCTATAATCCACCAATATTGTTGCCATCATTGTCTACATCATCATGACTTCTGTTCTATAATCCACCAATATTGTTGCTATCATTTTCTACATCATCATGACTTCTGTTCTATAATCCACCAATATTGTTGCCATCATTTTCTACATCATCGTCACCACTGTTCTATAATCCACCAATATTGTTGCCATCATTGTCTACATCATCATGACTTCTATTCTATAACCATCAATATTGTTGCCATCATTTTCTACATCATCATGACTTCTGTTCTATAATCCACCAATATTGTTGCCATCATTTTCTACATCATCGGCACCACAATTCTATAATCCACCAATATTGTTGCCATCATTGTCTACATCATCATGACTTCTATTCTATAACCATCAATATTGTTGCCATCATTGTCTACATCATCATGACTTCTGTTCTATAATCCACCAATATTGTTGCCATCATTGTCTACATCATCATGACTTCTGTTCTATAATCCACCAATATTGTTGCCATCATTTTCTACATCATCGTCACCACTGTTCTATAATCCACCAATATTGTTGCCATCATTGTCTACATCATCATGACTTCTGTTCTATAATCCACCAATATTGTTGCCATCATTGTCTACATCATCATGACTTCTGTTCTATAATCCACCAATATTGTTGCCATCATTTTCTACATCATCATGACTTCTGTTCTATAATCCACCAATATTGTTGCCATCATTTTCTACATCATTGTCACCACTGTTCTATAATCCACCAATATTGTTGCCATCATTGTCTACATCATCATGACTTCTGTTCTATAATCCATCAATATTGTTGCCATCATTGTCTACATCATCATGACTTCTGTTCTATAATCCACCAATATTGCTGCCATCATTGTCTACATCATCATGACTTCTGTTCTATAACCATCAATATTGTTGCCATCATTTTCTACATCATCATGACTTCTGTTCTATAATCCACCAATATTGTTGCCATCATTTTCTACATCATCATGACTTCTATTCTATAACCATCAATATTGTTGCCATCATTTTCTACATCATCATGACTTCTGTTCTATAATCCACCAATATTGTTGCCATCATTTTCTACATCATCGGCACCACTATTCTATAATCCACCAATATTGTTGCCATCATTGTCTACATCATCATGACTTCTGTTCTATAATCCACCAATATTGTTGCCATCATTTTCTACATCATCATGACTTCTGTTCTATAATCCACCAATATTGTTGCCATCATTTTCTACATCATCATGACTTCTATTCTTCTTCTTTGCGTTCATCCGGAGTGATTTTTTCAGATGTGATTGCGGTGTGTCTGGTTAGGCACCCTCGGGTCGAAACCCTCAGGCCAACACATCCGACTTTTAGCGTGCATTTTTGACCAGGTTAGCAATCCTGGGAGACTCTCACTTTTGTGGTACCGTCCACATCTCAGCTGGTCTAGTTGGAACAGTCGAAGACTACACGGTCATCCCTCAAGTGAAGGCAGGGACAGTCCATAGCATTTTCCGCCATCCTGGGTGGCTTCCATAATTGCAGAGCCGGCACATAACGCTCTGGTGCTGGGTTTACCGAGGGAATCGTCACGTCCTGCTCATGGCTGTTTTAATTCCTCACTTCAATATATTGGGCATTTCGCTCGCCCTGGGCCATTCCTGCACAAACCAGTCAGCTCTGCGGTTGGTTTCCACTAAGCGAGTTTTCGGACATGTGCTTGTCCCTGTACCCATCAGAGCTGTTCCAGGCACGGCGGACATTCGGAAAACTACCTAGTCAGAGCTGTTCCGAACAAGAGCGGCATTCAGAAACTAGGTAGTCAGAGCTGTTCCTAGCACGGGAGACATTCGGACGAGACATTTCACTCGTACGTAAATGCGTAGTGTCAATTTTTAGTTTGCCACCCGTAGGACGACACTTCCGACTTCCGGCGGGCATTTTTTAGTGAGGTTAGCTTTCCTCTGGTTTCGAGACACGTTAGACTGTTGTAATGTCACCCACATCTCAGCTGGTCAAGATAGAACGATCAACGATATCGTGGTCTGCCCTCAAGGGAAGGCAGGGGCAGACCATGGGCATTATCTCGCTATCCAAGGAGGCTTCCATAATTGCAGAGCCGGCACATATTGCTCTGAGACTGGGCTCACCCAAGGAGTTTCCACGTCCTGCTCATGGCTGCTTTAGTTCCTCACTTCCATGTGTTGGGCATCCCACTTGCCACTGATCGCTCAATCACACACCAGGAGCGGTCAGACTGCGAGTGACATCCACTCGGTAAGCTTTTGCTTGTGACTTCAGACCACGCAATAGGTTCGCTCGCCGTGCGTTCCATTTTGCGTTGATGAGACATTATTCCACTTTTTGTCTACACTCTCTATGAGTTAGATACAGACAGTTTCCGTAACCCTTCGACTGGGGCACTTTTCTGACTTTTTTGTACTCGCTCACGAGGTAGGCTACATGTGCTGCCGGCTCAGCACCTTACCTTCGTGCAGCAGTGAACGGGAAACGGCCAGGCCCCTTCATCCGGGAAACTCTCATATCCCCCAGCTGGGAGCCTTCGAACATGTATCAGACCTGAGCATGTAGCTTGCTCAGTATCATGTTTCTATTTTCCGGTAGACGGGTATCAGCCTGGCTCTAAGATCCGAGGGTTTGTGGCTTAGAGGCGTTCAGCCACAGCCCTCGACAGGGAGCCTTAAGAGTTTTGTCCGGACCAAGAAATTCTGCGTTTGTGCACCTCATTTAAATTTTGACTGCTATCCTCAGTCTATGCCTGCAGAGCAGCAGGTTGTGTCTCTCTTAGTCTGGTCCCTATCCCATAAGCTGTCCGATATGTAATTTTTCACCCATCGGCAAGCAAATGGGGTCTATGGGACACGCAAGCTCCCCCACCACGTCAAGGTGGAGACACATCGGGGGAGACTTCTATTCTATAACCATCAATATTGTTGCCATCATTTTCTACATCATCATGACTTCTGTTCTATAATCCACCAATATTGTTGCCATCATTTTCTACATCATCGGCACCACTATTCTATAATCCACCATTGTTGCCATCATTGTCTACATCATCACGACTTCTGTTCTATAATCCACCAATATTGTTGCCATCATTTTCTACATCATCGTCACCACTGTTCTATAACCATCAATATTGTTGCCATCATTGTCTACATCATCATGACTTCTGTTCTATAATCCACCAATATTGTTGCCATCATTTTCTACATCATCGTCTTTTCACCATTATCACTCTTTTTGCAATCTTCTATCTCCACATCATCAGACTAGTCACCTATAATTATGAACATTTTAATCATCATGGTTATCATCACTGTTAGTTAGTTAGTTAGTCATGGTTCCAACTTCACAGCAAAGGGACGTCCCCATTATGCTCCGTTCCTGTGCTAGTGAATATCACATAAAATGCTCCTCACTGCCCACTGTGAAAAGTGGAAAAGACAGGAGTCTTGACAAACAACAGCCCGCACATATTCACTGTGCATAATGCTGCCGCCAGAATGTCAACACAATAGTCCCCCATGAAACATCCAGTTTATCTCTGATGGAATCGGCAGTCATTTTCCCATCTGGATGTTTCCTAGATGTTCACCCACACAGTCCACAAAAATACAGTTCATCGTCGATGACAGTGACAGTCAACCAGAAGCCCAGCAGCCACACATTTCTGCATAAGGCAAAAACCGGTCAACTCTGGGACATAGCCAGCTGCCATCACTCCGAACATGCAGTCACGTTCCAAAAAACCTCAGGCAGATTCAAAATCATTTCACACGAAACTCACAGCTCACAGTGTCGCGCCACACACTCACTCAGTAGCAGGGTGACGGAACCATCAAGCCTCCTTAGTCGCCTCTTACGACATGTGTGTTAGGCTACAGTGTTGCTATTCTTTGCTTCCCTTATGGGCCCTGGCAACACATGGGAGTTACATCATCGAGTATCATCACTGTATTCACAGCTATCAATATCATCATCACATCGTGATTCAACTCCTTTTATCGCCATTTTATTTACCAGTATTATAATTTTCAAATCTTCAGTTTAAATCCTTTTAGCCCCAAACTTTTGTACTATGGAGTCATGATGGCATTTACCAAACTCTTCCTACTCAAACTTTCCAGTATTTGTACAGGGCAGAGTTTAACATATATTATTATATTTTAAGTTTATTCTATGTCCCTTCTTTTAAGTATTGTTCAAGCAACAAGAACTAAGACAAACATTTCAAAGTAAATTCTATTCTCCCCTTATTAATATTATAGATGAGAATTGAAACAGGTACAGATGGATTATATTTTTTAAGATACAACCAAAGAAAAAAAAAATTAAATTGTGATAATGTAACTACAATATTACTGATTACTTTTCATCTCTATTTAACACTGTTTGTCTCCTAACTTTAATAAAACGAAGTGACTATTCGCAATAGAATTGCGAATAGAGAAAAATTATATTCACAGTAGAAGTAGGTCACGTGATTATTCCTATGTGTGTAGCTATATTATACATTTTTGTTGATTTATTAACATGTCCTCAGTAGCGTAGTGATAAGTGTCTCCGCCTGTCACGCGGGAGCTTGAGGTTCGATTCCTCGTTGGGGAAGTAAAAAATCTTTTTTTCATTTTCAGCAAATACATAAAAATATTAAACATTAGGAACTAAAATAGAGAAAAGAGAAACTCGAAGCATGTGAATAAAGTGTGATGATCGAAGCATATTACTGTCAGCTTGGACAAGAATTATCAGGACATACAAAGTAGGACGGTAACGTAAACAAATATGGATGCCTGGTAACAGTAAGTGTACAGAAACGAAAGTTAACAATTCTTGAACTTGCCTGGGGACACAATAATTTGTAGGGATCGTTATTTGGGCACTCTTCCGACAGACGGGTCTAAATAGTTCTGCAGTGAATAAGTGATTAGGGTTAGGGTTAGTGTTAGTTATATAAAATTATTCACTGCAGACTATTTAGACCTGTCTGTCGGAAGAGTGCCGTTATTTGTATTGCGGATACCAGTTCTGGAAAATTATGCTTGATATTTAAACAGGACTAACGTAATGTAAAAATAAAACTATAAAAACGGGATGCCAGAAGAACAGACAGAAGTAAGAAGAAGGGTGATTTATTAAAAAAAATTACGGAGAAATCAGCAGAATTAAACTCGCAACAGTGAAAATTCCTATTTAAATTAACCACCTTCTTAGACTTCTTAATGGTTCAACTAAAATTGACTAGTGAGCAGACGCTGTGAAATGTTTGTTACTTCCCGCAATTCTATTGCGAATATAATTTTTCTCTATTCGCAATTCTGTTGCGAATATAATTTCACTATTCGCAATAGAATTGCGAATAGAGCCTCCCTTAATAAAAATAAAAAGTCACAAACACACAGTTTTGTGTGACAAACCTTCGAACTCTCCTGTTACTGGCATCATGACATTCAAAACTTAAAGAAATTGCATTCAACTTTTCTTCTGGAACGCTCTGACAATAATATCTGTGTAAGTATAATGGACATCTATTGCTAACAGCAAAACATTATACAGAAATACAACTTTAAATTCTGCTATGTTGTAATGATTCCGTATTGCGTTTCGTTAATTTGGTGTTGAAGCATATATTTGTTGTTATTGAATGATATGCCAGGTATGAATTAATCTTCTAAAGTGATTATTAACTTAAGTAAATTTCATTATTTTATTTATTTATAGCATATACTAATTGATGATTATTCATGTGTGTGAATCATTATAGAAAAATGTAAATCTAATAAGAAGCTGTAGAAATTAAAATAAAATTGTCCCGCAAAAAAAACAACTGGATTGGCTACAAACGTAACTTGTATCCGGCTAAAACAGGTCTCTCCCTTTTCAACAAGACTTCCGCCAAGGTGAGGCAGAAATATCTGTTTGTGTGACTATCTGTACATACACTTTACAATCTTACAACATCTGTATACTGCTCACTTCAAAGTGAACATTATATTGCTTGTAGTCGTAAGTATTATGTTAGTTATGATATACGCGTACAATAAAGAGATCAACGAAATTGTATTTTGGTTTTGTGGCCATTAAATTTTAGTCTCCACAATTACAGAGCAAGAATAAAAATCGGTATGAAATTAGTTTTGTAAAAATCATGTGTTATTTAGTAGATTAGTTGAATTCACGCAAAAGGAATCGTTATGCGGGCGATTGTGTTAATGATTTCACTCACCTAAATACAGGGTGCATAGAAAAATTAAACTTAAAGCAGACTGCAGAGTATTAAATATAATTTAAATAATTATTAATTACATGTGGGTATGTCTAACAATTTAGATTTCCTAAATCCGATGCTCGAGGTGGCACAGTTATAGTAGTCAGTATTAGAGCTGCATTTGATTTTGCTTTGCTATGTTTAACACTGCGGGCCACAACCCCTGTAACATAACTCGCTCCACATCTCACATGTGGTTTGGGACTGAGTTGGGAGGTTTGATTTGGCCAGGCTGACCTGTGGATGTACTGAACTGTGGCTATGTGACATGGGTAGCAAACGCGATTCACAATCCCACGATTTGGAAGCAAACCGATTTTTAACGTGATATGAATGTCGGCCCTTCGAAAAACAAAAACTTCTTAACATAAACTTAGTAAATCACAAACAGCCAAAAACTGTCCTGTATGGGACATGCAACCAATGTTTTTACTTGTGGATATTTAGTAAATCCAAAGTGACATTGACCAGTTTTACAATGGACGTTGTTAGCAAGCCTTGGTCATCTTACAAAAACTGACGCTTATCACACCACGTTAATTAACTAAAAGAAGCTCACTAAGCTGAGGCTCGAAATCTAAATCCTAGGTTATTTGCAACGTGAGTGGGAAGACTGAGGATCTATTGGATGGTATAATTTGCAAGCATTGCTTATTCGATAGATTATCACAAGCATCTTATATTTCATGGCGTATTTTTATAAACCCCTACACAAATTACGTGTGTTATTGTTTATTTAGTGAAAAAAAGGTAATGATCAGCCATGCTCATGTCACCTTGTCTTCATATGGTTGACATATATTCGTCTCTAGGCGAACAATTAATTTATTGTAATTTCAAAGTGCATGGGATGATTGACTTCTTGTATATGCCATAAGCTTTTATTGCTGAAATGTGATTGCAGTTTAATACATCTGTTACCCTATTAACTTTTACACATATTTGTCACTGAATATGTTAGGCAGTGGTTTAAACATATTCTACACATTTTTCATTCGGAGTGACTATACACAAAATTTTGTGAGTACGAGGCGCTATACACACAAATTTGTGGCTGGTAACATAATGTTCGTGGATGTATCAATGTGTTCTCGGTAGTGTAGTGGTTAGTATCTCTGCCTGTCACGCGGGAACACTGGTTCGACTCCCCGCTAGGAATTTTTTAAAAACTTAAAAAAAAAAATTTTTTAATCAGTCAATCGGGTGCCGTCTCCACAATGAAGGTTGGCTGCAATGGATCTCCAACACTGCCTTTCGCCTTGGCTGTACATTCTGTCAGGCTGATGTTCTTCCATCTCTTGATGTAGTATTTCCCACTTGTATCGTCGTCTACCTCTTGCTCGCTTGTCCTCCAGTATGGTTTTTATTAGAGTATCATGTCTTTTAACAATAACATGGCCGAAATATTTCACTTGCCTCCTTTATTTCTTCCGTAATCTCTCTCTCTCTCTCTCTCTCTCTCTCTCTCTCTCTCTCTCTCTCTCTCTCTCTCTCTCTCTCTCTCTCTCTCTCTCTCTCTCTCTCTCTCTCTTTCTTTCTCCCAGTTTTTCTAGAACCTCTGGATTTTGTTTTGTTTCATATGGAAATACATTTGTCTGTATATATCCAGGGCTTCTACATGACTTTCTCGAAGCACCTGAATAAAGTGTTCTCTATGGATCTGCGGTAGCTGCCTGGGGGAGGGGGAGGGGAGGCAACGACTGAGTGATCGAGTCTCGGATGAATCCATGTCTTTAACGTGAATTTTATTTGCCAAATAAAATATGACTACGTAGAGTGTCATTGTCGACAAATATTGTCTTGGTGAGGTTCGAAGAAAAAGAACTTGCAAAACAAAACAAAAAAGACACGAGAAGAGAGAATTAGTCTTCAAATTTTTGTGAATAGCAGCTCGTCCTATTCACAAAATTTTGTACCGAATAATCACGTGACCAGCCACACATTTTGTGTATAGTGGCTCGGACAATACACAAAATATTGTGTATAGCTTCTCCTATTCATTTGTTTTATTTGTTAAACTAAAAGACAATAATATATAAAAGAACTTAAGGCTGACATAAATTTGTATTTGCAGATGCCGCCAGCAGCCAGACAACCAAAGTTTGTCACCAAGCAGATCGGTGGTGACAAAAATGGCGGAGAAAGGAAAGTTCGAGTTAAGAGATTGGTAAGTTTGTGCATGCAAAACGTCTGTTGTATGAATCGACACATTCCTCTCCATCTATGACCAGATTCACTCTACGTTAACGATTTCCCCAAACAAAACAAACCATCACAAATCATTAACTAAATTAATCTTTGAATCAATCTGCCTACTGATGGTAATAGTCACTCATTTATCAATCACCACAGTTTGATCAGAACAGAAGGTTCTTTCTTCTGCTGTATCAAATCCCATTTCCATAAGGGGTTTGGATTATGTAACTTCAGCATCACTGTCAAAAATCGTGTTACTTAATCCCAAAATTAGATATACTGAGGGAATATATCCATGACTGAAAACATAGGTCCACTGTATGGCCCAGTGAGGCCAGGGGTCAGTCAAACACCAGTAGGAAATCCTCTACAGACAAGGCAGCTGGGAATCTAGGAATGCATTGTAGACAATGACTTGTATGAAGACCCACTAGCACCAGGTTCAAAGAATCAGGAGAAAACTCTGCTATATCATCCAGACACTTCAGTAAGATCAGTTTCATGTCAATACGGCCATCCCACAACTGTTAAATCTGGGAACTCTCTCTCTACTTCATCAGTTGTAGATGGTGGACAGGACTGGTACCCACTCTCTGACTATACTGGTTAACATAAAACTCCATCGGTCAGTAGTAGTGCTAAATCCTTCAGAATGTCAGCTAGTTCCATAAAGACACAATGTAAATAAATCTCTCTCCTCATTGGACTCTGGCACATGTTGTAATTAATCACTTTTTTGGGATAAACTTCTGTTCATCCTGGGCTTTGCTGGCGTGAAATTGAGTTGTTCACTTAGGAAATACCTATCCTGGTATGTAACCTAAGGGGTTTAGATATAAAATTGGCAGTTAAGCATATATGAGATACCTATCCTGGTATTATGGCCTAAGGTTGTTGAGGCGGAGCAAACAGTCCTGACACAGGTGAATACTCCTGTAAGATACACAAGGTGAATTTTTCAGCTCTTATAAAATGATGTAGACTGTCTCTTGTTCAGTTTAATGAATCTGAACTTGACTCCTCATATTGCACTTGTTGCTCTAATAACTCATGATAGCACTCGTGTAAAGGTTATGACAGATGTTGGGCTGCCCCAGAATATGTTGTAGGATTGTAGGAGGCGGGTTTCCGGTGCTGAATATAAGCATTCCTCGTGCATCGTTCAGACGGTCATGTCGGGCTTCCTGATATAATCAGATTGCTACTGGTACTATTGGGGTTGGAACTCTTCGCTGGCTTCTGAGGATGGGGACGAAGCGCTTATGGGAATGCCCTGAATGCTGTGATGTCGATTCCTCAAACATTCAGAAGTGTACTTTGACACACGGCACAACTCGATCGATATGTGCCTTTTCAGTGACTAGATTACAATTTAGTGTTGTGCATGTGCGATGGTTCTCTGACAGATTTTACCACTGCTTCTGGATGTATGCAATAGCGGTAAACAAAAATGTCATGCTTTAAAAAAAAAAACTTGTATTAACATGTGTACACTGACTACTCTTTACAGTCCCGCTTTTATCCAACTGAAGACAAGCCCAGGAAGCTGATCAGCAGGAAGAAACCTTTCAGCCAGCACAAGAGAAACCTGAGGGCATCCATCACACCAGGCACCGTCCTCATTCTTCTGGCTGGCAGACACAAGGGCAAGGTATGTTATGCCTACCTTAACAAGCTCAGTTATACGTTGCAGTCAACACCAGCATTTTTCAGCTGTTGTCGATGTACTAGTCAAGTGTTACGTTCAGTAGTTTGCCATTGCTTTCTGAACGACCGGCACTCATCATTTCCTAAATAACTCAACGCAAATCCGCCTGCTGCCAATTCCCAGACAGCGTTTTTAAAACGCAGCGATCACAACTGCGTCTGGAACCCCATTGCCTTGAAGAAGAAAACTATTCGTTGTTGGCCACTTTTAAAAACCACCACTTAAAAACATGATTTACAAGAAAACTTTAAACGGACCAGAAACCTAGTTGTGCAGAATGTCATTCAGAAAGTTCTTGTAGTGTGCATGTAAGCAAAGTGCAGATAGGAAGTGTAACCAAAATATTACCAGGAGAGGAGTGTTTATATTGGTTTATAATGTTTGATTGACATGTTTAATATACTCTTTGAGAATTAAGTGGTTCTGAGAACCTGGTCGTGGCAGGTCTTCCCATGATGGTGATGCATATTTATGTAGGTCAGGGCTGCCACTTAGTTTCCTGTCATTCCACAATTTAACTTCGAGCTTTCTGCATTGTGTAGAGGTTTTCCTCACCGCACATATTGTAAGTAGATTTTATCATGTAATTGCTTTGTATTTTGTCACTAATTGTTTGGCTACTAGTATTTACATTTTCATTTTTGTTTTCAGAGAGTCGTCTTTCTGAGACAGCTGCGTTCTGGCCTCCTCCTTGTCACTGGTAAGCAAGTGTCCTGGTCTAATGTAGAAGCTTATACAACAGTGAAAACAAAGGGACATTCAGAATCAGTCCCCATAAGATCTGGCGTATAACTGTTATGTAATGGCCCTCCCCCACCGGTAAAACAGATGACTATAACCAAAGAAGACAAAACAACAAAAAGATTTATCAAGAAGAGCACACCCTGAAACAAGTAAAAAGCTTTAAGTACTCAGGAAGCCAATTAGAATCAAATGGCAAATCAGAAGGATTGAAAATAGATGCAATGAGGCAAACCAACTCATTGGACAAATGGCACCAATACTAAAGAACAAATACGTTTCAATAGTTACTTAGAAAGCACTTTACAACACAATCTTCCTACCAATTCTATGCTACCAATGACAGAAGCAAAAAGAATGAATCACACCAGAGATTCCTGAGAAATGTATCAAGAGATCAGTTGGGGTATCTTCATTGCACTCCGGACATGTCCATAGGTGCTCAGATCCTCCCCCCAGCATATGCATCAGTGTCTGGTGGCTAATAGTGCCAGTTCTGTGTTGGTTGATGAGGCGCCTTGTTTTCCCGATGTACCTCTCGCGTCTGGCTGTGCTGATTCTTACTCCCAAGTCTTTCATCCTGGACAGCAGTGTGGTATCACTGACGTCCGTCTTCTGTTCTCGCCATATCTTTGAGGACGATAATAACATCGACAGGGGGTGCAGAGCCAGCCAATTTAACCGCTCGTTCATTTCCTGCATGTCCCGGGACGAAGATGGTGACTTTACGGACAACAGACTTCCGCAGCGACTCAGTCCACTGTCTACGTACAGATCCAGCTTTGACCTTCTGAATCATACTCATTGAATCACTTAGTACACACGTTGTGATTCCAGCCATATGAAAGCCTGTGTAACTGCCATCACCTCTATCGTCATGCTGCTCGTGGTCATAGAGTGGGCACCACTGGATTCTAGAATGGCTCGGCCCGCTGAACGGGCTGTAAATGCCCACGCACTTCTCTGCTGCTTTACAACAGATCCATCTGTATAGATGAGCACTTCGGGGCTATCTGAGTGTTCATAGATTAGCGCGTTAACCTCAGCATTGACAGCGGCAGGGTTCTGCTCTCTGCACCGTCTGTCGAGTGTGATAATGCAGGAGAAAGTGCACTTAAATGCTGGAGGCACCGGCACCCATTCCTTGCCGGGGTTAGACTGCAGACCTGTCTGACTTCATCATCCATGATTTGCCCCTCTTTAGCCTGTCACCCTTTTCTCTGAAAATAGCGTCATGCAGAGGGTGCTGCTCATCTGCACTTATTTTTAAGTATGCACGAGCTCTCCAGATCTTGATCCTGTGTTTCATTGTCGTGAAGTCAAGGAGGTATCTCAATGCTATACAGCTGGTGTCTCTCTTGCAGCCCAAAATGATGCGCATGGCTTCGTTTTGTACCTTTTCAGGTCTTCCAATCTGTGTAGGGCTGACAGTGAGGATGGCCAGGGCATACTCGATGCGTGAAAGCACAAGTCCTTGGAACAGAAGTATTAGCAGTCTTTGCTCAATATTGGCAGTCGCCATGACTCTCATTGCTGACAAACCTTTTCGAGCTTTCGTTATGGCATACTCGGCATGATCTCTGAAGGACAGGCTACTGTCAAGCCTCACGCCAAGATATGTCATTGACTGGGTTCTACTCAAAATGCTCCCATCCATTCTTACTGCCGGCATGTCTGTTTTCACAATATGGTATCAAGAGATAAGATCAAAAATGAAGGTATCAGGACTAAGGTCCTAGCAGCGCTAGATTTTATTTGAATTCAGCAAGTAAAATTGTTTGGCCACATAACTAGGTTACCAACAGTACACCACAAGCAATGATGTACAGAACAGATGGAATCAGAAGAGGCCGACCATGTAAACAATGAACTTCTTCTGCGTTCATCTGGAGTTTTTTTCTGTACGTGATTGTGTTGTGCCTGTTTACAGCAGAGCTGTGTTCTTACGCCGTTAGACACATCTGACTTTTATGTGAGAGGGCATTTATTGACCGGGTTAACTTTCCCAGGAGTTTCATAGGACGTTTGACTCACTGTTGTGGTGTTATCCCCCATCCCAGCTGGCCTATTTAGAACAGCCGAAGACATCCTAGTCAGCTTTCAAGGGAAGGCAGGGACAGACCATGGGCATTCCCCGCCATCCAAGGAGGCTTCCATACTTGCAGAGCCGACACAGTGCTCTGGTACTGGGCTCACCCAAGGAATCGTCACGTCCTGCACATGGCTGCTTAGCCTCACTTCCGTATATTGGGCCTTCTGTTCACCACAGGCTGTTCCTCCGGAAACCAGAAAAATGTCTGCAGATGACATCCACAGTGAGCTTTCAATTTGGATTTTCCACGTAATGGATTTGCTATCCAATCAATATTCCATTTCGTGCCACTGGGACGCTTTTGCCACATGACATACTTGTGGTATAAAGTGTGGCAGTCTAAGCAGTTCTCCATGTACATTTCACTACAATCAAGTATACATGTCTTACAATTAACTATATGTCCTTGCCGGTTAGTAATAATACATTACATATCATATGGTTGATATCTGATACTGATTGCTATTCTATTAAAGTCCCTGTCTGAATTATCTAATTGTAATTTGTGAAAACTACTGCTTTTAAAACTTGCTTTGCCTTGTTTTTACACCATTGATTTCTGAATGGCAAAAATCACATTTACTGCTTCAAAAATTTGTGTATGTGGTTTTTATGTACAATCAGCAATTGTTATAAATTATAATTTGGCATCCTTTTTTCCCCCTAAAGGTCCATACCACTTGAATGGTTGTCCTCTGCGAAGGATTAATCAGTGCTATGTGATTGCCACAAAAACAAAATTGGACATTAAGGATGTCAAGGTTCCCGAGCGTGTCAATGATGATTATTTCCGCAGACAGAAGCTAAGGAAGCCCAAGCATGCCGAGGGTGATATTTTCAACACTAAAAAAGAGGTAAGATTGACCAGTGTAGACATGTGCATTTGCTGCCTTTGTAGATATGGATATATTGTTGATGCAGTAGCTCAGTGGCCTTGCAGTAGCCTGCGGACCCAGGGTATTTAATGTTACACACAAGTAGACTGGTCTGGTCATTGCCAAGATCAGGGGAAAATGTGTGTTATATCATCTAGCAGATGCAGCATGTAATTGATTGCCTTGTTCTAGGCATCTCAGCCTGACACTGCCACAGTTCTTCATAGAACATCTGTTTATGAGCCAGTTTCATTCAGTTTCATATTGTAAAATGTTTTTTTTTCTCCTTTGTGCAGAATCTGTAGCAATATGTTTGTCGTCTTATTTTAATGCACTTACATGTTTAGAAGAACATATTGTATTTTACATTAAGCCTGCCTTTAAAAATTGCCTGTCACCATGGTTAGCGTAGCATATGTGGTGTAGGTTGCTGACTTTGTAAATAGATTATGCTATTTATGTACATTTTGTGTCTAGTTTTATGCAGTGGAAATCCTTAGAAAACTATCCTCTTTTATATGTTACTAGTTTAAGATAATGTCCTTTCTGTTATATTGCACGCTGTATTGTGCACAATCAATTCACGAGATTGTTTTCCACTTATTCAAGATATTTGATAAGTAAAATTAGTATTACACATTCATATTTTTTTGTTGTTGCGACACTTGTTACACACAAGTAGACTGGCCCTGGCTATTGCCAAGATCAGGGGAAAATGTGTGTTACATCATACAGCAGATACAGCGTACACTGGTTGCCTAGATTTAGGCGTCTCAGCTTGGAACTGCTACAATTATTTTTTGGATTTATTGTCAATGTTGTCAAATTTTACCTGCCATGAATGCACTTAATATATTAATCGTATAAAAATAAAAACTGCGATTACAATTAAATTGGTGGGTGATTACTGTGTATACATTTTTCTGGTGTACTGTATTATTCTTCTTGGTAACTTATGTAGTGATTGCAAAATGATCCATGAATCACCTTTTTATTTGTTGCTGGTGCCGTGGTTCTTAACTGGCTGTTTGTTATTCTCTAGGTTTACACTGTGAATCAGGAGCGCAAGGAGGACCAGACTGAAGTTGATCGCCAGATTCTGGATGTTATTCGTAATAACCCTGAGAAGAAACTGCTCTTTGGTTACCTTGGAGCCTTGTTCTCTCTCTCCAACCACCAGTTCCCCCACAAAATGGTGTTCTGAAGTTCCTGATTCCCAATAAAAGATTGAAGTAATTTGCTGCTGTTTTGTTGTTCATACTTCTTTATATTTTCACGAAATTTTCCACGAAAATTTCAGTGTTTAGCCTAATGAAAGAATTGACCTATAGCAAAAAGGTCTGAAATACGTGGTGACACCATTTGACTGGACGCAAGATTATCCTTGTAATGACAAAGTAATTTTCAGCATTATTCAGTAAAACATTTCTGATGCCTCGTGGGATTGTATAGCAGTTTATATAGGGAACCAGTCAGTTGGACTGACTTTGGGACATAACTTCCAAGTACCTCACAAGTGGGTTAGCTGGATGGTGAGGTACGCTGATATTGGTGAAAACTTGTGTCCATTGTATAAAATTTAGCAGTAAGTGAATGGGAAACTCTTAGAGTTCAAGGGAATGTGATTTTAAAAAAAAATTGGGTAAAACTGGCCGCCCTCTAAGAATTCTTGCACTTATTAGGCAAGAGGTGTTCATTAAATACGATGTAAATCCCGTTCTGCGTCTCTAATAAATCTTCCACCTGATGTTAATGTGCCTTGATACTTAATTTCTTAAGTTGCTGCAGATTAAAATAGATTAATAATTTTTGTTATATGGTTGTTGGTTCTTAAAGCTGCTGTTATGTGTTGCTTATTTATTGACAGATCTTTCCCAGTGTTTGATTTTGGTTGTTGGTTTCCTTGTTTCATAGCCAAGCACTTATGTGACCTATAAATTCAAGTAGGCCTGTGCTGTCATCTATAGCTTTCTAAGTATCCCAAGAATGTCTGTCTGATTGTTTCTTCCTCAAAAAATCCACATACTGTAGTCACTTATTTAATTACTCTTGTTTATGCCATTTTTCAGAATAATTCTAAGCAACGGCTTCGTCATATTTGTTCTGACCGCACAAAAGGCACACAATAAGCGATCAGATTCAACAGAGAAAGCCAATCCAGCTTGGGACTGAAAGAGGATAATTAATACAAACAGCTTTTGTCATTATTCATAGTTTATTTCATATTAACACACACACCAGTATTACATGTTAAGGTTGGTTTGGGAATCAACACAAATGGCACCACCTAGTTTAGTAGTAGTAGTCTAATGTATAGTGTTCTTCGTGTGGAGATTGTATTAGGGACGTTCATTTGAAATCCATTCCTATGGCTTTATTACAAAAGCATGAAAGAAACATTAACAGGTGTGGTAGAATTAAGTAGGTGGCAACTGCCGTCCGAAAAAAAGGATTATGGTTGCACACTGAGCCAAGTGTTTACCATGTTCATTGCATCTGTGTGAAATCGTTCACCTTGAGCGTTTTTTTTTAAAGAGGTCCGAACAAATGAAAAGCATGGTGACAAATAATCAGGACTATAGGCTGAATGATGCAGAATTTCCCACTTCTTCCTTGCTAATGCTTCCTGCACAATCTTTCTGGGATGTGGACAAGCTTTATCCTGCAACAAAATCACACCACGAGAAAGCATGGGGGTCGTTTATTCTTGATGGCTTTTTGCAGCTTGTCTAGTGTTTGCAAGTAGTGGGTAGAGTTTATGTTGACACCAGGTTTTTTACAGCCAGCAACAATAGCCCTTCATGGGAAAAATTATGCACTCAGCAGAAACATGTAACTTGAATCTTTTGGTGATCCAGCATGCTCCCATTGCATGTTCTCGCTTTTACTGCTCGACTCAAAGTGGTAACACCATAATTCATCGCTTGCCACTATGTGGACTTCCACTCTTTAATGTAGCAAGTGGTTCAAACACCATCACATGTGTTCCTCTTTTTGGTGGTCAGTCAACATCTGTGGTAACCACTGAACACACCTTCCAATATTGCAGTTTCTTAGGAACGACCTTTTAAATTGTCCCAATTGACACATCAAATTCTATTTCTAGCAAATGTATGCTTCAACAACGGTTTATCTGTACTGCTGCATCAATTTTAGTGATTGTTTTTTTCTGTTGCAACAATATGTGCTTGACCCGGCCGTCAAAGATCTGTCGTGAACTGACTTCCTTTCCGAAATACTATGCCTGCCTTCTTCGATGAATGTCCACTGGTCGACATCCTTCAAATAAAAGAAACTGAATCACGGTTCTCTGAGCTTCTTTGGGCGTATTTTGGATCAACCCAGCCATTTTCTCAAGTCAGAAACAGAACCTATGCATCATGGGATGATATGTGCTCTTTTAATCATTGGTCAGTACTTATCACATGACTATGACATGATAATGTTCAACGTACGCAATTATGCGTGGTGTGGCACGAACGGATTTTAAATGAACGCCCCTTATAGTTGTACATCATCAGGTATACAAATGTCAATATCACAATGACCTTTTGGACTTTCCAATACAAACCTGGTTCCCTTGTTAGGTTGGGCCCACTTGGGTTTCCAGGTCAATGCCTGTGGAGATTCGAACATGACGAGCAGACACACACAGGTGATAAACTTTACAAGGTAACAAATTAACATAAGACAAGTTGATTTCACTACAATGACCATTTGAAAACAGTAAAAGACCCATATTCTTATAGACTGGCACTTATTTTAAATGTGAATGAATATTTCATTTCTCTTGATGTAAAACCAGAAATAGTAAAAATCGACAGTTGATGAAAGAATGGGACACGCAGCTAAACTTAGCTAGGACAAACAAGATGGCACAGTCACAAAGAATGGTTATGGCACTTGTAACATGACACATACACCTTTGTGTACGGACTGCTAGTATATAGTCACAACAAACAATTCAAGTTAAGTGATCTTTTGACAGCTCGCCTTCTTTCTTCAATCTCCTTCCAGGACTAAACATGAAAACAACCATCAGTACTTCAGGGACATTACAAAATTGTTTACAGAAATACTCCTCCATATCATAGGAAATCAGTCTGCAAGATAGTGGAGCAGTCAGTTTATGTGAACATGTCCCAACGAACTCCAGACTATGGTATTCAGGTAGTTCACAGAAACCTTGGCTAAGACTGAGAAGGTGGTTAAGTCCAGGATGGCACTTTGAGCAGATAGTGCTAGACCTTATATTTGTATAGACCCAGCGACACTCCATGGGTGATGTGTTCAGTGTGATGTCAACTGTCGTTACTTTGCAAGATATTCCCTGGCACACGTTTAGACTGGGTGGATGTGCAAGCTCGGGTCACTTTTAGAAAGCCACCCTGATGATGCCGACACAAAGCAACATTAGAAAGACACTGAGAAAATTGATTACAATATGCATCTTCTATATGGTGGTTTGATTACCACCTGGTTCTAGAATTGCTTCTTATAAATCTCATGACTTTATTTCAGGCAAATCTCTTGACTCAACAGGTTATTTCTACATCAGGCTGAGGTAGCTTTTCATGTTCCTTTACCAATCTGTAAGCCTCTTCATTTCCAGGTATGCTGCGTAACAGGGAATCCATTGAATGGATATGTCATTATCTCTTATGGATTTCTGATAGTCCATGGAGAGCTGTTCTTAGGTTTGGTAGTTTCAGCAGTTTCTGTAATGAAATAAATGGTCTTTCTCTTTGTCTCTGTAAACAGCATTTCTGCTGCAGCTTTCAAAGCCTTTATCTCCCCTCTGAAGTTACTTGATAATTGTACAGTTGCCCACTGACAGCTTTCTTTGCTTCATTTATTAGATTTGGGAGAATCCCACCAGCCCTATTTCCTGTTAAATATTTTGCTGATCTGTATGTATGTCCAGGTGCTAGGATGTTTACCTGAGCTGCTGCTGTCTATGCCACAATACCGTATTCAAGGACTGGCTATATTCATACAATATACAGCTTCTAGAGAACTTTCTGGTCTGCTCCCTGTGTTGTTCCAGCAAACTTTTTCACAATTTTCATTCTATTACATGGAAAGGGCTATAAGCTAATAATTGTGTACTGCCAGTAATTCAGTGTGCCACCAGCCAGACAATAGCCACTCTTAACTCTTTGTGGTAGGTGAGCACGATGGACAAACCGTGTCCGTGGAGAGTAATCTGTGTGAGCAATTAGTTCTAAGGAAATAGCGTCCTTGTTCTGACTTTTCACTGGTCTTCGCTGGTGACTTGTGCATTGTCTTGGGTATTTCTGGAGTTGAACTAGCTTCTGTCTTGCTTGTAGCAGTTTTCTTACGATTGTTTCTGGAATAGGTTTTCAAAGGTGTCCCAAAAATCTCGTCTAATTTTGTGATAGCTATAAATGAATCTGTTTCAACTGATGAACTGTCCTTAACTTTGACTTTCTGAATGGGGGATTTTGTTCGCACTTTACTTTCAGGTGTCAGGTGCTTTGGAGACGGCTGCAAACTGCGGGGTGACTGTCTAAGCCAGTCCTTGGAGCCATCTGCGGCAGCTGTAATTAAGGGTTTTCTGCTTCTTGTTTCTGGCAGATTATGTGCTGGGCTTTCAGATTTAGTTCTAAGTCTTGTTTTCACATGGAAGGTGTCCGTTTCACCCTCAGCTTTTCTTTTCCTCTCTCCTGACATTGCCTTACGAATTGCTGAAAGCAGCAGTCCTACCTTATGTTCTGTCTGGCTACTGTCTGCTTTTTTCTTTGTTATGCCTTTTGTTAGTTTTGTATCTTCAAATGGTTGAGCAGCACCCGAGATTTCTCTGTCATTGCTTTCAGTTACTGTGAAATGACCTGTGGGTGGTGTCTTTGCTTTTAGGTTTGAATGTTGCTTGTTTTTCCTAATGATTTGGCCAGCAAATGAGGAATGTGTAGAAATATTTAAATATGATGAGTCTGTGGTCTCTTCACTGCTTAAAGCTGTGTGTGGCTCGTTTGTGAGTTGAGGACTTCGGGTTTTTGGGCTGGCCTTGTATTTCTTCAAAGTCTCGCTTTCCCTTGTGGATCCTATTACATTATTACTGCTTCCATTTCCCTTGCCTGCCCAAGAGTTATTTGCTTGTGCAGTTCTGTGAACTGAAAAGCTCCTGGTTTCATGAATGACAATTTCAGGCTCCACTTGACTTGCTGCCACTACAGCAGTTCCACCTGTACCTTGCCATGTGCTGTCTGTCTCATGGTCCATAGTCTCAGACTTGTCTCCACCTTTGTTAGCTTCAACCGCCTGGGTCAAGGCATTCTTTCTATCTTTACTTTCTAAAGGTACAGCTTGTGTTTTACTGATATTATCAGACAAGAGCCTGGAAATATTGTCTCCATCTTTCTCAATATGTAACAGCTTTTTCTTCTTTAACTGTTGCATGTTTTCAGTTCCATGAAGTTCGGTTTGTTCATTTGCTGATTCTTCAAAAGAAAGATCCATAAGATTATCTTTATTTCCTGTTCCTTCGTCTTGTGTCTTGCTACAGATATTGTCATTCAAATGGCCTGATAACATAACGCTGTTTGAGTCTTTTTTATTTTTACTACTAACATAAATATTGGAAGCATGCACATCTTTCTTAACACCAGTTTTCCATTGTTCTTTCTTTAAAAATTGTGGCCCTGTTTTCAGCTGCACCTGAAATGAACAGAACAAATGAATGTACATTTTAATGTTTTTAAGTTAAAATTAATTTTGATTGCAGAGCCATGACTAGAGTAAACATGTACAACTTTAGACATAAACAAAACTGACTTGACAACACTTCATTAGTGGGGTTCTCAATGGCTAAACTATTTCAACGTTTAATTGGGTGTAAGGACAGTACTACAGATGTGGACTTTTCACATTGCCAGAAAGTTTCAAAGTAACTGTTTTATTTCATAATCATACCAGAAATAGTTTCAAAATAAATGCTGACTATTTCATAGTCATGCCATCTTATTATCTGGACCAATGATTTGTATCATCCTATCCAGGCAAAAGCTCAGATCTAGGAGCAAGCCATACAATATTTTTATGAACTAGAAACTTAAAGTTAGCACTCAGAAAACTGTATACCATCTTTTCTCACAACCACCTCAGCAAAGTAAGCCATAAACATTAGGTTGAATGAGGAGATGCTAACAAAACATGACTTTCCAGTTTACCCAGGAGTGAAACTGGACAGACAGCTAGATGGGCATATCAAGGAATAGCAAACAAGCTTCTAAATCTGATACAACAGTTTGCAAGCATCACTTGGGGAGCAAACACTCCTTGCATTATCTGTATGTCAACTATGTTAGGTCAGTGTTGGATTACAACGTCCCCCTCTAGACCATGGTGAGCACTAGCACTATTTCTGGACCATGTACAGAACCAGGGTCTCAAGACTTACTTGTAGATGAATAATGCCAACACCTGTAGTTGTGTGTATGAAATAGCTGTCAACATAGAACCACTAGAAATCACATGAAGATGTAGATAAGAGAAACATCATCCAAACAGAGGAATGATTCATTTCTGGAAACAAACACAAAGATTGAAATAGGAGTATCTCTTGGATTTGACTAAAGAAGACAAACACAACCTCCTACAAGAGAGTCATAGAATCAAAACTTTCTGGGCTGCCCCAACCCTTCGGACGCCTTCATCAATAACGATAATCAAAAGAAAACTACCTGACAAAATGGTCAATAATTCACTCCCCACAGTACTAAAAAAGGTATATATCTTGGACATCATAAACAGCTGCCCAGCATCAACAACCTGGGCATAATTAGGTGGCAGGCAAGAAATTGTGCAATATTTTTTTTATGGTATCTTTGTTTCAATTCACTAAGGGAATATATTGTTTTGAAAAAATTGTGATTTTAACTATGTCTTTTGAGAGACGGTTAATTCATCTAATCCTTTAGCACTATTTGAGAGGATAACTTGACATCTGTATAACTTCTTGCATATGGAATAAAATACAAGCTGACAGACATCTGGGAATGCAAAGATGGGAATAAGAGCCTGGTTGTGGCAACAGTACACTATAGATAATTATCTAAAGTTGTTTATTATCCTCTACTAAGTACACTATGGCTAACCATGTAACTAAATCAGTACTGCAGAAGTTCACGTATCATTTAAATGCTTCTATTTATTCAGCACGCTATGGCTAATGTAATTAATATGGTTACTCGTCAACATTAAAAAATACATAGCTTTAAATTCGTGAATTAAATTAAAATATCTTTTATGTGCAATTTTTGGTCGTTGAGCATTGCCATTTGTAATGAACGAGTGAGCAATAAGAGGTCCATGAAGCCCTAGATCACCATTGTTACTGGGGCCACAAAGAACTGTAACCTCCCGTGCAGGAGACTTCAGAGGGTTGGTGTGAGACTGGCTACTTTATATTGTAGACAAATTCAACCAACATCAAACCAACCATGAGATGAACAACAAGGGGCTTGGCATGTGTAGCTTTGGGCCTATACTCCAACAGAAGTCTTAAAGGCAGAAGATAACGTTTAATATTAAGGGAATAAAACATCATTAAAGGTGAACACGCAACATACCTCATCCATGTCATTTCCTCTTTTGTCTATAAAGAATAATTCATCTGTCTTTGTCTGATCTGCACTCTTCTTGTCCACTCCATGCATGTGTTCAAACTGTTTCTCGGGTGGCTGTTCTACTGACAAAGTCTCAGAGAACACCTAAAGAGTTGTTTATGGAAAACAGGTAATTGAAAATATGGCAAACAAATGAAGACAAACATCATCCAATCATATTTGATATCCATATGGTTATCTATAAACTAGCCAAGTAAAATTGATGGTCTAGATCAGGCTTCGGCAACCTACAACACTCAATGGCAGGCTGAGTGAACTGAAATATTCTATACGACCTCATAAACAATTACATTTCTACTTTCTCACACATGAAAGCTGTTGTAGCTCCACAGACAAGTTGTCTAACACCTGTGCATTGAAAAGCCTGTGTGAAGCTGAAAGTGATCAAATACACACCTGGTATTAAACAGTTAACCAAGGAGAAGCAAAGATGTTGGTCCCATTAATTGACTCACTCGGATCAATAATAATAAATGACTGCTCATATTAAAATGTTAATAATATGTTTGTTAAATTTATTTAATTGTTTTGTCCTTCAAACTTTTGAACTTTCAGACTTAACAAAATATACATATGAAAATTTCAAATTATAGAAATAATGTGTTCAGAATTAAAATTTTGCAAACTTATGTTTTATAATAAAGCACTAAATAATCTACAAAAAATAGTTATTTAATGTAGTGAAAACACGTTAATACAAGATCACATTAATTTGTTTCAATGGTTGTATATAAAAATATTTGAATACTTTGACTGTTTACTAGTAACATGCTATGAAAGTAAACCACCTCCACAGTCTGCCTTAGGAAGCTACAGAAGATCAAATGGCAAGACAAGATCCCAGACACAGAAGTCCTAGAAAGAGCATCCTTGCATGGTATCCACACTGAAGAATCAGATTTGATGGGCTGGTCACCTGACTCGTATGCCTGATCACAAGCTCCCTAAACAAATTCTTTACAGTGAGCTGCTTCCAAGGCGGCCAGAGGAAGCACTTTAAAGACACATACTATATGTTCTTCTTCTTCTTCAGTGTTCTGAGCCATTGAGGTTCTTTGCTGCAGATACAATTTGCCTCCATTCGTCGCTCTGGTTGACCCTCTCTTGCAACATACTATATGTTGCCTTCCCTTATTATGAATCACCTGGATGTTAATGAAAACAGCTGAAATAAACACACACACCAATCAGTGTTCACATCTAGACTCACATCAGTCAGCTCCTCCACAGCCTGCTGATCCAGTCCTAGCAAGAATTCGCTGACCCTTCGACCCTTCAGGCTTTTATCATTGGGCAGGTTCTCAACAGCCTTGGGCCAGTGCTGGACAAGCCATTCCACAAATCCTCCAGGGGTTTTGATCGATGAACTGACCTTCAACAATAAATGAAGAATTGCATGCACGGGCAGGATAGTTTGTCATAATACTATTGGCTGAGGTGCATTATTTGAAAGAACTGTAGGGTGTGTATATGATCAAACATCTCACAAACTGTGACACCGTCATGGACAGCAATGGGGGATGTTCAAACATAAAGCACCTAGGCACAAGTAAACTTGTTGAGAACTGAGAACATGGATCTTTCCTGCGGTATCATATGAATGTGAATCATGAATCATTTTCTGTATCCTCCTTATGTCTAAGTCTCATAGTGGGGTACATGCCCACAGCCATGGACGCCAAAGCCTGTGTAGGCCAGTTCATGTTATGGACCATTTTACAAACACTAAATAATACAATTGGGGCTTTTAAGTTTAACCCTTTGAACCTAACGCGCTGGTATACCGGCTTGACGTACTGTGTATCAGAACGAACGAACAAACTTTATTTTCAAAGGGTTAAGATACGCAACCACATGTATACAAAATTCAAGATTGGTGAAACAGCCATGTGCACATGTGGATTGGCGTCGCAGACAGCAGAGCACATACTCCAAGACTGCCCAAAATATAACATATCTAGGCAAACCTTCTGGCCTAGAGAGACGACAGTGGAAGATAAACTCTATGGACCACTGTGTGAACTGAAAAAAACAGTTCAATTCATGCAAGAGACGACATTGCAGATATAGACATATTTCAAGCGAACGAAAGAAGAAGAAGAAGAAAAAGGGTTAAGAATTGGGCACGCAGGCCCGTCTAACATTCTGCCCTTCTATCACTCTCTTTCATACATTATTTCATTCACACATCATTCAAGGCTATCAGAGAACAGCAACAATATAAAAGATATGCATTATAACGGCATGGGCAAAATGCGAACATCAATACTATACGACTTAGTAATATTAGCAAATGGTGTGACATTTGTTATTAGCCATGTGGAATATACTGGCCTACCAAAATGGGACTGGCTGTTATACTATGGTTTTGTTATTATTATTTGTATTATTAAGGGGGAAGATAATCTGTACTGAGATAGCGTTCGAATAATTTGCGATTATATGTATAGGGATTGGTGATGTCTTTGATTTCTAGTGGAAGATTGTTCCACAGCTAAGCTGCAGAGTACGTTAAGCTTGTTTAGTATAAGTCAATCCTAGGCTTTGGAATGTGTAATATATTTAATCGTTTACTGTGTCTAGCATTATATTTACACAATGGCCAAAGGTAATTTGGATTTTGTAGGATTTTGTGAATTAGTTTAGCCTTATTGAAAAGCAGGCGTTTGCGGAGTGGTAGTAACTGAAGGCGTTTATGCAGGCTAGGATTGTCAGATAAATGTTTGCTATAAATTAGACTCATGGCCCGTTTTTGGAGTGAGTAAAGTCGCTTGGTGCTTGAATTAGAACAACCGTCCCAGATTGTAGAGCAGTAGTCAAAATGTGTCTGTATATGAGAAGTATAGAATATTTTCCTTGTGTCCTCATCAAGGAAATTTTTGATTTTGGCGAGTTGGTAGACTTTTTTCGCCGTTTGTTTAGTGAGCGCTTGAACGTCGGATTTAAAGGTTAGGTTTCTATCAATGATTAGGCCTAATGTTTTGTGCTCAATGCTGGCATGTTATCAATGTGAAGTTGAAGTGATGTGTGTGATAGAGTTTGAAGTCGTCGTCTGGTTGTTAATAACATTGATTTTGTGTTAGTGATGTTAATTTGCATACGATTTGGATAGCTCCACCTAACTACATTATTTAATTCTTGTTGCAAAAACGACTCCAGCAAAATAGTTTTCAGCGTTTGAATACACTATACAGAGACCCTACAAGCCAGTATACCGGCTTCCACATGTTTCCTGTTTACATCTCACTGTTAATCGGCAACCAGCCAACCAATAAGCATCCAGCTTACATCTAGACATGGCTAACATGTTTGAGATCACTCTCCTGCCGAAGATTCAAAAAGTTTTCGATAGTTGGCGGGGGTTTTAGTCAAAATAAGCAGTGGCGCCACCACCAGTGGCCTCAAAGACTGACAGTCAAAGTCTGCATGTGGGCTATTTTCAATAGATACATCCTACATGGAGAATTAGTGTCAGCAGTTCCTGGAAAAGGAAGACAACCTTCCATATGTACATTAAAACACTTTGGAAACAATTTGTCAGAAATTTAAATCGTGATGCGCCAGTTACCCCTGGCCGAGTTGTGGGGGAACACATGGAAAGACAAGTTCGTAATTTTTGTGTGTGCATAAATATGATTGTTATTATCACTTACAAAAATTTTTTTTCTCACTATGAAACATTTCCTATGATTCTTATTGTTGTTCACCAATGATTTTGTTTTTCTCTCCAGAAATAATGTCTTTCTCAAGTTGAAATATTGGAATATTATTAGTATGCCAAAAAATGGGTAATGACCCAGAAAACCCAGGGTACAGGATATTTACCCTTGGGTAATGGCAGGGTTCAATGTTACAGAAAAATTCTTAGAAAATTCTGGCTTAAGAATCTAAAAAAAAAAACCCACTGATATTCTGCAAGATCTGAACACTGAATCATAAACAGTACCATGTCTCGAAAACTAAACACACTTTGGTTACACTCTCACTCAAAACACACACCACAGTGTTAACAAAATCTAGAAATTGTCAAATTTGTGTACCTGAATGAGATCACGCATATCTGCACTGACAGATGACCATCGTTTCAACAGAATAAAATGCAGCAAATAATCTAAATTATTTGTCTTGTCTGAGGGACTTGATAACACAGTTCTGGAGGAAATATAGTTAGTATTAATAATAATTTCTGGCAGTTTTGTTATTATAACCTGTCATTACCATGTGAAATTCCAGAGTTAACAATAGTGTGATATAACAAACTGGCAACAAGCTTAAAAAACGTTAAAATAAAACAAATGAAATGGATGTCAGCATGGCTGAATGGACAAGGGCACCAAGTCTTAAACATCCAGTGTGCTGAGGTAGGGGATTTAACCCCTACAACAGTAAGTTGGACTAAAATGTTAACTGCTTGTCATTGACTTGGGGACATAAATTACAAGTATCTCTGAAGTCGGAGTGGACTCGCCAGATGGTGATTGACAATGGTAATAGGGAAGACTAAACCACACACAAAATTCAGTCTAGTGCTACTAGAAGTAGTGAGTATGGACTAGACTTGAGCTCAAAGCGAGCGAGTACCAAAATCAAACTGTTCACAGACATCAGAATGACACAGCCATGTCTATATGACCATATCTATAAGATATCTGTATATATAAGATCTACTGTCCCAACAATGTTGAACTATCCTGCAGAGAATCCCAATCCATTGGAGTAGACCAGGAAATTAAATGGCTAATAATTGACCACAGAAAGTGCTGGGGCACAACAACCAGATTTTACAGTTTTCAAACCAAAAAATATCTATTGAAAGTGGTCAGAAGATCATCTGTTCAACCACAGGATAACCACTATCTAGTGGATAGGACTAGACATACTATTATCTTTATAAGTGAATATATATGTTTATATGGAATCGTATATGACAAGAGAGAAGTATAGTCATTGGTGGTCTGATCTAACCTGGCCCAAACTGAAACAGAAACACTCTTGAAATGTCGCTATAGTTCAACTGTTCATTGTGGCTGAAATATAATCTTTAGATATGACATGGAACAATCAGAATTTTCATAAACAGTGACTATCTTTAAAATCAGAACAAGACACAGCGGACTCAACAGTCACATGTACACAACACTAAACATCAGTTCTACAGCTGTACAAAACTGTCACATGTACACAACAATAAACATCAGTTCTACAGCTGTACAAAACTGTCACAAGTACAACACAACACTAAACAGCAGCTCTACAGCTGTACAAAACTGTCCCATGTACACAACACTAAACAGCAGCTCTACAGCTCTACAAAACTGTCACATGTACACAACAATAAACATCAGTTCTACAGCTGTACAAAACTGTCACATGTACAACACAACACTAAACAGCAGCTCTACAGCTGTACAAAACTGTCACATGTACACAAAATTAAACATCAGTACTACAGCTGTACAAAACTGTCACATGTACACAACATTAAACATCAGTTCTACAGCTGTACAAAACTGTCACATGTACACAACACTAAACATCCGTGTACAAAACAAGCCTCGGTGTCAAGCTCTAGGGAATCCAGCAGACGCTGCTTCATGTACTAAACAAGATTGAAGATACAGGCTAATTACAAGCAAACAGAACATGAAAAAGAATGATGAGATGAGAAAAAGTGAAACAGACTGGCAAACTTATAGGGAAAGAAAACAAGGAACAGAGGACTGAATGGTAAATAGCTTGGAAGTTTAACACTGCATTAATAAAAAAAATAACAAAGAATTATGGCAGCTGCACTATTTGGCATGAAAATTGAAATCCATAACAGTTACATTCAACACAGACAGAAAGAAAAGAAGCAAATAAAAAATGTTCTGAACCAGTACCATGAAGAATTTAAAAGTACATAGGTAGAACAAACATAACCTAAGGACAGACAAGAAGACACAATTAATCAATGTCTATAACAACATAATAATGAATGTGCACTTCTGATTCCAAACACAACATAAGCCATCTGACAAGAAAGGAGGCTGACATGGAAAATGTACATAGATTATTTGATTTACATTCAAAAGCCTTAGATGATGATGATCTCACAGAAATGTAGCTACAGCAAGAACAGATAGAAACAACGAAGAAGAATAAAACAAATGTGACAGTGTGGAGCAGAGAAGAGGTCAAACATCAATCAACATATGTGAATTAAGATGTCAACATAAGCATGCACATTCACATGTTTGAATCAAACTGCTTGTTTCTACAACATTTTATATACAGATTAAATATAAAAATTAAATATTTAAAACAAAGGTACAACACCTAAACCAAATCCTGGTAATATTTTTTTGTAAAGAATAAATATTCAATTCACATTTACTTTATTCCACATTTATTAAAATGTGTCTACTCAGTGGCATCACGCTATATACTACATTATTAAATGTTGCCGTATTTGGCAAACTTACATTTTTCCAAACCCCTTAATCTCCTTATCATTTGAGAGAAAATGCTAAATGGGCTGTCAGTGGCATAGAAGATGATCAGTGCTAAAACTTTGCATTAATGCAGGAAGCAGATGGTTGTGGTGGAGAATGATCAGCTTTTTGCCACATGACGATGATGATATGACTTGCATGGATGTATCACAATTATTTTCAGTGCTAATTGTATTCGTTGAACACAATGTTGATATACAGAATACAATCCAGGAATGAAGTACTTGCCCAAAGCGATGGACAGTAAGTAAAGGACCCATGGTAAGGTGCAATGGACATACAGATTCTTCCCAGATTCTTATAGAGTGAAACACCCAGATTCTTATAGAGTGAAACACCCAGATTCTTATAGAGTGAAACACCCAGATTCTTATGGAGTGAAAGACCCAGATTTTATGGAGTGAAAGACCCAGATTTTATGGAGTCATGTGATCAGTAGCATGATGGATGCACTGACTTCCCAAAATATTTCTTGGCACTCATTTTAGGATGGGCTGACCTGGGTCAATGACAAACATAAAGTGATGGACAGTCACAGAAAAATCAGTACATTTTAACAGTTTTGTTTAAAGGAAGACAGAAACAGTCATTAACAAACTGATGTACCTCAACACAGGCAAAACCAGCCTGGCTCCAGCTGTGGTGCACCCGCAGGCTTCCAATAATGCTGTCTTAATACACCGCTCATTGAGTTCAAACATCAGCCAACTGTACAGCCTCTTGGCAGCTTTACCCACTGTGCTCTTTGTGCTGGAAACAACCAATATTCTCAATTACAACAGCACATTTTGAAGGTGTGTTAGGCATAAACCAAAACAACTACAGCGTTGTTGCTGCCTAGACATTTCCTAGTCCCTATTCTAGGCTGGCAGCCCAGAAAATTTTAAACATCTATCTTGATATGGATTCAAACCTATGACCATGAAGCTGGTAGGCAAGCACCTACTACACCCCCCCCCCCCCCCCCCCCCCATAGAAACTTCCAGCTTCCAGTCAAATGCTACACATCTATTTTCTCTTACAGTTGTTTTGCATAACTGTAGTTATCGTTATGTCTGTTAACTTTGCAAAGCAGGTGGCCAAGGGGTTAGGATACATACCAGTCCCTGACACCCTGAGATGGACATGAGTTCCTCTTATCCTTGTGTTTGATCTCAGCCTGTGATTCTGGCTTCAGATATAAACTTGGATATTGTTCTGCATGCACCACAATTTCCATAGTTTGTCTTTAATTGGGGCTTTTGAGGACCAATACTACACCCAGCATCTGTGGCTTAGGGTTGTGAACGCTGTTTCACAATCATGACATACCACGTCTGAAGTCAGCTGCAGGCCATTTGGCAGCAGAATGCTTTGCATTGATTTTCACAATGGTATGAGCCCAGGCCATTCAGAAACGCAATGGCAAACTATTGAAAGCTAAACTGCCTATAAGACCTGGAAAGGTAACCTGGCCAAAATGCCTGAAGAAATGTGTCAGCCAAAAGGTTCAAATATCGCAGCTCTGTTGTAAACAGGCACAACACAATTATGTCTAAAACAACATTCCGGACGAAAACAAAAGAAGAAGAAACTTCCTAGAAAAAAATCACAGTCAATAAATACTGGGGTTGACTGTGATGTCCTGTAGTAAAGGATGTGCAACTAACTAGCTATGCTCAGAGAGTTCTAACTCCACTCCTACAAACTATGCTCTATCTCCATCCCAGATTGTTTACACATGCACATTCAGACCAGCTCAGACTTTGAATTTGCGATACAGGTTGCCTTGAAATTTATGTCTCAGTCTAAAATGGTTACTTGTTCTTTCCATTTATTTCCAGCTGTTCTAAGATTCTGAAAAACCATCTGATGGCTGTGGAAATATGGTTTCTGAAGAAAATGCAAAGAATACCATGGACAGACAGAAAAACCAATGAACAAGTCCTTCAAGAAACAAATGAAGATCGTAAACTGATTAGAGTCAATAGACGTAGACAGTCAAAATTTTTGGGCATGTTATGAGAAGAAATGACTTGGAGAACTTGGTGATGACTGGCAAGATCAAAGAGAAGAGACCAAAGGGAAGACCGAGAAGTATATACCTGGATGGCTTGGCCACATGGCATGGTCGAGGCAGGAACACAGAGCTGATCCACGACTCTGATGATCGAGTGAGATGGCAAAACATGACTGCCCACGCTTATCGGCATGGCACATGATGGATGGATGGTTCTGAAATTATTCTCTGAGACTTTCCTCTTTGTAGAATTGTTTTGGATCCTTCATAATTTATGCAATTATTTAGTCTCTTATTTGGATAGCTGATCTATCTTTTTGCTACTCTTCACATCACAACATGAGTCTACCCATTTTTGTGATTATGGCCTCGATATGTTTATGGATAACAGAATTACACGGAGCACTCCATGAATTATACCAAAATCCAAAAGGGCCTAATATTAGGGACGTTTATTTGAAACTCGTTCCAATGGCTTTATTACAAAAGCATGAAAGAAACATTAACAGGTGTGATAGAATTAAACAAAGCATTCATTTTGAATGAATTATGCACCATGGTGCCAAGGAGCTAAGTCGATGTTACGTCTAAGGGGTATCAGGAATAACACATTTTTATCTATCCATACCTTCCAAAGCTCCTTGTTCTTTAAATGAAAAGCGACAACCAAAATAACGGTCACTAACAAACCTTCACCAAAACGATGTCGGTTTTCATACTCCACTTTAATCTGACGACTCCTATCACATGTCGACCAAACTCAATCTCTCCACAGAAAAACACTTGAGAACACACACTCTACACTAACAGTAAGCGGCATAACATAATATGTTAGCCATGCTGCAAAGACATGCCGCGTCCGAGCTGGACGGCAGCCCAAGTCTAACTCCTCTCTCAGTGACGTTTTTTGTGACGCCTTCGCGCTTGCACCAAAACGTCTTGCACATTTTCCCAATCTTCTTTAACTCATGTTGTGCAAATTGTGTCTCTCAATTCATAGCCTGATCTAGGTCTATGGCATTCACCCCCTCCAATTTTCAAAATGTTGAAAACATTTTGTTACTTTATTCTGTTTCTTACATCTTGACAAAGGATGAAGAGTGGTGTCGTCTGTCTTACTAAGATTCATTATTTATCTAATACTTATTTAATATAATAATATAACTAATCAGTACCTAACCATCTAATAATCCAATAGTTAAATAACAATATAGTTCATTAGATCAGCAATGTTACAATAGCACAGTAGTTCTCTCTGTGTACACAATGATCAATAGACTAATTGTATTTCTGTAACCATTCTTTTCTGCTCCTTTAAGGATAAATCTAGTACTCTTCATCTAGTACTCCCGCAGGATAAATCTTTTTCTTCAATCAACTGTTGTAATGTGGTATCATTGCCCAATGCTCACATCTATATGCAGAGAAGCTAACTCATAATCTGCCCATTGGTGCTAGTAAAATGCTGATCTAATCATATAAGTTAATATCCATAAATCATCTTTAACTCTCTGACGACCATATCTCGATATGATATCGACTGCCTTAGCGCATCAGCTCAAAGAGTTTCCCCAAACCTCTTAGTCTAATGACATTGGTAAGTCCATAGTACACCTCCATATTCGTCCAAAGATGTAACGCATATCTTGGTACAATTCTAGTATACTGTTAAAACCGCTCAGGGGATTTGCTTTTATCCCAGCACACCTCTCACTGCACCCTCACACCACGTGTTTTCCTCTGTACCTTTATTATCTAACACTGCAATTACCCTTGATAAAACAAATGGCAACCATTTGCAGATGATCAAGTAGTAATAGCAAAATCAAAAACTGAATTACAAGACCACATGGATATTCTACAAGAAATATGTAGGATCTGTATACTAAAATTTAGCATAATTAAAACAGGTTAAATGACTATATAACCAACGAAGAAAACAAATTAACACCATCCACCTAATTTACTATTCTTAAACTAAGGAACACTCTTAATCACGTGCTGGATTCACGTGAGAACAACATGAAATTCTTTTATTTATGACAATGAATGATGTAAATTAAATTATTATTCAGCCTTCCTCGTGTGTATTCGACGACTGGTACGTCTTTAAATGTCATTAATATTTTTAGTATCTAGATTTCCTTCTTATAACACAGTTCTTCGACCATATCCGTATATGTTTAAGCTCAATTTAATAATGTCGTGTGTTTATAATCTATCACTGATAAATTCATTGTTATCCATGGTTGATTGTCCTCTGAAACGAATATTCCACTGTATAGAACGATTGAAGTAGCTTTAATGATTGAATAATCGGACATTCATATAACGAAGTCTCGAAATGATGTATCCAATGCGATCGATTATAGTCTATGTTGAATACGTTGATAAGAATTTCTTCTGGTCTCGATATAATAGACGTAAATGATTAGCCATTTGCGGGTTTGATGATTCAATGTGTTTGAGTAATTTCTTCAAAACCATCAAAATATGAGAAAATATCCATAAAGTTGAAATATGCATTTCCTTTGAGGGATGACCGTTGTCTTCGACCGTTCCACCTTGGCCAGCATGGTTGCAGATGGCGCCACAAAAGTGAGAGTCTCCCAGGAATGCTACCTGGTCAAAAATGCACGCTAAAGTCGATGTGTTGGCCTACGGGTTTCGGCCCAAGGGCGCATAACAGACACACCGCAATCACATCTGAAAAAACACTCCGGATGAACGAAAAGAAGAGAAGAGAAATATGCATTGATATCCCTCAGATTTGCAACCAAAGAAGTTCATCTTTTGATAATGTATGATTGAGTATCTTGGTTTTGACTAACCAGTAACATCTGGTCATGATTTTAGCTTCATAATTGAATGTAGACTGTTTCGTGTATGCAGTTCATATTGTCTTAATTGAAATACGTATTTTAAGATGTAATTATCATTTGGTTTCTTGACGATCTGTGTAACACTGTACGTTTCGATAAATTCTTTTTCTCAAAATTGACCTTTACTGTACTCAAGAATTGTTTATGCATGTTCTGCATATTCGAATTTCGTTGCATTCGCATTGTTTCACGAGATTTCTCAAATTCAAAACAAGAATAATATTTGCACATGGGTTGGTCAAAAGAAGTCGCCATAGGCATTTAGGCAAGCATCCCATTGCTTAGGTAGGCGGCGAACGCCGTCCACAAAAAAGGATTGTGGTTGCTCACTGAACCAAGTGTTTACCGTGTTCATTACCTCTGCATCTGTATGAAATCTTTGCCTCTTGAGAGCTTTTTTCAGAGGTCCGAACAAATGAAAATCACACGGTGACAATTCAGGACTATAGGCTGGATGTTGCAGAATTTCCCACTTCTTCCCTGCTAATGTTTCCTGCACAATCATTGTGACATGCGGACGAGCATTATCGTGCAACAAAATCACACTGTGAGAAAGCATGCCGGATCGTTTATTCTTCATGGCTTTTTGCAGCTTGTCTAGTGTTTGCAAGTAATGGGTAGAGTTGATGTTGACTCCAGGTTCTTTAAAGTCAGCCAACTATAGCCCTTCATGGTCAAAAATGCGCTCAGCATAACCTTACTAGCAGAAACCTGTAACTTGAATTTTTTGACTTTTGGTGATCTAATATGCTTCCATTGCGTGCTCTCTCTTTTGCTGCTCAGCTCAAAGTGGTGACACCATGATTCATCGCCTGCCATTATGCAGAAGAGAAATGCATCACCCTAGACTGTAACGCAGCAAGTGGTTCAAACACCATCCCATGCGCTCCTCTTTTTGGTGGTCGGTCAACATCAGTGGTACCCACTGTGAATACACCTTCCGATATTGCAGTTTCTTATGAACGATCTTTTGAATTGTCCCAATTGACATATCAAATTCTTTCGCTAGCGAACGTGTGCTTCGACAACGGTTCATCTGTACTGCTAATTTTGGCGATGGTTTGTTCTGTTGCAACAATATGCGCTTGACCCGGCCATCGAAGATCTGTCATGAACTGACGTCCTTTCTGAAACATTCGTGCCCAGTCTGTCACTATTGTCTTCGACACACATTTGATACCGTACGCTGCCTGCATTCTTCAATGAATGTCCACTGGTCGACATCCTTCAAATGAAAGAAACTGAATCACCGCTCCTTGAGCTTTGATGGATGGATTTTGGTCAACTAGGCCATTTTCTCAACGGTCAAAAACAGAACCTATGCATCATGGGACGATAATTGCTCTTTTATTCATTGGTCAGTACTTATCACATGACTATGACATGATCATGTTCAACGTACGCAATTACGCGCGGTGCGGCATGAATGGATTTCAAATGAATGTCTCGATATAATAGACGTAAATGATTAGCCATTTGCGGGTTTGATGATTCAATGTGTTTGAGTAATTTCTTCAAAACCATCAAAATATGAGAAAATATCCATAAAGTTGAAATATGCATTTCCTTTGAGGGATGACCGTTGTCTTCGACCGTTCCACCTTGGCCAGCATGGTTGCAGATGGCGCCACAAAAGTGAGAGTCTCCCAGGAATGCTACCTGGTCAAAAATGCACGCTAAAGTTGATGTGTTGGCCTACGGGTTTCGGCCCAAGGGCGCATAACAGACACACCGCAATCACATCTGAAAAAACACTCCGGATGAACGAAAAGAAGAGAAGAGAAATATGCATTGATATCCCTCAGATTTGCAACCAAAGAAGTTCATCTTTTGATAATGTATGATTGAGTATCTTGGTTTTGACTAACCAGTAACATCTGGTCATGATTTTAGCTTCATAATTGAATGTAGACTGTTTCGTGTATGCAGTTCATATTGTCTTAATTGAAATACGTATTTTAAGATGTAATTATCATTTGGTTTCTTGACGATCTGTGTAACACTGTACGTTTCGATAAATTCTTTTTCTCAAAATTGACATTTACTGTACTCAAGAATTGTTTATGCATGTTCTGCATATTCGAATTTCGTTGCATTCGCATTGTTTCACGAGATTTCTCAAATTCAAAACAAGAATAATATTTGCACATGGGTTGGTCAAAAGAAGTTGCCATAGGCATTTAGGCAAGCATCCCATTGCTTAGGTAGGCGGCGAACGCCGTCCACAAAAAAGGATTGTGGTTGCTCACTGAACCAAGTGTTTACCGTGTTCATTACGTCTGCATCTGTATGAAATCTTTGCCTCTTGAGAGCTTTTGAATTACGCAAGAACCTATGCAGAACCTATGCATCATGGGACGATAATTGCTCTTTTATTCATTAGTCAGTACTTATCACATGACTATGACATGATCATGTTCAACGTACGCAATTACGCGCGGTGCGGCATGAATGGATTTCAAATGAATGTCCCTTATACAATGGATCCTGTCTCATAGCTACATAGTAAGAAATTAAGAGGCTGATGGACTGAAAAGGAAAGAGGAAGATAACCTCAGCCTGATATAGATCTATGATGAGGCCAATAGGTTTATAAGAAACAGTTGGGGGTGGGAAGTGTAAACCATGACTTAGAGGTTAAGGCATCTGCTTTAATCTCAGAGGGTACCAGGTTGGATCTCGTCATAGGCCGGGAATTTGTCCCACAACCCTTGGTATCTAATGCTACAGCATCTCTTGTGTTGTGATATTGGATACATTGTATTCTCGGATAAGGGCAAACTGGAGGTCCCAGTGCAGGTTGTGTACGTTCAAAATCTCACGATAGATGGACATTGAAAAGAGTAGGCCGCAAGGCCACTCCCTGGCAAAATTGTTAGTAAAGTAATTCTACCCACAGGTAGACAGAGGCTGTGACCTTGGAAAGAATCTATCTAACCTTAAACTGACAGAATTCACAGATGTGTGAACACTTTCAACAATGATCAATTGTCATTACCTGTGCACAGCTATGAATAGATCAATGTACACTGAAGCTAGTGATGGCAGCACTTCATACAAGACAGCACTATATCTTCCATAAGCCTAGAACAATGATGGAACATAGTAGAAATGCATGCATTTGTAGTCAGATTATGAAATTGCATCTTGCTTAAAGAACATAAATATAATGACTTTAATTAAGTCCTTTGAGATAAACTATGTATGAGTATATTAATTATACACAACTTAAAAAATGTCAGAAAATAAATAATTCATTATATAAACTAAACTAGTGCTGACAGTTTTACCTAGCATTGTGAATTGCTCATATAACATAAACTAAAGATAAAGTTTTACCTAGCAATGTGAACTGCTTATATAAATTAAACTAGAGCTGAAGTTTTACCTGGCAATGTGAACTGTTTATATAAAGTAAACTAGAGCTAAAGTTTTACCTGGCAATGCCATCTGCTTATATAAACCAAACTAAAGCTAAAGTTTTACAATACAACATGAACTGCTATTGACCAACTTACATCAACAAACATGCCTAATTACATCATATAATATGTGTCCATTTCTTCAACTTCACAAATGTAAGGCTATTTGTTTCAGCACAAACTGTTTCCATTTCTGTCTCTCCATCATGACATCATGCTAGTCCACAAATAAGATCTAGTTCTCTACTGCCTATCCGTCTTCTCTTTGGACACCACTTGGTCTTTGTTCATAAAGGATCACTCTCATAGCTGACAATTCCTGCAGTTTCCTCCCATTGATCAGACAAGGAGAATCTGAGCACAGTGCAAGCATCATACAGCACCAGCAAGGATGCCAGTGTGTGTATATCAGAATCTCACTGACTATACATATTCTGTTATGGATGGAGTTTCTGATCTGAAATGTAGCCTAGCCACCAGCCTGTACTAGCTGATCCTATCTACTTCCAACAACTGGGGATGTTTGCAAATGTGCACACAGGTCTTCAGAGTTGCTTGCCCTTGCCATATTTTGCAAACATCCATACTGTCTACACCATAAACTGAGGTCTTCTCGAGTTAGATGTAATTGTCATAAGTCTAAGCCACTCCATCCCCATTGCATTTGCTCAGCATATGCCTCTCTTATCTCTGTCTGAAGTTATTAAGTCAACATGGTCAAACAATCGTAACCTGGTAAAAATCACCACATTGACAAGTGATGGCCTCAAGGTGTGTAAATGGGTACTTTACTCATTAAACTTATTATTTCTGTCTACTCAAGAAAAAAGCACACATGGGACTCAGATTACCTGCTGCGTTATCATAGCATGCTGGCTGGACATCAACGACCAAAAGTCCTTCACTATATTCAGCATCTCCAGTGCGCTGAAATATATCATGCATTTGTTAAAATTAATGTTATCGCAGCACAGAATGTCCACACTTAGTAGAGGCTAAAGAAACAATTACAAAGCAACAATTTATGTCTGTTCAGTAGATTAACATGTTTAAATAAACTGCAAACACTCTCAGATTCAAATAATGAAGTCACAAACAATATATAGCACAATTTACTGCCTGGCATAATTCACAGTCTCTTGTCAGGTGCATACTGCAGACAAAAGGATTCATCACGCTAGTTCATTATAAGTTGAGCTTTTTCATTTCTTTTTCATGCATTAACAATCAGGCTTTGTTGTTTGCATTCTCCATTCAGTCTAATGCAGACTGAAATGGACGTACTACACCCTCCTGGCAATGACACTGTGGTATACGTCATCAGCCATCACCACTTTTCCTGGAAATAGAGAAAACTGGGTCTAGGCAGACGCTCCTTATAAGGACTGGGAGTAAGGTTGAAATGAGCACAATGTTTGGATGGCGAAGTCCCAGCCTGGCTAGCTGGAAACCCGCCGGAAATTAGTTGTCACTTGTGAGAAAATTGTCAGAGAAACAAATCCTTTCCTAACCTGGGGAAGGTTTATCCTAGTGCCCAACCTCACCCTCTGTGCCACCGGTAAGCTTGTGAATTCATTGTAAATGCTATGATGTGCCTCTACATGCTTATAGGAGACATGTATTATTAGTTTTATATGTGGATTGTGAAATTAAGAGATCAGTTCCTCATTGAGAGGACAGTCTGACTTGTTCGCCTTCTGCATAAATGACATCCCTATTCCGCAGGAAAGTTTTGCCATGTTTAGTATTTCACCTGCTATGAGTAGTTTTGCTGTATGCATGTGAAAGTTTTCTCACTCACAATGCAAATTTGCAATTTCCTATGGCTGTAGGACCGTTCCCTATGGACACATATTATTGCACAATCTTCCTCCAAATGTGAAAAGTTCTGGAGAGTCTGTGTTTTACAACTCCTGTGTTTAGATTGTGTGATTAACATGTGATTTTTGTCATGAATATAATGAGAGGATTTGAAGGAAGAGCATGTTGTTCCCATGAGATTTATTGCTCAGTAAGGGAGACAGCTTGGAGGAAAATTTTATGTTCAGAAACAAACTTGCTAAAAGCGTTCTTATAAATGCCATAATGTAATTAGTCCCTGAAGTAGACACTTCTTATTCTTGATGCATTGGGTGAGTTTTGCATACAGTGTTCTCAAACACCCCCCCCCCCCCCCCCCAAGAGTCAGGTGAGGGAAGAACGATGTATCTTGTGTGTGATCTTTGCTCAGACCCTGATACATATCTATTAGATAACTCTCATGTTAATTCATGTAATGATCATAATTGTTCTCATTTGTGTGTGTTACATTGTAAATGTGGGTTCTTCTTCTTCTTCTTCTTCGTTCATCCGGAGTTTTTTTTCGGATGTGATTGCGTTGTGCCTGTTTACAGCAGAGCTGCGTTCTTGCGCCGTTAGGCCGACACATCCGACTTCTGCGGGCATTTGTTGACCGGGTTAACCTTCCCGGGGGTTTCTTAGGACGTTTGACTCTCACTGTTGTGGTGTTATCCCCCATCCCAGCTGGTCCATATAGAACAGCCAAAGATCCTGGTCAGCCCTCAAGGGAAGGCAGGGGCAGACCATGGGCATTCCCCGCCATCCAAGGAGGCTTCCATACTTGCAGAGCCGATACATAGCGCTCTGGTACTGGGCTCACCCAAGGAATCGTCACGTCCTGCACATGGCTGCTTAGCCTCACTTCCGTATATTGGGCCTTCCGTTCACCATAGGCTGTTCTTCCGGAAACCAGAAGTATGCAGTCTGCAGATGACATCCACACAGTGAGCTTTCGATTCGGACTTTCCACGCAATGGATCTGCTAGCCAAGCAATATTCCATTTCGTGCCACTAGGACACTTTTCCACCTTTTATGAAGCCCACACAGTGGGCTTTTGATTCAGACTTTCCACGTAATGGATTTGCTATCCAAGCAATATTCCATTTCGTGCCACTAGGACACCTTTCCACCTTTTATGAAGCCCACACAGCGGGCCTTTGATTCGGACTTTCCACGTAATGGATTTGCTATCCAAGCAATATTCCATTTCGTGCCACTAGGACACTTTTCCACCTTTTATGAAGCCCACACAATGGGCTTTTGATTTGGACTTTCCACGTAATGGATTTGCTATCCAAGCAATATTCCATTTCATGCCTCTGGGTCTTTATGCACCTTTAAATGTCAACCTGTATATAGTTAAAGTAATCTGCGGTCAACTTTAGCTTGTTGATATCTCCATAGAGCTTGTCCTCAAATGAAGCAGGTGTGGGCCAAAATATCTTTCTCTGTTCTGCATACGTTGGGCAATCCTGCAGCAAATGTTTTGCTGTCATTTTTCCAGTTCTACAATTACATTCATCGGTATCTCCTATCTTTAGTTTATTGAACAAGTGGTATTTCAGCCTGTTGTGTCCTGTGCGGAGTCTGAAGATTGCTACTTGTTCTCTTCTGTCGAGTTTGTAATATGCATCATCCTTCTGATGGCCTGGATGCTCTGATTCCCATTTGGTTCTATAAGTGCTTTTTATCAACCTCTTTGCCTCGTTATAGGTTATGTCTATGTCAGGCTGTGGTAGTCGTCCGCCCTCTTTTGCCAGTCTGTCAGCCTCTTCATTTCCAGGTATACTGCAATGTGATGGTATCCACTGTATTACAACTTTTTTGGATTTCTGGCATAGACCATGGAGTGCTGCTCTTAGGTCAGCTATTTCTGTGCTGTAATTGCTCTTCAGTATTGAGACAGCTGACTTTGCATCTGTAAAGATAGCTATTTGCGTCTCTTTATTTTCCTCCATCAAGAGCATTTCTGCTGCAGTTTTCAGAGCCTCTACCTCCGCTTTGAAGTTACTTGAAAACTTTCCAGTTGCCATTGAATGTGTTTTTTTCACTCCATTTTTTAAATTTAGGAGAATTCCTCCTCCTCCATTCTCTATTGAATTTTTGGCTGATCCATCTGTATATGCATGGGTCCAATTCCTGCTTGGGTAATGTTCTTTTATGTAGTTTAGGGTTATTTCTCTTCTTTCGGTTTCATGCTGAGTGTTCTTTTTCTCAATACCAGGAATGTTTTCTATCATCTCAGGCAGTTGCTGCTGTCTCCAAGCTGGGAACTTGTGTGCATTGTGTATGGGCTTGACTGTTGATATGTTAAGAATAGGATCTGACCTAATCCTTCGTTTTGCAGTTTCTACAAAGTTGCTACGCTTCAGTCTTCCCTTTCCAAAACCATTAAATCTGTTGTACATAGGGTGGTCTGTCAATCTTCTAAATTTTTCTGCTTGTTGCTGGGCTCTGCTATCTCTTCTATCCTGCATTGGTTGTAAACAAGTGATCTTTTCTAATTCATTAATAGGCGTTGTCTTCAGGCTTCCAGTTATGATTCGCATTCCTTGATTTTGGACTCTACTTATTTTGTTAAAGTTTGACTTAGCTGCTGTTGCCCAAGCTGCAATGCCATATTCCAGTACTGGCCTCACCCGCCCAGTATATAACTTCTTGAGAACTTTCTCATCTGCTCCCCATGTTGTACCAGCAAGCTTTTTCATGATTGCCATTCTTTGCCTTGCTCTTGTTCGATTTTTCTCAACCTGTGTCTTCCATGTCAGGCGACCATCAAAGGTGACTCCTAGATAGTTTGGATTTTCTTCATGGCGCAATATTTTTCCATTCAATACCAGCTTAGGTTGCTGAGTTTTAGTTGAGAGGGAGAACACTGTGCATGTTGTTTTCTCCTCACTTATCTTCACTAGCCATGATTTTGACAAGTCCTCTAGCGCTAATAGGGCTTGCTGTATTCTGCTGTTAGCTGTACTAATATATTCTTCAGATGTCCATATGGCTAGGTCATCTGCAAAGGATGATGTGTGTACTCTGGCTGGAAAATTTTCCGTGATGTCGTTTATATATGCTAGGAATAATGTTGGTGAAAGAACTCCTCCTTGGGGGACACCTTGCTCCAACAGCATCATTTTGCTGGTTTGTCCTTGTACTTTTGTCCTGGCAGTTCTGTTCTCAAGGTAGTGGCTGATCCATTTGTACATTTTCCCGCAAACATGCATTTTTTGCAGTTTTACTTTCAGTCCTTCCTTCCATACTTTATCAAATGCTTTTTCTAAATCTATCCAGACTGCTAGTGTGTGCTTTTTCTCTTGGAAGGCATCCTCTATTTCCTAAGCTATATAGGTTATTTGATCTTCAGTAGATCTGTACTTTCTGAATCCTGCTTGGTGAGGTGTTAAGAGTTGGTTTTCTTCCAGATGCCATGTTAGCCTGCCATTGATAATGCGTTCCATTAATTTTCCTACACAGCTAAGAAGACTGATAGGTCGATAGCCATTTGGTTCTTCCAGGTCTTTTCCTTTCTTTGGGACTGGTATTAGTATAGCTTCCTTCCATGCCTGTGGGACTATTCCCCTCTTCCAGCTGTAATTTAGGACTGCTAGTAGTTTCTTTTTTGCCTTAGTGCCTAGTCCTATTAGCATTTCATTTGTGATTCCATCCTTTCCTGGTGATGTCTTCTTTTTTAGGGTATTCATTGCCTGTTCCATTTCTTCCATTGTTAGATTTGCCATCATATATTCTGCTGCTGTCTCTGTATATGTATGATGCATCTGTTTATCTTTGATTGCTTTCTTCTGTTCGGCTGTAATATCAATGTGGTTTGCACTGGCATAGTGTTCCATTAGTGCATTTGCAGCCTTTTTTCCTGTAAGCAAGGAATTTCCTTGTTTAATTGTTATTTGTTTGTTTCTAGGTCCTTCATTGTTCATGGCTTTCACTAGTTTCCATAGTTTGTTTCCATCCCTGTCAAAATTCAGGTTTTCTGTTTTTTTCCTCCAACAATCTCTTGTTGTTTGATTTACTGTTCTTTTATATTTTGCTGAGATGGCTTTGAGAGAGATGTTCGCTTCAGTTGTTTGTTCTCTCTCTGCGGTCTTCCTAGCATCTTCAACTTTGTCCTCCAAAAATTGTAGTTCTTCAGTCCAGTATGGTTTGTAATTTTTCCTTGCTCCTCTTGGAATAGACTCAGTGGCTGCCTGTATTATTGCTCTGTTTAGACTTTCCACCATTTGCTTCATGTTGCCATATCGTGTATTTACGTTTTCACAATATTTGTCTGTTAGTATGGCAAATCTGTCCCAATCTGCTCGTTTGTAATTCCAACGGGGCAAAGGCTTTTGCTCCTGTGGAACATACTCCATATTTATTACAAGCTTGATTGGTCTGTGGTCACTACCTGCTAATTGGTCCAGCACATGGCGATCGATTTTGTGGAGGATGTCTCCTGTGCAGAAAGCTAAGTCTGGAGTAGAAGTGGTAATCCATCTTCTGGAGTAGAAGCTCGGTGTGTCATCCGCTTTGTTAAGTAGATGGAGATTTGAGTCTATTTCCCAGTCCTCCACTTCATCTCCTCTTTTGTCAGTATCTGGGTATCCCCATCTTTCTGAACGGCTATTAAAGTCTCCGACAACAATGCAATTTGTGTCAGTTATTTCCATGTTTGAGAGTGTAAGATCCTTATCTGCCGGGCTATATAGATTGTAAATTCTTATTTTCACGTCCTTTATCATTATATCAACACCTATAATTTCCGTTTGGTTGTCAGAGATCACAGATACTTCGCTGCAAGGTATTGTATTTCGTGTAAGTATTACAACTCCTCCTTTATGTCCTTCGCGGTCGAAACGTGTGGCCTGATATCCCTCGACTGAAAATGTGCGATTGGCGTTGAGGTGTGTCTCTTGAATGCATGCCACATCTATTCTATCTTTATGAAGACGCTGTGTTAGGGAGGCTTTCTTGTTATAAACTCCTTCTGCATTCCATTGTAGTATGTTGAGTGTCCGGGGTGTTTGGTCAATAGCTCTTAACCTACTCCTCTGTGCCTTGACTCCACAGCACAGGGGAAGGTGACCACCAGTAGTCATGGATGGACCCCCTCGAGGCAGGGGGCCCGGCACTATCACCGCCTGATGGGACTTCACGGGATTAGCACCATATCGATTAACTTTCATCTGTGGCATCATGAAATGATAAAGTTACGTTGCACTTCTTTGTCAAGCCTGTGGCTCAGTACATCCGATTTCGACAAGCATTTGTTCGGGATGCTTTCCCTAGCCTTTGACTGTCCCCAGTCTACCTACAAGGCAGCAGGTTTGTGCGTCACTTCGTCTGGTCCCTCTCCCTTGACCTGTCCGACATGGGTGACCCTACCAGTAGCTGTGCTACCGTCGGCATAGCTCTTGGGGTCATTGGAACGCTCAAGCCCCTCTACCTCGTCAAGGTGGACGCACGGAAGAGGGGATTTGTAGCAGTTCAATGTGAATTTATAAAATAAGCCTTTCATGCTGGTGACATTGTAAGACTTGTCTGACAGCTGACTGAACATGCCCACAAACCAGTGTGAACAGTAACAAGGTCAGCCGTCAGATTTAATGAACCTCCCGTTCTTACACACCAGCCACAAGCATCAAGACTGATGTGTCTTATTCAGGAGGAAAAAATGTGGGTTCAGGATTGTGTATTTAACTGCTGCGGAAAAAGTGAATTTTGCCCAGTGGAACTAGGCGAATTGATAATGATGGGGATGGTTTTGTGAACCAAGTCTAACCTGAGGGCAATAAAGGCTGGGCTTTGCATTATAGACGTGGGATGATCACATATATATCATGGTGACTTTGTCTCAATATGCTTAGGTCACCACGCCTTTGTCTTATTGTGATGTCTATGTCACACCAAGATGCATGTGTCTTGATTGAGGCACCTGTCTCAACAGGAGGACTGTATCACAACCGGATACTTCTATTACAATGTCTTTGTCTCAATGAAACTCTTGTCACAACAGGACAACTTGGTCTCACCTATATGACCTTATCTTGTTCTGCTGTCCTGATCTGGTAGGAATTTATATCATTGTAATATCATAACATCAAGGGGGAGCACGTGTTGATGTTTTGTTTTGTAATGACATTTGATTTTATGCAAATGTGTAAAGAAGGGATTTTGAATTTTTATGTCAGCAGGGGGCTGGATGGTGGAGTTACCTGAAGCTCATGATGCATAGCCCTATTGTCTTATCTACAGTGGGCTAATGAAGAGTTGGGAGCCTGAAACCTGACTGGTAGGAGGGTCTCCATTTCTCTCAGGGTACAAGAGGAATGATGATTCTAAAGAAATGACCCTCACCTCACGGTCACTCAGCATATGCCTGGCAGCCCAACATCTTATCATCTGTCATACAGTGTACGGTTGGATTTATCATCATGAGGAATCAGACCAACGGGTGAAGTAAGAGGTTGTGATGCTCAGATATTACCCTGAACACCAGGGACACTCAACATCATGGTATATGAGTTAGGAAACTCATCATGTAATGTCTTCAAGGGCAGTTAACTGTTATCAAGATTGATTGTCCTACCTCAACACCCTAAGGCTTGGTATACCAGGATAGGTATCCCCTGAGTGTACAACTACCAGTTTTCTATCAGCCAAATCCCAGAGGATGAACAGTAGTTGGTTAAAACCCCAAGGGGTTGATTACAACATCTTGTTCATTGATTATTAAATGGATAGAGACAAGAATTATTTTAAGTGTTTTCTGAAGGATTTGTCTGCATTACTGAAGGATGTGTTTGCACTACTGAGGGATTTGTCTGCCTTACTGAAGGATTTATGTCCACCAGTGTACGCAGAGAGTGGTGCCAGCCCTGTTCATAAGTTACAGCTAATTATGCCTGAGACTGGTCATGCTGAAATGCCTTGTTGACAATAGTTGAGAATCTGATATAATTAACCAGAGCTGCTGGATGGCCGTCATCTTTTTCATTGTATTCGATGATGTAGGGAATTACCTTCTGCCCAGTCTGAAGAGGACCTCCTATATTGTTTGACTGACCCCCAGCCTCAGCTTCACTGGGTCATATAGTTTACTTAGATCTCAGGTCATGGTTATGTCCTCTCAGGATCTCACTATGAGAGCAAATAACAGGGTTGAGCCAAGATTGTTGACTGTGCTGTTGACTTTCCCTAAATTAAATCATTGGTGGAATGGGATATGTTACAGAAGAAGATTTCCCAGTGCAAGTTGAGAGAACATATCAGTTTGATAAAACTATTTTGGTGAATTTATAGATGAGAGACTGTTATCATCAATATGCAGATAGATTCAAAGAATTATTGATTTAATAATTTATGCATTTTTTGGCTGGTAATTTTGGGGAAAACAGATGGTATACACTAATTTTGTCATTTATGTGTTTGTAATTGATGGAGGGGATTTAATATCCACAGGCCAAACAGATAATTTCCCCACAACCCACCAAGTGTTCTCATTAAATGGTTGGGTTGAAACCTGGAGTTTGTGTTTATAACTTGTAGAAGTTTTGTTCAAAAGTGGTGTTCACATTTGTGATGTAATACTATGTTACATTAGGATTTCATCATGGTGAGGAGGGACCCATACACATAGACACATTATAATTTTATATGGAGTGAGTTTTCTTCCTCTAGGTGTCTGTGGTATATTTCCCTGATCATTTTGCCTTCCAAAGGAGGCTCTTTCTTTACAAAAATCGTGTAGGACTTGAATACATTAGGTTCTGTTCTTCATGTTGGGGGTTTTGGAGCCATTCATAGGCTTCCTAAGGAAGAATGATTAATATTGATAACCCATCCGGGATGTCCCTAGTCATAAGACCACTTTTCTCATTAAAAAAAAAAAAACCCTCACAGGCACCCATTCTTCGCCATGTACTATGTCCTCTAGAGCCATGTAAACACACCCATCCACACAAATGTAAACACACCCATCCACACAAATGTAAACACACCCATCTACAAAAGTGTAAATACACCCATCTACATATATGTAAACAAACCCATCCACACAAATGTAAACACACCCATCTACAAAAGTGTAAATACACCCATCTACATATATGTAAACACACCCATCTACATATATTTAAGCAAACCCATCAGTAGACATGTAAAAATACCAATCTACACACCTGTAAACAAAACCATCTACATACATATATATCAACAAACCCACCTACATACATACATGTAAACAGTCTACAGCAGTGTTTCCCAATGTGGGGCCCACGCCCCACAGGGGGGCAATTCGATTCTTAAGGGGGGCAATTCAAAAATGGAAGAAATTGGCTGGATATAACAAAAAGGCAGACTTGAGACTGAAGTTAACTAAATTGGAACCTGACATAAAATCTCTTTGCAGCAAGCATCAAGTCAAGGATCTCACTGAAGTTAAATAATAAATAATTAAAATAATATAGAAAAATCTTTCATTAAAATTATTTTGTACTTGAATTTCAGTTCTCCATTATATGTTTTAAAAATTTACTTACTGTAAGAGAGCTCAATAATTTCCTAGTGATTTCTTCCTAAAACCTATCAATCAAGTTTCTTTAGTGAACATTTCAATTTTTGAATATAAAAAATAATGTATATATTGGGGGGGGGGGGGGGGGAGAAGAGAAAAGAAGGGAGGGGGGGGGGGCATAAGAATTTTAGAAAGGCTTAGGTGGGGCATAGCACAAAAAAGGTTGGGAAACACTGGTCTACAGACATGTAAACACAACAATCTACAGACATGTACAGAAACCCATCTACAGACATGTACAGACACCCATCTACAGACATGTAAATAAACCCATTGACACACATGTAAACAAACCCATCTGCATACAAATATGTAAATAAACCCATCTGCATACAAACATGTAAACAAACCCAATGGAAACAAACCCATCTGCATACAAACATGTAAGCAAACCCAATGGAAATAATCCCATCTGCATACAAACATGTAAACAAACCCAATGGAAATAATCCCATCTGCATACAAACATGTAAACAAACCCAATGGAAATAATCCCATCTGCATACAAACATGTAAACAAACCCAATGGAAATAATCCCATCTGCATACAAACATGTAAACAAACTCAAATGGAAATAAACCCATCTACATACATACATGTAAACAAACTCAAATGGAAATAAACCCATCTACATACATACATGTAAACAAACCCAAAGGAAATTAGAACAAACAAGGCTATAATACTTGAGAGGTAACACACTGAAGATGAGAAAGTTGTCAGCACCAAAAAACAAAAAACAAAACAACAACAATGCCAAGACTTGCTTTTAATTTCTATCAAACAATGGAATTAATTTGATGACACAGTAAGATGAAAAACAAATAAACCAAATTGTAAAAATATATATCAAATGAGCAAATTTGCAATGAAATAGTAAGATGAAAATTGGGGATGGACAGGGCATTTATTATGGAAATAGAAAACAAATGCATATCAAAATAATATGGACTGTACTCTATGAGAAATAATAATATGTCGAACAATAATTATTTTAGGAAAGTAAAGAGACAACACAGCTGCCAAACACATTTCAGATAGAAATCAATAGAGTACTACTGTTCTAGACTAATGTTTCACTGGGAACATAAAGGACCAAATGTTAGAAAATATCAATTAAAAATATATTATCACTGTAAAACAAATTTAAAAGAACAAAGAGCAACAGATAGTAAAATCTTACAGTTTTTCATCAGACAATATGTCACGCTCCTCGATCTGGGCAGAGATGTTTCTGTGATATAAATAATAAACGATATGAACATTGTGTGCATCTGTCAAAGACAAACTTAGTATGCATAGAACACAAACACATATTCTTCTCCAGCTTTCTTCCATTGCCATCTTGCTTCATATATTTCTAAAATGCTAATATTATAATTTGAATAACAAAGACACAAACCAAAGATTGTATGATTTATTGCTTGGCATATTTCGCTGCATCTCGTCAGGTAAATACTGAATACGTCGCATGTATGTATGTAGATGTGTGACTTCTGCAACATGTACCTGATGAGATGCAGCAAAATATGCCATGCAATAAATCGTACAATCTATGGTTTGTGTCTTCGTTATTAAAATTCACTATGGGAAAACATTGCTTTAATATTATAATGTTTCATTTCCCCTGTCATCTGAGTTATCTTTTCTAGATCATTACTGGTTTAGACATTCTAGTTGCAAAATCTGGCGATTTTGTGAAAAGATTTGGTGAAAGAAGGCAAGTCAGTGATCCAGGTTCCTTTCAGCTTTCTGTACACTGAGCCATTCTTCTAGGTGAAGAGCCTCATTTCATCTTGGTTGGCTGAATTATTTTTCTTGTCTTTCCTGAAGATGATTCATGATTGCTCAGTTTGTGCAGCTAAGATATGGGATGAGATAGTCAGTTTCAACCCTCCTTGGCCATACCTGATGTTACATTGTGTAAGCTGGTATATTTGTTATTATTAAGAGGCCAGGACAAAAAGAAAACTCACTATGAACACCACAAGGCACAGCCAACATTCTTGGGTCATGTTTAAATAGATGTGAGAGTTGGAACATATAGCAACCGGTGAGATTAACAGAACAAGAGAAAAAATGGTGGAGAGAACATACACTGAGCATTTCTGCATCATGCTGGGAAAGTTAGTACTAGAGAATGATGATAAATTGTGCTGGAGGCAAGATAACCATGCCAGATGGCATGTCACTTAGAGAATGTTCAGGATAGCCCATGATTCATCATCATCAAGTGCCCTGCCAGCTGGCGTAGGCATTCATGGCTTTCCACAGATCTCGGTCTTTGGTGTTCTGGATCAATTCTGCTGATGATTTTTCTCCATGCCACAGTCTCAATCTATCTAGCATCATTTCTCTTGGTCTGCTTCTGACTCTCTTCCCCTCGATCTTTCCAGTTGTCACGATGTTCTCCAATGCCTCTCTTCTCATCACATGACCGAAGAAATCTGTTTGTCACTTTCTTATTGTTGTATATCATGTTCTAGAACATAGAAGCACTATTGGCCGTGTGGATTTAAGACCAGAACTAACGGAATATTCCTGTGGGCAAGATGGTTATTCAAGAGAAAGCAAAGTCTAGGCACTACGTTTTGGTTTTGCCGTATATTACTGGAGATGTATTTGCGTTAATTTTCGGTTTCTTGTTTTTGTCTCTCCGATTTAAGGATATATTGAGTACTGGTGACATTAAATTCCCCGATTATTTCAAGATCGCACTAAAACAGAAACCGATTACTGGATATTATGTTTGCCTCCACGAGCTACGAATCTATACCTTTCATTTTCTCCAATCCGTGTCCTGAACAGAAGTATAGACAGACTTTATAAGTCAATTCCGTTTTAACTAGACTTTGTGCATTGTTCTAGTATGTTTTTTTTTAACTTTATCATCCATTTTTACTTATGATTATGTAGTTTTCAACTATTAGAGTTGGCAATCCCTTATCAAACTGAAATTATAAAGACGGCATGCTGTATATTGTGGTATTTCAATGGCGGGACATGGCAGTTGTCATCCAACTATGAACATTTAATATTGTTATGGAATATTCATGGCAATTGCAATGCCAATGATTGCATGTTTGCATTCAACACCCATTATAGTATTTATGTGTTAATTTTTATCACTCTACTTGGGACCACATCATTGATAATTTTGCATCTTTCCAACGGGACTTCTTTTGTCAAAATTCATCTACGTCGGTGGCCTAGCGTTGTTGACATGACCGCGCGTGTTAGTCACGCACTGCATCTGACGTCATCAATGACGTCGAGATGTGTATATATTTGTGTACGTGTGTGTATATATATATAAACTGGCAGAGTTACCTGTTCTTGAATTAGACAGCGGCTGTGTTAATCTCCTTGACGACAGTGTAACCAACAGTTGTGTGAGTGTGTAGGAAGGGTCACAAAAAGTGGAAAGGTCAAACCCGTTTTCTTCTATATGTTCCTGTTATATGATAAACTGACACACAAACTTTAATATTAAAGGCTTAAAAATTACCTATAGACTTGAATAAGGTGCCGTTGGATTTGTTTTTTCAGGAGCAATGTAGAAAATATTATTAAAGTGGCCAGCAAAGTCTCTCTATGATGATATAGCTAAGAAAGTGAGTGAGAGCAGTACTAGTAGTGCTGATGATAGTTTTGGAGCGAGTCGTGGTTGGTTTGAGCACTTTAAGAAGCATTCACACCTGCACAACATTCAGACAACAGGTGAAGCGGCCGTGCTTGATACTGCAGCCGCAGAGCGTTTCCCTGCAGAGTTAAAGGCCATGACTGAGGAGGGTGGTTACTGTGCAGCAGATATTGGACAAATTTTGTGTTCAAGCAGAGAAGAGCCAGGAAAAGAGGCAGGAAGATGTTACAGTTTCATCCTCAGATAAAGAGGCAGAATTTAATGCCTCTACGTCCCAATAATTCTACCACAACCCACCTCTATTTAGCCAATAAAAATAAACATTACATAATACACTATATTTCATTTAATTCTATGGGAAATAGTGTTTCGCCATATGTCGTTTCACTTAAAGTCACGTTTTCCAAGAACGTAACCCCCGGTGTTAACCGGGGCCTTCCAGTATAAAATACAGTATTTTACACGTACAAAAAGAGTAATTTATCTCACTCAAATCTATGCATACAATTTACCTCACAAACAACTGCACAAGATTTCTAAGGACTTTTGGAGATTTCACAAAGGAAACCATCGACTTCAACAGCAGCAAATCATCAACACCGGACATGTTCTTAGTTGCCTGGATGAATATACCAAGATCATATACTTCAAAACCTGGCCATCTCTGGTTAGGTGTGTGTATAGGAAATATATCCATAAAATGCTGAACAGGAAAAGTTACTCAAGCTATGGACACATTCTAGAAATAACAAAGACTAAATAGAATGTCAGGGAGTCTGGAGGCATGGACAAGGGACATTGCCTTCTCTTTCATGAGCACAGATCCATCAGTCTACACTACAGCATCATCAAGTAAAACATGAGAATCTATCACATGTTTAATTTCCAGATCCACCCTCCTGCCGCAAGACTCTCAGATGTAGATTGGCATTGGAATAGGGGGCCACAATGCAGAGGTTAAACAGTACCAGGAATCATTGGTACAACACCAGCAAACAAAGTCATATTTTTGAGATCATGCGGCTTTCTTGTGGCAGCATGCAGAAGTCAGTCATGGACCATTTCACTATTACCTCCCTCGATGTGTCTCCACCTTGCCGTGGTGGGGGAGCTTGCGTGTCCCATCGACCCCATGTGCTTGCCGATGGATGAAAACTACACATCGGACAGCTTATGGGATAGGGGCCAGACTAAGAGAGACACAACCTGCTGCTCTGCAGGTAGACTGAGGATAGCAGTCAAAATTTTTAATCAGGCGCACGAAGGCAGTTCTTGGTCCGGACAATACTAAGGCTCTCTGTCGAGGGTTTAGGCCTCTAAGTCACAAACCCTCGGGTGTGAGAGCTGGGCCGATACCCACCTACCGAAAAATAGTACCGAAAAATAGAGGTGGCATACTGAGCACGCTACATGCCCAGTTCTGATACTTGTTCGAAGGCTCTCAGCTGGGGGATATGAGGGATTCCTGGATGAGAGGGCCTGGCCGTTTCTCGTTCACTGCTGCACGGAGGTAAGGTGCTGAGCCGGCAGCACATGTAGCCTACCACGTGAGCAAGTACTAAAATGCAGAAAGTGTCCCAGTCGAATGAAATGGTTACGAAAACTGTCTGTATCTAACTCATGGAGTGTAGACAAAAGTGAAAAACGTCTCAATAACACGAAATGGAACGCACGGCTAGCGAATCCATTGCGTGGTCCGAAGTCAAAAGCAAAAGCTTACCGAGTGGATGTCGCCCGCAGTCTGACCGTTCCTGGTGTGTGCTTGAGCGACCAGTGACAAGCGAGATGCCCAACACATGGAAGTGAGGAACTAAAGCAGCCATGAGCAGGACGTCATAACTCCTTGGGTGAGCCCAGTCTCAGAGCAATATGTGCCGGCTCTGCAATTATGGAAGCCTCCTTGGATAGCTTTGGATAAGCCCATGGTCTGCCCCTGCCTTCTCTAGAGGGATGACAGTGATGTCGAGGATCGTTCTATCCTGACCAGCTGAGATGTGGGCGACATCACAACAAAAAGTCTAACGTGCCTCGAAACCCGAGGAAGGCTAACCTCACTAAAAAATGCCCGCCGAAGCCGGAAGTGCCGTCCTATGGGTGGCTAAATAAAAATTGGCACTACGCATTTACGTACGAGTGAAATGTCTCGTCGAATGTCTCTCGTGCTAGGAACAGCTCTGACTACCTAGTTTCCGAATGCCGCTCTTGTTCGGAACAGCTCTGACTAGGTAGTATTCCGAATGTCAGTCGTGCCTGGACCAGCTCTGACGGACGCAACGACAAGCACATGTCCGTGACGAAAACTCGCTGAGTGGATACCGTCTGCAGACCTGTCTGGTTTGTGCGGGAACGTCCCGGGGTTAACGAAGTGCCCAATATATTAAAGTGAGGAATTAAAGCAGCCATGAGCAGGACATGACGATTCCCTCGGTGAGCCCAGCACCAGAGCATTATGTGTCGGCTCTGCAATTATGGAAGCCACCCAGGATGGCGGAAAATGCTATGGACTGTCCCTGCCTTCCTTTGAGGGATGACTGCGAAGTCTTCGACTGTTCCAACTCGACCAGCTGGGAGGTAGACGGTACCACAAAAATGAGAGTCTCCCAGGAATGCTAACCTGGTCAAAAATGCACGCAGAAGCCGGATGTGTTGACCTAAGGGTTTCGACCCAAGGGTGCCTAACGCACACCGCAATCACATCTGAAAAAACACTCCGGATGAATGCAAAGAAGAAGAAGATTTCACTATTACTACAGAAGAAACATAGGGATTTTGGGTTAGTTGTGACAGAAAAGTTCTCAGATCATCATGGATCATTTCATTATTACTACAGAAGAAACATAGGGATTTTGGGTTAGTTGTGACAGAAAAGTTCTCAGAACATCATGAACAAGAAGAACAAAAACAATGACATTCTACAAGTTTAAACACAGAATCCATAAAACAATATGTTGCACAAATTATTGCCTGGCATATTTTGCTGCATCTTGTCAGGTGCATACTGCAGAGTTGTAATCACATGAAGTGAATAAATTAATAATACTCGAGCTGAAACAATTAAAAAACATTGTCACAGATACTGTTCGAATGTGGGGCATCTGCTAACCCCACAAAAATTTCCCTTGGTTTGCATAAAACTGGTTGGAACCGCCTAATTATGGTGAGACGTTAGCAATTAGGCGGTTCCAGCCATGATGAAAGCAGCATTCTGCGAAGGACCTGTTACATGATGGTGACGACACAGAAGAACAAACTATAAACATGTGTGAGCAACCATACAACCACGTACACTGCAACAGCTGGTCATATGTCAAGCTAGATAAACTGACTCGTCCAACACCATACATACTAGAACATTCCTAGGAACAAGAACAAATGTAAACACCAACAGTTTGCTGGAAAACTGCCATTTAGAAACACACAGAAACAGTTCTGGCAGAAAATGACATTTTGGCAAAAGATATACATGAAAATAAGTCACACCGCCTGCAGCAAGGGATAGTGCCTAGGAGCTTCTATATTATGGGTGAAGGCAAGGCAGGTATTTAATCTGACAACACGCCAATCCTGATTTCAAATAATTTGAATTAACATTTATTGTGATGCACGAAAAACGATTCCAAACATTACGTTCACTTTAAATGTAACATAATAACAACATTAAACATTACTGACACTTAACACAAACAAACAATTTACACATCCAAAGTTATAATGCAAAAGTTTCAACTGACAATGGAAGTGGCCAGAAAAGAGCTGCATACCAAGGGCACACATTTTCTTATCAACACTGAACTGGCACAATTAGTTGTCAAATGATGGGTTCATTACAGAGGAAACAGAAACAACTATGTAAAATGAAACAAGATAAACTTGAAACCAAAAAAAATATTATTTCCAAAATAAAGTTTACTTGTTTCAGACATACTTGCAAAGACTGTAGAGACACCATCCAAGAAGCCTCACTGCCATTCATGTTTAGTGACTTGTTCAATGACATCATCTCTGCAAAATATCAAAGTGACAACATTAAGAAAAAAAATCACATAAAATGAAAAATAAAGAGAGCTGAGATGTCAAAGCGTACCAATACCTTTCAGTAATTAAATGTGTCTGTCTTCAAGCTATCTTCTAATTACCTGTATGTTACCAGGACCCTTAAGCTCAGCACAGAATTAATATACAAGGTATAATTTATACATTTAGTTAGTTCATGTCCTTTTACAGGATGTTGCAATCAACTCCAGCATTTATTGGCAGTTTGTGACTTACTTAACTGGGCAATTTTACATTCAGTAGTTTGCCATTGCTTTTTAACTGGTCCGATGCCTAATACAATTAAAATCTCACAAAGTGCCTCCAAGTTTCCCCCAGCTGACTTCAAACCCTTGGCTCAGTATGTCGGGCAGAAGTGGAGCCTGGCTTCACACTCACCCCTAAGCCACAGACAATCTAGACAAGGCAGATATATTCTATTGGCTCTGTGGCAAAGGGTTTACGGACAAAATTCATAATCCCGCATTCGAAATACAGCTGCGGGCGATTTGGCAGCAGATCACCTTGCATCGGTGTTTTACAAAATGGTATCTTCTTCTTCTTCTGCGTACATCCTGAGAATTTTTTCAGATGTGATTGTGTTGTGCCTGTTTACAGCAGAGCTGCATTCCTGCGCAGGCCGACACACCAGACTTCTGCAGCTATTTGTTGACTGGGTTAACCTTCCCGGGCAAAATGGTATGAGTGTTGGTCGTTTAGAAAGCAATGGCAAACTACTGAATGTAACCACGCCAAGAAATCACAAACAGCCAAAAAATGCTGGGGTTGACTGCGACGTCCTAGAAGAAAATGCAACTAACTAAAAGATATATTCTACTTGTCTGAAGCTAGTACAATACCAACAGAGCAGCACATTCATGGCTTCACTTACTGAGGGATCAGCCATGACATCTTCTAGGACTGAAAGAGTTAATGGCACCATGCATACACATCAACTGACTCACCAGGGAAGTGACATCGATTGTGCTGTGCTGTTGATGATTTAAGTTAAGGATGTAAGAAGGAAACAAACTGAAACTGCATCCCTACAGTTTGCACTTTACAGTCCTACACTCAACATCTGCTGAGAGAGAATCAATGGGCCGCATTCTACTCTAGTTAATCAATCAACTGCTAATCTCTAAAATTAACTTCAAATGTAAATAGCAAAACACTATCTACTTTCTGAATGGCTGATGCTTCATACCATCACCATCAAAGCCATCTGCTTCTAAAACGTCTCCAGCTACTTCAAACCCTTGACTTGAGAATTCTTCAAACCCTTGACTTGAGAATTGAACACCTGGAAAGGTTAACCCGGTCAACAGATGCCTGAAGAAATCGGATGTGTCAGCCAAAAGGTGCAAATATCGCAGCTCTGCTGTAAACTGGTACAACGAAATTACATCTAAAACAACATTCCGGATCAATGCAGAAGAAGAAGAAACCCTCGACTCAGTATGTGGAGAAATAGTGACCTTGCTATGAAATGACCCAATTAGGCACAGTGGGAGCTAAATTTGTTGAGTGGATATGTAAATTTCTCCTAACATAACTCGATGCTAAAAAGTGGATGTTTGATGGTATATCGAGACAAATGAGGCTTGCAAAGTGTGTGCTTTCTTAGCAGAAAAAAACTGCAATTTTCTTTCCGTGAAAAAATAGTTTACTGCAGAGGATTGTATTTATAAGTCATCATTCATTTACATATGCAGACTGGCATAAGTGATCAATATTCGCCACATCTTGCGATCTCCAACAGCGTGTTTAAATTCAGCGCTGGCACTCTTCCATGCCATGACTCAAGGTTGCCAAGAATTTTCTTTTGCTATTTTCCACTATCTCTTTCCACAAATCTTTCTAGTTGTTACAATATGTTCTAGTTTTGGTCTTCTCATAATAATGTGGCCTGAAAACAAATGACGACTGCTTCTCTTAGATATTCTTAGATATTAGATATTCTTAAGTTGATCTTAGATACTTTTGAAATATAAAAGTATAAATTCAGTGTTCTTTTATCAGTGTTGGTGTAATTTTTCATACATTTTAAGGAACTAGCATAATAAAATTATTGCTCCCCCGATGTGTCTCCACCTTGCCGTGGTGGGGGAGCTTGCGTGTCCCATCGACCCCATGTGCTTGCCGATGGGTGAAAACTACATATCGGACGGCTCGTGGGATAGGGACCAGACTAAGAGAGACACAACCTGCTGCTCTGCAGGTAAGACTGAGGATAGCAGTCAAAATCAGGCAAACGATCCCTAAAATTTCAGTTCGGGCATAACCTCTAAGGCTCCCATCCGAGGTGTATGGCTGAACGTCTCTAAGCCATAAACTCTCGGAAGTGAGAGCCTGGCCGATACAAAACACTAAAGGCTCCCTGTCGAGGGCTGTGGCTGAACGTCTCTAAGCCACAAACCCTCGGACTTGAGAGCCAGGCCTATATCCACCTTTCGAAAAATAAAGGCGTGATACTGAGCAAGCTACATGCTCAGGTCTTATACAAGTTCGAAGGCTCTCAGCTGGGGGATATGAGAGATTCCCGGATGATAGGGCCAGGCCGTTTCTCGTTCACCGCTGCACGAAGGTAAGGTGCTGAGCCGGCAGCACAAGTAGCCTACCTCGTGAGCGAGTACAAAAAGTCAAAAAGTGCCTCAGTCGAAGAAAATGGCTGCGAAAACTGTATCTAACTCATAAAGAGTGTAGACAAAAGTGGAAGAACGCCTCAATGACGCAAAATGGAACGCACGGCAAGCGAACCTATTGCGTGGTCCGAAGTCAAAAGCAAAAGCTTACCGAGTGGGTGTCGCTTGCAGTCTGACCGTCCCTGGTGTGTGCTTGAGCGATCAGTGGCAAACGAGTTTCCCAACACATGGAAGTGAGGAACTAAAGCAGCCATGAGCAGGACGTGGCAACTCCTCGGGTGAGCCCAGTCACAGAGCAATATGTGCCGGCTCTGCAATTATGGAAGCCCCCTTGGATAGCGAGGGAATGCTCATGGTCTGCCCCTGCCTTCCCTTGAGGGCCGACCACGATGTCGTTCATCGTTCTATCTTGACCAGCTGAGATGTTAGCGACATCACAACAGTCCAACGTGCCCCGAAACCAGAGGATGGCTAACCTCATTAAAAAATGCCCGCTGAAGTCGGAAGTGTCGTCCTACGGGTGGCAAACTAAATATTGACACTACGCAATTACGTCCGAGTGAAATGTCTCGTCCGAATGTCTCTCGTGCTAGGAACAGCTCTGACTACCTAGTTTCCGAATGCCGCTCTTGTTCGGAACAGCTCTGACTGGGTAGTTTTCCGAATGTCTATTGAGCCTGGAAAAGCTCTGATGGGCGCAACGACAAGCACATGTCCGAAAACTCGCTGAGTGGATGCCGTCTGCAAACCTGTCTGGTTTGTGCGGGAATGACCCGGGGAAGCGAAATGACCAATATATTGAAGTGAGGATTTAAAGCAGCCATGAGCAGGACGTGACGATCTCCCTCGGTGAGCCCAGATCCAGGGCGTTATGTGTCGGCCCTGCAACTATGGAAGCAACCTTGGATGGCGGAAAATGCTATGGACTGTCCCTGCCTTCCTTTGAGGGATGACCGTTGTCTTCGACCGTTCAACCTTGGCCAGCATGCTTGCAGATGGCATCACAAAAGTGAGAGTCTCCCAGGAATGCTACCTGGTCAAAAAAGCATGCTAAAGTCGATGTGTTGGCCTACGGGTTTCGGCCCAAGGGCGCATAACAGACACACCGCAATCACATCTGAAAAAAACACTCCGGATGAACGAAAAGAAGAAGAAATTATTGCCAAGTCACTTATTCTCTGACACTTCATGTTCACGGTTGCAATTTTTCAGTGCATAACTAAACTGATGCAAATTTGCCTAAATCTGTATACAGTTTGAAGACATGGAGAGTAACATAGTTGAAATATTACATTTGACATCAGCTTCCCATATGTACGAAATATTTTGTATAGTCAGGTGACGCAGTGAGATGCCAAATAGGCCATTATTAATGAAAGTTGTAATTTGAGTCACTGACTCATTCTTAATTATATAAATCATTACTACAGAAAAAGGATTCATTACATTGCTTCATTATAATGGCGAGATGGACATATAATCAGATTGCTACTGGTACTATTGGTGTTGGAACTCTTCGCTGGCTGCTGAGGATGGGGACGGAGCGTTTTTGGGAATGCCCCGAATGCTGTGATGTCGGTTCCTAAATCAATCAATCAATCAATCATTGCTTCATTATATATCAAACTTTTTTGTTATATGTTGTCATCCATTAACAATATGGTTTTGTTGTTTGCATTCTCTGTCCAGTGTAATGCAGACTGACCCCTCTCTCTGCCTGCCTAGTTTACTTCAGAGAAAAGGTAACACCAATACGTCTGAACAAAACAAGCTGCAGAAGCTGCCGGATCAGCAAAGCAATGCTCTAACTCAGTAACTCTCCACCTGTCAGAGCTTCCATCCTAGACCAGTTGCAGATTAAGGATTAGGGCCTGTATTACAATATGTTTTCAAAAATGTTGCTACAATTACAAGCCACTTCAGTAACATTTTCTAAATAACTTTTTAATTATGAAACCTGCATAGTTGGATGCCTCTTGAAAAAACAAATCCAATGGTACTGGGATACTTTTTTCAAGTCTGTAGATCAATTCTAAGCCGAGATAACATTAATATAATATAATATAATATTATTAATGTTTGTATGTTAAAATTTAGTTGCATATCCTTTATAGAACTCTTTACTCCAAATGAAACAACTGATCCACAATAAATAAATGAACTTCTATTTGCAGACGATCAGTGCCTGTTTTACAGCGATGAGTGCAGACTACAAAATCATATTACTAATCTGAGTTCAACCTGCAGCAGATACAATATGAGTATAAACACAGCCATAACCGAAGTAATGCAAGTTAGCAGATCGCCGGGCCCACTAGGTATACAGATAAATAGCACAACTCTGAAACAAGTTAAAGAATTCAAATATCTTGGAAGTATGATTAGACAGAGAAATCAAAATCACTGGGAGTCTCCGTGGTGAAGTGGTTAAGCCGTTTGACTCGGGCTCCAAAGGTTGTGGGTTCGATTCTGAGCCCCGTACTTCGGTCCACGAGTTAAATTTTTCGGAGACTCCTGTGGGTCATCATTTGAGCTACGGCATTCGTGCTTTGCGCGACACTTTCCGCGCTGCGGAAAGAGACCGAGCCATATGGGATAAACCCCTGTGCAATGAAGTTGACCCTGTCGACTTTTAAGCGACTTTTTAGAAATCAAAATCAGATGTCAAAAAACTAGTGCACTTACATATCAACTATCACCCATACTGAAACATCCAAATATACCCATGTCCGCAAAACGACAGATAATAAACAGCATATTTACACCAACCCTATGCTACCAATGTCAAACTTGGACTTTATCCAAATTACACCTTCGCAAAATCAGCACCTGCGAAATGAGATGCCTGAGGAGAGCTGCCAACTTAACAATCGGAGACCGAGTAAGAAATTCTATTATCAGACAGACAGTGGGATCAACATCTTGTACCACATTTATTGAAAGACAGAAGATCAAGTGGTGTGGCCATGTGGTTAGAATGCAACACCAACAACAACCATCACTGGTCTTACATCAAAGATCATCTGCTACGAGACCAAGAGGACGTCCAAGAAGAAAATGGATTGACGACATCAAAGACATTGTACAAACACATGGAATAACACTATCCAGTGCCGCCCACCGGGCGCTGGAGTGCAAATTATTACTCCCCATGACGCCTGATGGCAGAAGTGGAAGATGATGATGATGATCCTTTATAGGACGTAGCAGTCAACCCAAGCATTTTTTGGTTATTCCTGATTCCTGGGAAAGTTTACGTTCAGTAGTTTGCCATTATTTTTTGAACGACCGGTACCCGTACCATTTCACACAAAAACCCAACATAAGGCGGTCTTGCTGCCAAATCGCCCACAGCTGTGTTTCGAACACGGAATTACGAACTGCGTCGTAAACCCTTCGCCACGGAGCCGGCTTTGTGTGTTAGTTATTAATTAATTAATAATAATTATTTAATAATAATAAAATGAAAACAGAGTAAAATACTGTTTACTATTTACGCACTTGACTTTGTCTTAGACTTTGATAAAATGTGGAATACACTTAAAAATCACTGTTTTAACACTTGAATTGTAACATTGTTTATTAGTGAGTCGTACACTACGGGTCTAGTCTAGGAGTGTGTACCTTACCGGTTCGCAGTCCCTCCCTCTCTTACCCACACACGTCACGACTGTATTAATTTAAATGGAGTGACTATTCGCAATGGAATTGCGAACAGAAAAAAATTACATTCGCAATCGAAGTAGATCACGTGATTATTCCTATGCATGTGTCCATATTACAATATTTTGTTGATCCGTTAACGTGTCCTGAGTATAATGGTTAGTGTTTCCACCTGGTACACGGGAGCTCGAGGTTCGATTCCCAAACGGGGAGGTGATGTTTTTTTTTTTCCATTTTCAGGAGTTAGGTGACACCAATGCTAGTCTGATGATTTCGCTTTAGGCATATGTTTTCTACGGATTTTGTGTATTAGGTGTTGTTTATCTTGCTCCGCAAGACCTGCACACTTGTCTTTCTGTTCTTATCTGTCCTCTACTTTTGTTGTCTTGGGAAAGGAGCTTAGCCACCCGAACACGAGTGTTCTCTCTCTCTCTCTCGCTCTAAGTCTCGATCTCCCACCTCTCCCTTTCTTGTCTTTATCACTCTTTAATGTCTTTCAATACATCTTTCTCATATCTCTAATGTCTCTCACACTATCTTCGTTATCTATCTCTCTCCTCTCTCTAGTCCACCTGCTTCAGATATACCGGGTTTTCCTGCGCTTTATATGCGTAGCATTTCCTTATCCTTGTTTATTTATTAATTAATGAGGCCAGTCAATCGAAAGCCTGGTGTTTGCATTGCCTAATCATGTCTTGCTGAGGCGAAGCATATTACTGTCAGCTTGGACCAGAACAGAGTCACTCAGATAGGATGCAATGGAGGCCATAGAAAGTGTCAAATTAAGAGAATCATCACTGCTGCGATATTATCAGGACATAAATAGTAGGACGGTAACGTAAAAAAATGGATGCCTGGTAACAGTAAGTGTACAGAAATGAAAGTTAACAATTCTTGAACTCGCCTGGGGACAGAATTATTTGTTGGGTTCGTTAATTTGTATTGGGGATACCTGTTCTGAAAAATTATTCTTGATATTTAAACAGGACTAACGTAATGTAAAAATAAAATGGGATGCCAAAAGAACGGACAGAAGTAAGAAGAAGAGTGATTCATTAAAAATTACGGAAAAATCGGTATAATTAAACTCGCAACAGTGAACATTCCTATTTAAATTAACCACCTTCTTAGACTTCTTGGCACTCTTCCGAATGACGGGTCTAAATAGTTCCGCAGTGAATGATAAATCTTAGGTGTAAACAGTTTCCCTTACAGGGCCTCATTGGGTGATTGGAGTTATTTCCCCATTTCCCGCGGATAGCTTGCTACACACAGATTAATACGAAACACAGCAGAATGTTCACGTTGCCAACGTCCGATGTCATTAGTTTCGCGGGTCGAATGTTTTGACAGATTTTCGTGGCGGTGTTGTCAATGTCATAGTCGTTGCAGTGTACGAACAGGTTCGTTCTTTGCCAACTCCCAACTCCCAAGAGAAAAAGTTGTGATGATAATGGACCTCAGAGCCACATATTTTAACCCCGGGACTGCCACAGGGATCTGCAATCTCACCGGTGCTCTTTAATGTGTATATGAGCAAGATTGCATACCTGGGGTTGGAAGGATTCTAACATTTGCAGATGATATTCTTGCATACAGGCAGGGGAGAAATAGGGATCAAACAGCCCAGGAGCTACAGGTGACAGTAGACAAAGTGATTGACTGGTGCACTGAAATGAGTGCTGGCATCAACCCGGAAAAGGCGGCTGTGTTGTGGTGCTCTCTGGACAACAGGATTGTGAGAGATGATGCCCCAAGCCTCACGATAGATGGTAGAAGCGTCAACAGAGAGAACAAACTGAAGTATCTGGGAATCATATTTGACAGGAGTCTGTCCTTCAAGGACCATGTGGAGACGGTTGTGACAAGATCTCAAAAGGGACTCAATGCAATTAAAATTATGGCTGCAATGGACACAGAGCTGAGAATGCTCTTCACACTATACCAGCACTTGATCCTCTCAGTGATTGATTATGGACTAGGACTGCTCACTGTCTCAAAGAGTCAGCTGGTGAAATTAGAGCGCATACAGAATGAAGCTATGCGGGTCATTCTGGGATGCACCAGAGACACTCCAGTAGTGTGTATGCGTTACATCCTTGGTCTGCCTACTGTTGCTGGTAGGCACAAGGTGATGCAAGCGAAGGCATACCTCAGAGTAGCTGCAGACACAGATCACCCGTTGCATGAGGCGCTGGTTGCAGCCACCATGGTGGAATGGAGAGGTCGAGAAGGCATGGCTGGGAAAGAGGCAGGTTGTCAAAGACTGGCAAACATGCCACAGGTTGAGTTGGCGAACCTGAAGACCGAGGTCCATAGGACGACGACTTTATTCAAATCCTGTGCCAAACAGGCCAAGGCCGAGAAATGGGACGAGTTCTGCAGGAAGGTGTGCTCCAAGCGACCTCTTACGACATTCTGACGCCTCCATAAGAGCATGAACGGTGCTGCACAACGTAGGGGTATTCCAGACTTTCAAGGCGGGAGTCTTCGTGGCGAAGTGGTCAAGCCGTTTAACTCGGGCTCCGAAGGTTGTGGGTTCGATTCTGGGCCGCGATTCTGTTCACGAGTTACATTTTTCTAAGACTCCTGTGGGTCGTCGCTACAGCTACGGAGTTCGTGCTTTGTGCGACGCTTTCCGCGCTGCGGTAAGAGACCGAGCCATATGGGATAAATCCCGGTGCAATGAAGTCGACCCTGTCGACTTTTAAGCCACTTTTTTTTTAAAGGCCTCACATGGAAAAAGTTGGATGCGGATAAAGGTAAGGCCCTTCTTGCACGCTACATAGAACAGACTGACCAGAAAGACGAGCCCACCAGACAGAGGACCACAACGACACTCTCTCAGTTGTGCGAGGGGGTCGGGACAGATGAAGAATGGATAATCACAGCTGAGATAATGCGTGCGATGTTCAAGAAATCACCTAACACCGCCCCAGGCCCAGACGGCATCCGATATGGTGACCTACTGGTGATATCAGATGATGACATGGAAGAACTGGCCAGAGAATTCAACACCAGTATCCAGAGGGGTCAGATCAAAGAAGAATGGCTACACAGCTACTTGCTGCCGCTGCCAAAACCGAACAAAGACAATTCCAAGATAAGCGGCTCCAGAATCATTACGATGCAGAACACTGCTGGCAAGTTACTGGAGAAAATTGTAGCACACAGACGTGCATTGGATAGCTGCAGTTCTGCTCCAAAGGAAGGTGGTGCTAAGATGCGGGAGTTGGTCTTCTGAGCCGATAACGATATGTCCAGGATTGCCGCAGGGTTCACCACTGTCACCAGTACTATTCAATGTGTATACGGTGCTGATCACTGAACAACAGTTGGACGGGAGGGGTAGGACTCTGTCATTTGCTGACGACATTCTCGTGTATCGACAAGGTTGAGATTGACAGGCGGTTGCCATTGATATGCAGGGCGAACTAGATCGAATTTCCTCATGGTGTGCTGATGCCGGAGCCCTTGTCAACCCTGCAAAGGCATCGGTTGCATGGTTCTCCCTAAACAACCATATTGTGAACACAGACCTGCCGGCGGTAAGAATGGATGGGAGCATTTTGAGTAGAACCCAGTCAATGACATATCTTGGCGTGAGGCTTGATCGTAGCCTGTCCTTCAGAGATCATGTCGATTATGTCATAACGAAAGCTCGAAAAGGTTTGTCAGCAATGAGAGTCATGGCGACTGCCAATATCGAGCAAAGACTGCTAATACTTCTGTTCCAAGGACTGGTGCTTTCACGCATCGAGTATGCCCTGGCTATCCTCACTGTCAGCCCTACACAGATTGGAAGACTTGAAAAGGTACAAAACGAAGCGATGCGCATCATTTTGGGCTGCACGAAAGACACCAGCTGTGTAGCAATGAGATACCTCCTTGACTTCCCGACAATGGAACACAGGATCAAGATCTGGAGAGCTCGTGCATACTTAAAAATAAGTGCAGATGAGCAGCACCCTCTGCATGACGCTATATTCAGAGAAAAGGGTGACAGGCTAAAGAGAGGCAAATCATGGATGGGTTGGGCGGAAGATGTCGTCAGACAGCTCTGCAGTCTTACCAGTATCAACCCCGGCAAGGAATGGGTGCCGGTGCCTCCAGCTTTTAAGTGCACTTTATCCTGCATTATCACACTCGACAGACGGTGCAGAAAGCAGAACCCTGTCACTGTCAATGCAGAAGTCAACGCTCTCATCTATGAACACTCAGATAGCCCCGAAGTGCTCATCTATACAGATGGATCTGTTGTAAAGCAGCAGAGAAGTGCGTGGGTATTTACAGCCCGTTCAGCGGGCCGAACCGTTCAAGAATCCAGTGATGCCCACTCTATGACCACGAGCAGCATGACGATGGAGAAAGAGCATGGGGAAGACAAAGAGAGGAATAGCCGGATGATTTGGTCGCCTATCATTATCGGGACAAGAACACTGACCTGATAAAAGACTGATGATTGTGTGAGATCACGAACCATGACCTTCCACGCTTATCGGCATTGCACCTGATGATGATGATGATGATGATGCTGAACCAACACTGCAAAAATGTGTTACTGGTTGGTTTTTATTATTATATATTAACCAACATTCTGCTGTGTTTCTTATTGTAGCATCACCCAATGAGGCCCTGTTTTACACCTAAGATTTATCATTCACTGCGGAACTATTTAGACCCATTCGGAAGAGTGCCGACTTCTTAATGGCCCAAACTAACTAAAATTGATAGTGAGCAGACGCTGTGCCATGTTTGTTACTTCCCGCAATTCGATTGCGAATATAATTTTTTTCTATTCGCAATTCCATTGCGAATAGTGCCTCCCTAATTTAAATTAGTGTTACTTACTCCTGCTATTCTTCTACTACTGTACTAGTAACTACTTACTTAGTACTTTAAAACTTACTTCTCTAGTCTAGTCTAGCGCCAAGACCAGATTAATTAATTTATATTATAAATTATATTATTCTCATGATCAGCATTGACTTGGCATGAACATTGTCAGTTTCTTAGATAAATATGTTAATATAAGAAGCTGTGTAAACTTACCACTTCTACAGTACGCTGGTTTATGATAAATTTGAATAAACTTTTGTAAACGAGGGTTGTCGGTATGCTTCCTAACTCAACAACGTATTCAGCGGCTACAGTGTCGCCAAGTACGGAACTGTAACTAATTCCAGAAAGAGAACAGAACTTTCCCAAGTCATCATATTAACAACTGAAATGTGGTTAATTACTGTAAAACCATGAGATGCAATCAATAATTAGAAAGGGGGGGGGGGGGAAATAAGTGTAGAAGGTCAGCTCTGTATGCACATAATCAGAAAAGACACGCAGATCACAGCGGTATGTCTTCATCAGCAAACAAAAACAAACATAAATCACCATAGCTTGGAGTTGGAGAAAATGGAGCAGTAGGTACTGTGAGGTAGTGCCCAGAGGAATTGGCCGACATTCAGTACTTCTAGCTGAGGTCAGACGAACAAATAATCAGGCTACAATTGGTACAGTTAGTATTGCGACGGACTCTTTGGTGGCTGTTGAAGATGATGATGTAGCACGTATGGGAATGTCCTGAGTCCTGGATGTTGTTTCATACTCATCTCAACTAAAAAAAAAAAAAAAATTAAAAAAAAAGAAGCAAAGATTATAATAGACTGAGGTAGTCTTCCACCTTCTTTTGCCAGTTTGTCAGCCTCTTAATTTCCAGGTATGTTGTTAAAAGACGAGACCTATTGTATTATAATCCCGTTTAAATTCTGACATTGTACTGTGCTGCTCTTAGACCGGCTTGTTCTGCACTTTCGGTGGCGTGTCAACTCGGGTCAGGACTCTGAGGTATCTTATTCCCGTTTCTCATCCATACCTTGTAAGTCTGTTTCATGACCACTGATATTATAGACCCACTATTTAGCATTTAAGTGTACCAACATACCTTGCTCTCAGGAAGTCGAACGTCACGCACCTGGTGTGTCGTCATCCGGTACTTTCTCACACCTTTCGACTTGGCCGGGTGAAAGCTATCTTCTTTCCCTTGACCGTTTAGCCTATGTCGCAGGTCCCGCACGTCGGTGTGTTACCGGGACCCCGAGGAGGAACAAAGACTAGTAATACACGGTGACCTGCCATAACGTCGCAAGAGACGACGAAGGGGGGTTGGGCGTGGGGCTGGCTTCACCCGTATCTCCTACCGCTAGCTTGCTGAACATGTGGTATGTCAGTCTGTTATGTCCTGTGCGGAGTCTGATGCCACTTGTTCACTTTGGAGGTGGTCATATGCATTCATCTTTCCGGTGGCCTAGATGCTCTGAATAACATTTAGCTCCGTAAGTACTTCTTACCGGCCTCCGTGGCTAAGGGCTTACGAACACGATTCGTAAGTCCGCTTACTCGCGTTAGAAATACAGCTGCGTCCGATTTGGCAGCAGACCGCGTTGTGCTGGATTTTAACCAGTTGGTATGGGAGCCGGTCGTTCAGAAAGCAATGACAAACTGCTGAACGTAAAATTTGCCAAGACATCAACAACAGCAGTAAAATGCTGGTATTGACAGCGATGTCCTGTAAAAAAGGATATGCTAAAAAAGTACTTCTTATAAACCCGTTTACTGCGCGAAGAAGATTCAAGGGGACACAATGCAAATTAATGCTTTAAAAAAAAAAAAAAAACAGAATCAAACAGCTGAAACAAACGACACAAAAAGCAGGAAGACGCAGGCATAAACTGCATAAATAATTTAATAAAGGATGACCCTAGTGTGAACCATGGTGACCTGTTCTATCGGTATTGGTAGATGCAAATGTGAAAAGGAAAGCTGGAAGATCAGCAATTGAAGTTTACATAGATCTGCAGTACAAAGGCATTTGATTTGGTCAGTCGTGCGGGTCTGTTCAAGGTACTAAAGAAGATTAGCTGCCCACCAACTCTTCTGTCCAATGTGGAATCGTTCCACACAAGCATGAAGGGTATAATCAAGTTTGATGGTGCAACTTCAGAAGAGTTTGAAATCAAGAGTGGAGTTAAGCAAGGTTGTGAGCAACCCAGTTGTTATCCTCTTAGCAAAGTTTCTCACGTGTATATTTTTGGTATCTTTAATGATGAAATACCATGACTATAAGTCACTAGTACATTTCATTCTTAAAAGTTCAACGTTCTATTATGAAATTTTCGCTATCCCTACAAAAATGAGTTTCCTATTAATGTCATTTTTTTTATTTCTTCTCTATAGGCTTTCTCACATTTGATTCTGAAGGGTGGGGAAGATGCTAGTCCGGGTGGTATCGTATCAGAAGCTATTACATCCGATACATTTCAGCAGTGCTACTGTAGAACTTGGGAGACTCGGCATTGTAGTGGTTAAACTTTGTACCTCTGGGCACTCCGCTCCCTGAAGAAAAATTATTAAGTGTATGTGCGCCAGCGAGTGTTCTGAATAGTTCTGATCACCTGTGTAACCACTTGTATCAGCTATCGCTAAAACCTGACAGCTATCTCCCCTGCCTGCGTTCACTGGGAATGTGACACCATATTTCCGGCATTACATCTTCCCCTGAACCATCTCGGAAACAATGAAGTGAAGTGGTGTCCCATTGTATTCCCACATCTGACATTGGTTGATGGCGATAGGGCTTAGCGTGCCGGGATCTGCTGGATTTACCGTAGAGTCAATGTGTGGACAGCGACGGGGAGGGAAAATATGCGCGCCTCTCAGTGCTAGCGACAATGTTAGGTATTTCACTCTTACACCTGTGGCCTTCCAACAAATACAAGAACAAAACAGTTACAGAGAATAAGACAACAAGGATTTTTTCTTGTGACCCTGACAAAGTTCAGCATTCACTGTTACAATGCAACACAAAATCTTGCATGTTCTTTACAGGACCTTGCGATCAAGCCCAGGATGATTTTCCAGACACTTTTAGTTTGTCACTGCTTTCTGAACGTGAAGCCAACATTGACGTACAACTGACTGAACGTGAAGCCAACATTGACGTACAACTGACTGAAGCCAACATTGACGTACAACTGACTGAACGTGAAGCCAACATTGACGTACAACTGACTGAAGCCAACATTGACGTACAACTGACTGAACGTGAAGCCAACATTGACGTACATCTGACTGAAGCCAACATTGACGTGCAACTGACTGAACGTGAAGCCAACATTGACATACAACTGACTGAACGTGAAGCCAACATTGACGTACAACTGACTGAACGTGAAGCCAACATTGACGTACAGCTGACTGAAGCCAACATTGACGTGCAACTGACTGAACGTGAAGCCAACATTGACGTACAACTGACTGAACGTGAAGCCAACATTGACGTACAACTGACTGAACGTGAAGCCAACATTGACGTACAACTGACTGAACGTGAAGCCAACATTGACGTACAACTGACTGAACGTGAAGCCAACATTGACGTACAACTGACTGAACGTGAAGCCAACATTGACGTACAACTGACTGAATGTGAAGCCAACATTGACGTACAACTGACTGAAGCCAACATTGACGTGCAACTGACTGAACGTGAAGCCAACATTGACGTACAACTGACTGAACGTGAAGCCAACATTGACGTGCAACTGACTGAACGTGAAGCCAACATTGACATACAACTGACTGAACGTGAAGCCAACATTTACGTACAATTGACTGAAGCCAACATTGACGTGCAACTGACTGAACGTGAAGCCAACATTGACGTACAACTGACTGAACGTGAAGCCAACATTGACGTACAACTGACTGAACGTGAAGCCAACATTGACGTACAACTGACTGAACGTGAAGCCAACATTGACGTACAACTGACTGAACGTGAAGCCAACATTGACGTACAACTGGCTAAACATGAAGCCAACATTGACGTGCAACTGACTGAACGTGAAGCCAACATTGACGTACAACTGACTGAACATGAAGCCAACATTGACCTACAACTGACTGAAGCCAACATTGACGTACAACTGACTGAATGTGAAGCCAACATTGACGTAAAACTGACAGAACGTGAAGCCAACATTGACGTACAACTGACTGAAGCCAACATTGACGTGCAACTGACTGAACGTGAAGCCAACATTGACGCGCAACTGACTGAAGCCAACATTGACGTGCAACTGACTGAACGTGAAGCCAACATTGACGTACACCTGACTGAAGCCAACATTGACGTGCAACTGACTGAACGTGAAGCCAACATTGACGTACAACTGACTGAACGTGAAGCCAACATTGACGTACAACTGACTGAACGTGAAGCCAACATTGACATACAGCTGACTGAAGCCAACATTGACGTGCAACTGACTGAACGTGAAGCCAACATTGACGTACAACTGACTGAACGTGAAGCCAACATTGACGCACAACTGACTGAACGTGAAGCCAACATTGACGTACAACTGACTGAACGTGAAGCCAACATTGACGTACAACTGACTGAACGTGAAGCCAACATTGACGTACAACTGACTGAACGTGAAGCCAACATTGACGTACAACTGACTGAACTTGAAGCCAACATTGACGTACAACTGACTGAAGCCAACATTGACGTGCAACTGACTGAACGTGAAGCCAACATTGACGTGCAACTGACTGAACGTGAAGCCAACATTGACGTACAACTGACTGAACGTGAAGCCAACATTGACCTACAACTGACTGAAGCCAACATTGACGTACAACTGACTGAACGCGAAGCCAACATTGACGTACAACTGACTGAAGCCAACATTGACGTACAACTGACTGAACGTGAAGCCAACATTGACATACAACTGACTGAACGTGAAGCCAACATTGACGTACAACTGACTGAACGTGAAGCCAACATTGGCGTACAACTGACTGAAGCCAACATTGACGTACAACTGACTGAACGTGAAGCCAACATTGACGTACAACTGACTGAACGTGAAGCCAACATTGACGTACACCTGACTGAAGCCAACATTGACGTACAACTGACTGAAGCCAACATTGACGTACAACTGACTGAACGTGAAGCCAACATTGACGTACACCTGACTGAAGCCAACATTGACGTACAACTGACTGAACGCGAAGCCAACATTGACGTACAACTGACTGAAGCCAACATTGACGTACAATTGACTGAACGTGAAGCCAACATTGACGTACAACTGACTGAACATGAAGCCAACATTGACATACAACTGACTGAAGCCAATATTGACGTACAAATGACTGAAGCCAACATTGACATACAACTGACTGAACGTGAAGCCAACATTGACGTACACCTGACTGAATGTGAAGCCAACATTGACGTACAACTTACTGAACGTGAAGCCAACATTGGCGTACAACTGACTGAACGTGAAACCAAAATTGACGTACAACTGACTGAACGTGAAGCTTCTTCTTCTTCTTCTTCGTTCATCCGGAGTTTTTTTTTTCCGGATGTCATTGCGTTGTGCCTGTTTACAGCAGAGCTGCGTTCTTGCGCCGTTAGGCCGACACATCCGACTTCTGCGGGCATTTGTTGACCGGGTTAACCTTCCCGAGGGTTTCTTAGGACGTTTGACTCTCACTGTTGTGGTGTTATCCCCCATCCCAGCTGGTCCATATAGAACAGCCAAAGATCCTGGTCAGCCCTCAAGGGAAGGCAGGGGCAGACCATGGGCATTCCCCGCCATCCAAGGAGGCTTCCATACTTGCAGAGCCGATACATAGCGCTCTGATACTGGGCTCACCCAAGGAATCGTCACGTACTGCACAAGGCTGCTTAGCCTCACTTCCGTATATTGGGCCTGAACGTGAAGCTAACATTGACGTACAACTGACTGAAGCCAACATTGACGTACACCTGATTGAAGCCAACATTGACGTAGACCTGACTGAAGCCAACATTGACGTAGAACTGACTGAACGTAAAGCCAACATTGACGTACAACTGACTAAACGTGAAGCCAACATTGACGTACAACTGACTGAAGCCAACATTGACGTACACCTGACTGAAGCCAATATTGACGTACAACTGACTGAACGTGAAGCCAACATTGACGTACAATTGACTGAACGTGAAGCCAACATTGACGTACAACTGACTGAACGTGAAGCCAACATTGACGAACAACTGACTGAACGTGAAGCCAACATTGACGTACAACTGACTGAAGCCAACATTGATGTACAACTGACTGAAGCCAAAATTGACGTAGAACTGACTGAACGTGAAGCCAACATTGACGTACAACTGACTGAAGCCAACATTGACGTACAACTGACTTAAGCCAACATTGACGTACAACTGACTGAACGTGAAGCCAACATTGACGAACAACTGACTGAACGTGAAGCCAACATTGACGCACAACTGACTGAAGCCAACATTGACGTACAACTGACTGAAGCCAACATTGACGTACACCTGACTGAAGCCAACATTGACGTACAACTGACTGAAGCCAACATTGACGTACAACTGACTGAACGTGAAGCCAACATTGACGTACACCTGACTGAAGCCAACATTGACGTACAACTGACTGAACGCGAAGCCAACATTGACGTACAACTGACTGAAGCCAACATTGACGTACAATTGACTGAACGTGAAGCCAACATTGACGTACAACTGACTGAACATGAAGCCAACATTGACATACAACTGACTGAAGCCAATATTGACGTACAACTGACTGAAGCCAACATTGACATACAACTGACTGAACGTGAAGCCAACATTGACGTACACCTGACTGAATGTGAAGCCAACATTGACGTACAACTTACTGAACGTGAAGCCAACATTGGCGTACAACTGACTGAACGTGAAACCAAAATTGACGTACAACTGACTGAACGTGAAGCTTCTTCTTCTTCTTCTTCGTTCATCCGGAGTTTTTTTTTTTCGGATGTCATTGCGTTGTGCCTGTTTACAGCAGAGCTGCGTTCTTGCGCCGTTAGGCCGACACATCCGACTTCTGCGGGCATTTGTTGACCGGGTTAACCTTCCCGAGGGTTTCTTAGGACGTTTGACTCTCACTGTTGTGGTGTTATCCACCATCCCAGCTGGTCCATATAGAACAGCCAAAGATCCTGGTCAGCCCTCAAGGGAAGGCAGGGGCAGACCATGGGCATTCCCCGCCATCCAAGGAGGCTTCCATACTTGCAGAGCCGATACATAGCGCTCTGATACTGGGCTCACCCAAGGAATCGTCACGTACTGCACAAGGCTGCTTAGCCTCACTTCCGTATATTGGGCCTGAACGTGAAGCTAACATTGACGTACAACTGACTGAAGCCAACATTGACGTACACCTGATTGAAGCCAACATTGACGTAGACCTGACTGAAGCCAACATTGACGTAGAACTGACTGAACGTAAAGCCAACATTGACGTACAACTGACTAAACGTGAAGCCAACATTGGCGTACAACTGACTGAAGCCAACATTGACGTACACCTGACTGAAGCCAACATTGACGTACAACTGACTGAACGTGAAGCCAACATTGACGTACAATTGACTGAACGTGAAGCCAACATTGACGTACAACTGACTGAACGTGAAGCCAACATTGACGAACAACTGACTGAACGTGAAGCCAACATTGACGTACAACTGACTGAAGCCAACATTGATGTACAACTGACTGAAGCCAAAATTGACGTAGAACTGACTGAACGTGAAGCCAACATTGACGTACAACTGACTGAAGCCAACATTGACGTACAACTGACTTAAGCCAACATTGACGTACAACTGACTGAACGTGAAGCCAACATTGACGAACAACTGACTGAACGTGAAGCCAACATTGACGCACAACTGACTGAAGCCAACATTGACGTACAACTGACTGAAGCCAACATTGACGTACAACTGACTGAAGCCAACATTGACGTACAACTGGCTGAACATGAAGCCAACATTGACGTACAACTGACTGAACGTGAAGCCAACATTGACGTACAACTGACTGAACATGAAGCCAACATTGACGTACAACTGACTGAACGTGAAGCCAACATTGACGTACAACTGACTGAAGCCAACATTGACGTACAACTGGCTGAACATGAAGCCAACATTGACGTACAACTGACTGAACGTGAAGCCAACATTGACGTACAACTGACTGAAGCCAACATTGACGTGCAACTGACTGAACGTGAAGCCAACATTGACGTACAACGGGCTGAACATGAAGCCAACATTGACGTACAACTGACTGAACGTGAAGCCAACATTGACGTACAACTGACTGAACGTGAAGCCAACATTGACGTACAACTGAATGGCGTGGAATGGGCCCACCACCCACGCTTCAGCGCACAGGAAGTTATGTGTGACTGGGGTCATTTATACTATCCGATATGGAACGCAGAGGTGTTTCCAAGGCACCAGGGCTGGGTTCTATACTGGCCAAGACCTATTGACGCGTCCTCGTCGAGCGTCCTGGGCAACAGGTCCCTTCGGGGTCCTGGCTAAAGTCAGTAGGATTGCCGATTCCTCCGAAGTCGGAGAGTGTCTGCCTGCACGGCGAGGACCCACCAGTCTGCACACCAATAAGCCAGACATGGGACAACGGATACTCACGCAAACCTCATGTCCTGTATGACATAACAATGATGTAGGACAACAGGATGTCTTCATCCGAAATACAGGACTTCGCGCTGGAGTTAGCCAGCGTCTTTCACAATGTAATGTGGTGCATAAGGTGTCGGTGAGAGAAGGAAGGAAGGGGGGAGAGAGAGATTGAGAGAGAGAGAAAGAGAGTGTGTGTGAGAGAAAAAAAGAGAGAGAGATAGAGAGAGAGAGAAGAGAGAGAGAGAGAGAGAGAGAGAGAGAGAGAGAGAGAGAGAGAGAGAGAGAGAGAGAGAGAGAGAGAGAGAGAGAGAGAGAGAGAGAGAGAGAGATGTTATATTTATTGTCTGCATACAGCAACAGTTGTATATCAAAATTTGTCAAACTGTCAATCTGCAAAATATGAAACTCTCAGATGTTCAGTACATTCCTAATGTGACACAGCAGACATCAACGATCATGACTCATCATTCCTGATCTTTTGATGAAGATGGTGTGGATTATCTAATTTTTGTTTCCCAAATGCTCCACCTGCATCTAACTCCGTGTTTCTCTGCCTCTATTGCCTAGCCATTTCCCCCATGCCGCGAACTTCTCTGTTCCACAAGTTCGGTGAGACGCCTCATATTCATTTAACTTATGATTCACTTAAAGGACACGCAAACATCAAAATGTCAGTATTTTTTATTCTTCTGGATTAAAAAAAACAAAAAAAAAACAACCCAACTGCCTGCAGTTTTTCCCCTCCCATTTCACGACTATGTTGTCCAGAACTTGCATTCACTTTCCAGACAACTAAACTACTCTGCAACTGTCCTTCCTCCGACTTTTCTTCACCTTTCCTTTGAAATTTTAAAGTATGAATAAAATTTGGTGGAACTGCGGTAAAGCTGTGAAAGTGTAAACAATATAAAATGACACAAAGTAGTGCAGCTTTACATAACAGAGTTAAGTCACATACAGAACGTTGCGGCGATTAGCCTTCATCAGCAAACAAACACATTCACAAACACAACATACAGTCAAGGAGAACTCCTGTGACTACATTAGAAGGTGATGACAGGACTCTCTCTCTCTCCCCCTCTCTCTCTCTCCCTCTCTCTCTCTCTACCCTCTCTCTCTCCCTCCCTCTCTCCCTCTCTCTGTCTCTCTCTCTCTCTATCCCCCCCTCTCTCTCTTCTTGCATACACTTTGCACATGTCCACATACACGAGCATTTTGTCTGTTGAGGTGTGTCTATGTATGTACGCGTGTTCACGCATATCAGTCCACCCAGACCTTAAGACTCGCCCCTATAACAACACAATGGGGTTTTGGTTAGTACCACCTTCTATTTTACACGCCTACTACCCCGCCCCCTTCTTTCTATGTGCTCACTGAACCGTAACACCCAGCACCGGATATAACAACGCACCCGAGACTCTCTTAGTTACTTACAGATCCAAACTGTGAGGTGAGTATGAAGATTTTTCTCTATTAACATTTTTTCAACATTTTCTTCAACTAACATTCTTTTCAATTAACATTTTTTTTTTTCAATTCTCATTTTCTCTTCATTGCTTCAATTTTTCCATGCTTTTGTTCTTCTCGTCCTGTCATCACCTTCTAATGTAGTCACAGGAGTTCTCCTTGACTGTATGTTGTGTTTGTGAATGTGTTTGTTTGCTGATGAAGGCTAATCGCCGCAACGTTCTGTATGTGTCTTAACTCTGTTAAGTAAAGCTGCACTACTTTGTGTCATTTTATATTGTTTACACTTTGAAATTTTAGGACACCGTAGTTTCTGCTTGGTAGCCACGCCAACAAGTAGACGAATGAATGAACATCACTGTCACTTGAAAGAATGCAGTAGATATAGAGACAGACACAATGGAGTTGTAAGGTATACCAAACAGCTAATGTAGGAACAAACACAATGAAATTGTAAGGTAAACCAAACAGCTAACGTAGGTCGAATGCAATGAAGTTGTTAAGTAGAGACAGATATAATAAAGCTGTAAGGTAAGGTAGAAAAAACAGCTGATGTAGGTACAGACACAGTCAAGTTGTACAGTAAGGTAGACCACAGGATGTCCCCCAGAAACCAGAACTGCACTCTCATTAGATGTTTCTCAGTTTGTCTACATATCGTCCGTGTTTCACATGCACATGACAGTATATGTTTTATATAGCACTAGAACAACCCTGGGTTCATCATGTTTTAATTTATCAAGTGTCTTGATATAAACTACGAAGCACAAATATATATATATATATATATATATATATATATATATATATATATATATATATATATATATATATATATATATATATATATATATTTTATTTTCAGCGTTTCCATCCTATTTCAGGATATTGCAGTCAACACCAGCTTTTTCAGCTGTATGTTGATTCCTAGGCTAGATTACGCTCATCAGCACGCCACGACTTTCTGAGCGATATATATATATATATATATATATATATATATATATATATATATATATATATATATATATATATATATATATATATATCTTTCTGTGTCTCTATAGATCTTTCTATTAGTGTTCTTAATGTGTATATTGCATTGTGTTTTCCTTCCGCAAATTCATACCGTTCTTCACTAATTTCCATTTTTATTTTGTTTCTTGTTCATTTTCATTATAATTCTGAATAGAAGCTTAGTGACATGGTTTATGAGGTTAATTTACGATTGTCTTTTTTTGGTATAGCTATAAATACAGATTTCAGCATATCAGTGAGTATCAAGCTTCACCACGGCATCTTATTGGAAGCCACCCGGCACTGCACAAGTAAACGATGGGTCTTTAAATGAGTCAAGACCCATCTCACCAACGATCAGATCAGGGAGATGCTGACAAGGAAGAACAAGAAACTCAAGATCACCAGTGCTGAGAGGATCATCGGAAAGAACAACATCCCCTCCACAGTCGTCATAATAACATCGCAGGACCGAGTGATCCATCAATTCATCAGATGGGACATGAGAGAGAGAGACAAAGTTCCAGAGCACTACATACCGAGAGTGCTGCAGTGCTCTAAGTGTCAGAAGTTTTGGCACACCCGTGCCACCTGCAAGAGTGGGGTTGAGGTTTGCAGATACTGCTCTGGACCTCATCCATACAGCCAGTGCCAGCATGCAAAGATCGACAAGGACTTCAGGAGGCATAACAATAACAGAAAGTGCGCCAACTGCCTCGGCAACCACGGTGCCAGGTACCTCGGCTGCCACTGCCACCAAGATAGTAAGGAAGCCATGAAGATCGCCATCAAGACTAACCTGCCCTATAAAGAAGCTAGGAGGCAGTACGGGGCCACCAATCGACTCACAAAAAGCGACAAAGCGCAACTTGAAGGCCAACTGAAGGACCTGCGATCAAAGTTCAACAGCATGGAGGAAGGAAAAGACAAGACACAAGAGACTCAGATAACAGCCGCTCAGCGCATCCTGGACGAAACGAAGCAAGTTCAGCAGAAGATTGAGCAGGATGTCACTCGAATGGCTGCTATACAGACTGAGACAGAAGAAAGGCTATCAAGCAGGGAGGAGGAAAAACACAAGAAGCAAGAAACATAGATAACGGCCGTTCAGCGCATCCTCAACGAAATTAAACAAGTGCAGTAGAAGATAGAACAGGATGTCGCTCGAATGGCTGCTATAAAGACTGAGACGGATGAACAGCTACTTAAAATACAAGACACTTTTCATGAGATGCTCGACCAGCTCCAGACCAAGACCCAGACAGTCACACCCGAACCAGAGGATAATTCTTCCTCTTCTGCGTTCATCCGGAGTTTTTTTTTTCGGATGTGATAGCGTTGTGCCTGTTTACAGCAGAGCTGCGTTCTTGCGCCGTTAGGCCGACTGTGGCGAAAACCTGGCTGCACCCTCTCCTCTTGCTTATTATTCAGTGTATGTTAAAGAATTATTAGAAATGTTATATAAATGTTACGATCACATTATATTTACGGTTTATAGAGTAATTTAGTTTGGCTGACTTATCCTGGCCAACTTCAAACCAACTGACAACTGGCCCGGAAACGACCACTTGCGTATCCTAGTTCCATATCCGGTCTCACTCTTCTGCTAGCCATTGCAGACAGCGGTCGGAGCCCATTTGTGGTGTTCAAAAAGCAACGTTTTGTTAAATAGTAAATTACTTAAATAAGTAATAAGAAAGAGAAAATTTTATATTGAACAAAGGGCCCCGATCCGTAGTGAGAATCTGATTCTGGAACTAGAGTTGTTGTGGTGCACCCTCAAGCGGCACCCTCATCATCAACCAGCCTCAGCGAGTTCACCCAGAACCATTTGTTGCCTGAGTCAAAGTAGTACAGTTCCCTTTGCTGTCATCATCAAGTGAGAACTGATGGACCGGAGAGGAAAGCTGCAGACAACTATCGTGGGAGCTTTGGATATGAGCTGAGTTACAAACCATCAATCTGAATTCAACCCACCACCGAATGCTTTGCTGTGCTTCTATGATTTAAGAGCACATGAAACTTTGTTTGCTGTATTAGCCAGAACTAACATTAATCCATTTTTCTTTTATCTCCCAAGTGGAGCCACTTTTTACTTTTATTCATAATTAAACTGTGCGGTCTGATTTATAGGCCATCACACAAAACTTTACCTACTGCCTTTTTCACCTCATAATAATTAATAGTAGTGTAGTGTGTAAGGATAGAAGTTGAGTGAACTAGTTGTGTCTCTCCTGTATGTTATACTTGAGGGCACTGGGGGATTTTCTTCATCACAGGGTAGCGTGTCACTGCTAACTAAGTCACCTATCATCTATCGGTGTATAGTGTCCAACTTTACTTGCATTTCCCTGTGCCACTGATAGGAAGGTAGACTCATCTGGGACCAGGATTCATACTATCTAGACCCAATATGAGCCTTTTTGTCTTCTTCTCCTACAGTGGACTGACCTAACCAAGGGTCAGCTTTTTTATCTATATCCTTACCCGTAGGGTTTTCTTATACGGCTGTAGATTACGCGACAGATTGGTGTCTCGTCTCCGGGATTTAATTTTAACCCAATCCTACAGATTGAGCTGCTCCTCTGCGAGATAATTTGTTTTTCAATAAGTTCACCGTCAACTTTATAAATTGCCTGTAACACTATAGGTCTACTAGATGATTGTGTAGGTTGGTAGGATTTCCTTTCCACGTAATTCTCACACTAAGACTAGACGGTTCTAGTATTAGTTGCCTGCGAGTAAATATTTCAAATTTTATACGCGAATAAGAAAATATACAGCAAAAGCAAAGTGGGTTGGTGACAGATTGGTAAGTGTGTTTGTTTGTCCTAATTAATTGCTATAAATACTATATTAGGGCATTTAATTAAGTTGATTGATAGATAGGGGGTGAGCATTACTTAAAAGTTTTTTCAGGTATCTCATCTAGGTGCTCAATTATCATGTCATTTGACAAGCAACCCACTACCCAGGAGTTGACGGAGAAAGGGACATTGATGGGATATGAGGGTGATGAGTTGAGGAAGTATATCAGAGAGGCTGAAAGAGAATGGAGGCAAAAACAAAGGGAAGAAAGAATCCGGATGGCGGAAATAGAATCAGAAAAACAGATGAAACAGGCTGAACTGGAGAAGGACAAGGAGTTAAAACTAGCCGAACAGACGAGACAGCAGGAGATAGAATTAAGAAGACTGGAATTACAACACCCAGATGCTTCAAGATTCAGTAGTGCGAGTTCTCCAGTCTATAGTATAGATACTCCTCCAGCACAGAATGGTTCTCTGGGATCCATGAGTTTTCCTCTGCTGCCATTTGATGAAAAGACTGAGCAGATGGACAACTGGATTGACAAATTTGTTTTGATGGCCGAAGCATATAGCCTGCCCAAGGACAAATGGAATTTAAAAATTTCACAAGGACTCCGCGGCGCAGCGTATGACATATTTTCTAAACTACCTCCTGGACAGGAACGGGACTTCGACTCTCTGAAAAGTGCTCTACTCAAGAGGTATGAGTTGACTTCATCTGCCTACCGAATGAAGTTCCGAAACGACAAGCGGTTACAGGGAGAATCGTATTCACAGTTTGCCTCACGGCTACACACTTATTTCTCCAAGTGGGTTGGACTGAGTGAATACGAGGCAACCTACGGAGGCTGGAGGAGATTATTTTGGCAGAGCAGATGAGGGAGACAATGCCCAAGCCGATGCAGACTTTTGTGGCAGAAAATGGTGGGACTCGGTTAGCGGAGATAACCTCTCTGGCGGAAAGATACCTAATGGCCCATGGCGAAGCGAATACCACAAAAGCCGGGAGTAGTTCTCATGTTGAAAAACCACAACTCTCTAAGAATTCAAATAACTCCGGTAAGGACAGCAGAGGACAATTTGGGAAAAATGTGGGTCCTCATCAACATCATGGGTTTCAACAATCAGCACAAAACCCACCCACAAACCATAGTGGATGGGGTAAACCATACTGCAAAAATTGCAAAAACCATGATCACCACACACGGTTCTGCAAGAATAAACCCCAAACCCACTATGCGGCGTGCCTAGCGTCGGGAACCGGAGACCACCCCAACAAGAACTCTGGGAGCAATGCTAGACCTCCTGTGGTTGAGACTATTATGGTAAATGGGAGTCAGGTGCGATGTCTATATGATACGGGACTCCAGTATGATTCAGTTATCGCAAAATACCTAGTCAAACCCGGCCAGCTAACAGAACAGACCGTTACAATAAAGGGGGCCACCATATAATATATATATATGGTCTTCTATAGTCTCACTCTTCTGCTAGCCATTGCAGACAGCGGTCGGGGCTCATTTGTGGTGTTCAAAAAGCAACGTTTTGTTAAATAGTAAATTACTTAAATAAGTAATAAAAAAAAAAAATGTTTTGCGTATCCTTTTACAGGACTTAGCTGTCAACAGCAGCATCTTTCAGCTGTCTGTTGATCTCTTGGCAAGATTACGCTCAGTAGTTTGCCATTGCTTTCTGAGCAGCCGGCTCAGTATCCGCAAGTCACGAGCGGGGGTCGAACCACCTCAGTTCTCGCTCCGCTGCGAGACTCTGCGTGATAAACGGGATTACAGAGAGAAAGTGTTGTAACCCCACAGCCAGAGAGACCGGCAAATAAGTAATAAGAAAGAGAAAATTTTATATTGAACAAAAGGCCCCGATCCGTAGTGAGAATCTGATTCTGGAACTAGAGTTGTTGTGGTGCACCCTCAAGCGGCACCCTCATCATCAACCAGCCTCAGCGAGTTCACCCAGAACCATTTGTTGCCTGAGTCAAAGTAGTACAGTTCCCTTTGCTGTCATCATCAAGTGAGAACTGATGGACCGGAGAGGAAAGCTGCAGACAACTATCGTGGGAGCTTTGGATATGAGCTGAGTTACAAACCATCAATCTGAATTCAACCCACCACCGAATGCTTTGCTGTGCTTCTATGATTTAAGAGCACATGAAACTTTGTTTGCTGTATTAGCCAGAACTAACATTAATCCATTTTTCTTTTATCTCCCAAGTGGAGCCACTTTTTACTTTTATTCATAATTAAACTGTGCGGTCTGATTTATAGGCCATCACACAAAACTTTACCTACTGCCTTTTTCACCTCATAATAATTAATAGTAGTGTAGTGTGTAAGGATAGAAGTTGAGTGAACTAGTTGTGTCTCTCCTGTATGTTATATTTGAGAGCACTGGGGGCTTTTCTTCATCACAGGGTAGCGTGTCACTGCTAACTAAGTCATCTATCATCTATCGGTGTATAGTGTCCAACTTTACTTGCATTTCCCTGTGCCACTGATAGGAAGGTAGACTCATCTGGGACCAGGATTCATACTATCTAGACCCAATACGAGCCTTTTTGTCTTCTTCTCCTACAGTGGACTGACCTAACCAAGGGTCAGCTTTTCTATCTACATCCTTACCCGTAGGGTTTTCTTATACGGCTGTAGATTACGCGACACCGACACATCCGACTTCTGCGGGCATTTGTTGACCGGGTTAACCTTCCCGGGTCACCAGAGGATACAAGAGCACAAACAGAGGAAGAAGCAACAGAGGAAGGACGATATCGCTCACCACCAAGACCCGACTGGCGAACGCCGAGAAGATTCGAAGGCAGCTCACGACGGGGAAATAGAAGGAACACCAGAAAAGACGACAAATGGTAAAACTCCCTGAAGAAAACAGCAAAATAAGACAGTGTGGGCACACAACTCCAAGCCTCAAGAAATGCGCGACTCTGTCCACACATGAAAAACCTAACGAGAGAGGAATGAACACAATCAACCCATCAGAAGCCGGGAACCTGACAACAATCAGTCCAATGTACGAAAGACAAACTACAAGCTACACCATAAATACCCCAATATAGCCAAATCGAAAACTCGAAGGTTGAAAGGGGGTTTAAGTTTAGTTTAGTCGTTGGATCAACATCAGGGCACACTGGTTTAACCCATAAGTGCTCCGTTTTCCTCCTAAATCAAACATGAGTCTGGAAAAACTCAGCTCAATGCACGAACTCCGTAGCATCGGTGAGGATCCTGAAATACTTTGGATAGATTTTTAACTAGAAATTTTGCCCGGGCAGCGCCGTTAGGCTACTCTTTTTCGATTTCCAACTGCCAGGGGATTTTTTACGTGCGCAACAACACACACGGGCGTCCGATCTCACTACCCAGAGACCAGGGGAAATTTTATTACTGGAAGTCCACGTGAAAAAATCCCGGTTCTCACCGGGGCTTGAACCTGGGACCTCCAGCACTGGAGGCGGACACCATACCTCGAGAAGGGGGGCTGAGTGGTCTCGAGGTATGGTGTCCGCCCCGAGTGCTGGAGGTCCCGGGTTCAGGCCCCGGCGAGGACGAGGATTTATTTTTAAAACAGAAATCCACCTGGACTTCCAGTAATTTCTCCTGGTCTCTGAGTAGTGAGATCTGACGCCCGTGTGTGTTGTTGCGCACGTAAAAAATCCCCTGGCAGTTGGAAATCGAAAAAGAGTAGCCTAACTCGCGCTGCCCGGGCAAAATTTCTAGTTAAAAATCTATCCAAAGTATTTCAGGATCCTCACCGATGCTACGGAGTTCGTGCATTGAGCTGAGTTTTTCCAGACTCAGGTTTGAGTTAGGAGGAAAACGGCGCACTTATGGGTTAAACCGTGTGCGGTGATGTTGATCCAACGACTAAACGACTAAACAACAACTATACCTCGAGACCACTCAGCCTCCAGAAAAAAAGGGGGGGGGGTATTCGTACCAAAAATTGGATTGGATTGGATCAGTGGGTAATTTACTACTGTAAATATTTAAGAGCGGCTGGTCGAGTAGCTAGAATGCCGCTTTCTACTAAGGGAGACCCAGGTTCGAATCCTCGGTAAGTTGTGGCGTTTTTCTTTTTTTTTTTTTTGTCGGGGGAAAAAAGAAAACTCTAACCTGCACAGTTCGCAGCGACTGCACTAGTCAGGCGGCAGTAAATGACAGTTGTGTGACAGACAGTAAATACCATTCAACATTTTAGTGAGTATTTCTACTCCAAATTCTCCTAGTACTTCCACTTCTTCTATTGTGATTCCATCTGGCCCGGCTGTTTTTCCCTTCTTCATATGCTTGATAGCGTCAGCGACTTCTTTTAGAATAGGAGAATCTTCCAAGTTACTTTCTTATGTTAATTCTTCCCTTTCTTCATCGTTCTGTACACTCATTACACTTCTTCTTTATAGGTCCTTTCTCCAATAATATCTGTCCTGTTTTTGATATCAAACACCCTGTGTTTACTTTTAAGTTTCTTCCCGTGAGCTCACTGATTTGTCTGTGCGTATTTGTTTTGTATCTGTAATAGAATACATGAAATATAATGTCTATAAATCACCAGTACATTTCATTCTCACACGTTCAACGCTCTACCGTGAAGCTTTCGCCATCGCTACAAAAACACATATCCTGTCAACGTCATATCTTGTGACCGCAGCAGTGGTCGTGGTATAAAGAAAAAAAGTACTAACACCGAGAAGGTCCACTTCATTGCACCGGGTTTATTCCTCCTGTTGAATCTTTTTCCTCAGAACGACAAGCCGCTTGCTGAGAGCATCACACGAAGCACGAACTTCGTAGCTCCAGCGACGACCCCCGGGAGTCTCCGGGTTGAGTGCTTCGCACAAAGCACGAACTTCGTATCTCCAGCATGAACGCAGCAGAAGAAGAAGAATGAACGCAGAAGTATCTCCAGCGACGATCCTCGGGAGTATCCGGGCCGAGAGCATCGCACAAAGCACGAACTCCCTAGCTCCAGCGACGAGCCCGGGAATATCCGAAACAACTGCACTATTGGTCTGAACGACGTTGTTCCGCGGAAACAAACCTAGGACCTTCAAATGGCTTCAACCAGTACCCTGGAGCCTGGTATATTTTCTCATTATAATAATAAATGCAGTAGAACGCGGATGTCTTTTCTGACTTGAATTTCTTGCAGCTTCCAATCTAAGGAATAGAAGTCTGCGCTCTCAATGTTGTCTTTCTGGAACTTGTCTTTGTCTTGGGAACTGCAATAACACAAATAAAATAAACAGATTTATAGCCTCCTCTTTTTTGTCCAAACAAAATTAATATAACATGACTTTCATACAGACGCAACTGAAAATAGCGGGAAATGAACATTGTATGTGTTTTCTATATTATGTTAGCATTCATTTATTCATTCAGTAGCATGTCCTTTGCAGAACCTCGCTCCCCCCCCCCCCCTCCTCGAAGTGTCCCCACCTTGCCGCGATGGAGGGGGGAGTTTGGGCTTGTGTGTCCCAATGAACCCAAGAACTAAGCCGACGGAAGCACAACTATGTGTCGGATAGGACTTGGGTTAGGGGCCAGACTAAGAGAGACACAACCTGCTGCTCTGCAGGTAGACAGGATAGCAGTCAAAAGCCAAAAATCAGGCGCACGAAGACATACATCTTGGCCCAGACACATACTCAAAGGCTCTCAGCCGAGGAATATGGCTGAACGCCTCTAAGCGATAAACTCTCGAATGTGATAGCCAGTCCGATACTCACCTACCGAAAAATGGAGATGAGATGCCGAGCACGCTACATGCCCAGTTCTGATACTTGTCCGAAGGCTCTTAGCTGGGGGATACAAGGGATCCCCGGATGAGAGGGCCTGGCCGATACTTGCTCAATGTTGCATGGAGGTAAGGTGCTGAGCCGGCAGCACATGTAGACTACCTCGTGAGCGGTACCTTAAGGTGGCAAAGCGGTTCAGTAGCACGAAGTGGTTACGATGAAAGTCTGTGTCTATAACCATAGAGTGAGCGTAGCCAAAGGTGGAAAAAACGTCTCCAAAACACGAAATGGAACTCTTGGCTAGCGAATCCAACACGTGATAGTCCGAAGCGAAAGCTATATGAGTGGATGTCGTCCGCAGACTGTCCGTCCCTGGTTTGTGTGGGGAGCGACCAGTGGCAAAACGAAATACATGGAAGTGAGGAATTAAAGCAGCCATGAGCAGGATGTGGCGACTCCTCGGGTTAGCCCAGTCCCAGAGCGCTATGTGCCGGCTCTGCATTTATGGAATCCTCCTTGGATAGCGGGGAATGTCCATGGTCTGCCCCTGCCTTCCCTTGAGGGTTGACCGTTATGTCTTTGACCGTTCTACCTTGACTAGCTGAGATGTGGGCGACACCACAGCAGTAAAAGTCTAACGTCTCTCGAAACCCCGGGAAGGCAAACCCGTAAAAATGCCCGCTGAAGTCGGATGTGCTGGCCTACGGGTGCAAATAAATCAGGCACAACGCATAAACGTCCGAGTGAAATGTCTTTCGTGCTAGGAACAGCTCTGACTACCTAGATCTCCGAATGCCCTTCGTGGCCGGAACAACTCTGACTAGTAGTTTTCTGAATGTCCGTCGTGCCCGGAACAGCTCTGACGGGCACAACGACAAGCACATGTCCGAATCGAAAACTCGCTGAGTGGATACCGTCTGCAGACCGGCCTGGTTTGTGCGGGAATGGCCCGTAGCGAACGAAATGCCCAATATATTGAAGTGAGGAATTAAAGCAGCAATGAGCAGGACGTGACGATTCCCTTGGTGAGCCCAGCACCAGGGCGCTATGTGTCGGCTCTGCAACTATGAAAGCCACCCTGGATGGCGGAAAATGCCATGGACTGTCCCTGACTTCCCTTGAGGGATGACCGTGAAGTCTTCGACCGTTACAACTTGACAAGCTGGGATGTGGACGGTACTACAAAAGTGAGTCTCCCAGGAATGCTAACCTGGTCAAAATTGCACGCTAAAGCCGGATGTGTTGGCCTAAGGGTTCGGCCCAAGGGTGCCTAACCGGACACACCACAATCGCATCTGAAAAAAAAAACACTCCGGATGAACGCAAAGAAGAAGAAGAACTTCGCTCCCGTAACAACCTTCCGGAAAACCTCTCGATCACAAGCAAGATGTCCCGCGTCCGACACACCCATCTGAAGACCATCCGCCACATCCTGCACCCATCTTCTCTTTGACCTTCCTCTTCCTCTCTTCCCAGGCATTTTTTTAAAATTCGCATATCCTTTACAGGACATCTCTGTCAACAGCAGCATCTTTCAGCTGTCTGTTGATTTCTTGGCAAGATTACGCTCAGTAGTTTGCCATTGCTTTCTGATACAACGGAACTGTAAACATTTAGTCACTTCGATACAATGGCGTCTGCACACTAAGCAATTACAACAACACAATGGACTTGTAGAAGCTCTTACCAACATTCTGCTAGCCTCTCCGCCACTGCCGTGATGCCAGCAAACAGTTTGAAGTTGATAACCGTGTCATCATTTATCTCCAGCAAATCACACAGTCTCTGACCTTGTTCTTCTGGCATGGTGCTAAATGACACTTCCCTTAGAGCATTGAATAACGTGGACTGAGGACAAAAACACATAATACTTATGTCTGATATGCTTAAATTAGATACACCGACATAATTACCCACTATAAAAGAGATTTATGCAATTCTGACAATCAGTTAGCTGAATGGCATTTTGTTAGTTATTTACATGTCTATCAAGTTCAAGTGAAATTATTGCATGTGCATTTTATGTTCACATGAGTTGAATGCAAATCATCGGCTCTGTGCCTACAGCCAAAGAAACTGACTACAGAGCCACTGCCTACAGAGCAATAACCTACAGAGCCACAGCCTACAGAGCCACAACCTACAGAGCCACAACCTACAGAGCCTCATCCTACAGAGCCACAACCTATAGAGCCACTGCTTATGCAGCAAAACCTACAGAACCACTGCCTACAGAGCCACTGCCTAGTGAGCCACTGCTTACAGAGCCACAACTTACAGAGCCACTACCTACAGAGCCACAACCTAAAGAGCCATAACCTACAGAGCCACAACCTACTGAGGCACAACCTACAGAGCCACTGCCTACAGAGCCACAACCTACAGAGCCACAACCTACAAAGCAGCAGCCTACAGAGTCACAACCTATAGAACCACTGCTTCCAGAGTCACAAGCTACAGAGCCACAGCCTACAAAGCCACAACCTACAGAGCCACAACCTACTGATCCAAATCCTACAGAGCCACTGCTTACAGAACAACAGCCTACAGAGCCACAACCTACAGAGCCACTGTCACAGAATGCCTGGAGGATTCGACCGGGAGATGCTACAATTGCCAGAATGCTACAATTACCAGAATGCTACAATTACCAGACCCACACCTTTCTCTCGGCCTACCGTGACGGTTTCCAGTCAAGGGGAAATAACCCCTGTAATCTTCTACCCCGAGGGGAGAAGAGGGTTATGCCCTTGTTCTGGAATGTTCGAGAGATCTTGTTACCTGAACTATTGTTCCATCGCGCAGGCGCCGTGACTAGGCTGGATGCCGAGGGAGCTAGGGGTTGTTCTAGCCGGCTGGCGAAAGGCTGTGTGGCTGCAGTTTGTCAGAAGGATTACTGGTTCCCAATGTCAACATATCGTTTAAAGACTTTTGACAGTATGTCCCTAAGTTGGACTGAGGTTCCATACTTTTTACTGCATGTCAGAATGAAAGTAAGAGTGCTACCAGTATTCCATTTATTTGGTCGAAAATCGCGATCAGCCGAGGTAGTTTGCATGAAGCAAATAGTTGCACAGAAGTCAAGGTCGAGCATGTAACTGTCTCCAACAAGTTTGTAATGCAGTGAAAGTGCAGGTGTTGGCACGACTTGTCCCGCCTGCCAAGAAATTGGTTGGCTGGGAGGAAATAGGAGTGGCCTTAATGTTGGTGATTAGATGGCACTACTGGGCCGCCTTTCTTCTTCTTCTTTCGTTCGCTTGAAATATGCCTATAACTGCAGTGCTGTCTCTTGTATGAATTGAACTGTCTTTTTCAGTTCACACAGCGGTCCATAGAGTTTATCTTCCACTGTCGTCTCTCTAGGCCAGAAGGTTTGCCTAGATAAGTTATATTTTGGGCAGTCTTGGAGTATGTGCTCTGCTGTCTGCGACGCCAATCCACATGTACACATGGCTGTTTCACCAATCTTGAATTTTGTATACATGTGGTTGCGTAATCTATTGTGCCCTGTTCTGAGGCGCAGAATAATGACTTGTTCTGGTCTATCCATAACGTGGTAGTCATCTTGAGCAGGTTTTGGTGGCGTTCTGACTGATTTGATCATTCTTTTCTTTTGGTGGTATGTTACAGGCACATCAGGCTGTTCTTCTTTGGCTCCTTCCTTAGCCAATTGATCAGCTCTGTCGTTCCCGGGTACTCCACAGTGGGATGGTATCCATTGTATGGTGACCTTATGCTGACTGCTAAGTTCAGAAAGTAGTGGCCTTAGTACTGGCAATTTCCCAGACAGGAGCGCCTCGAGTACTGATTTTGCATCTGTCAATAGCACCACAGGTTGTGTACCATTGCTGGTATTTAGTAATTTCTCTGTTGCTATCTTGATTGCCTCAATTTCAGCATCGTAGTTATGGCAGTACTTTCCTGTCGGTACTCTAGCTGTGTCCCTGGTATTATTTGGGTATTCTATGTACACTCCCGCTCCTCCATTTCGAACAGCATTTTGTGCTGACCCATCTGTGTAGACTCGGATCCAGAGGTCCTGTGGGCATTCTTCATCAAGGAAGCTGAGAGTGGCTGTTCTGCGCTGCACACTGTTCTGATCTTCCTTGTCAAATATTCCTCTCACTTTTGTCTGGATTTGTAATGATAGTCTATGCTCATCTTTCCATGGAGTTCGCTCTGGAATAGTTGTTAGGGGGATACCAACTGTGGGCAGATCGGTGGTTTCTCTGTAGAGTCGTTTGGCCTGGTGGATAAAACTACTTCTTTTCAACCGCCCCATAGCTAGGTTTTTAAATCTGTTCTTCATAGGGTGGCCTGGCAAGCTGAGGAACTTTTCTGCTTGTATTAGCGTTTTCGTATCTCTGCGCTCACTCAGTGCTTGTGTCCTCCCCATCTTCTCCATTTCCACTATAGGGGTTGATCTCATCCCTCCTGTGGTGACTCTAAGTGCTTGATTTTGCACTTTGTCCAGCTCTTGTAGTGTGGTTTTTGCTGCCGAACACCATGCAGTTGACCCGTATTCCAGGTGTGGTCGTATGCTCTGTTGATAAACTTTGCTAAGTATTTTCCCACTGGCTCCCCATGTGGTTCCACTTAGCTTTCTCAGGATGGCTATTTTCCTTCTGGCTTTTGCTACTGCTTTGTTGATGTGCTTTCTCCATGTCAGCCTGCCATCAAATGTTACTCCAAGGTATGTTGGTTCTTTATCTTCTCGTAGGGGTGTTCCATTTATCTGGATGGTCCCTGCCTTTTGTTTTGGAGAGAGGGTAAATAGGGTGGTGCTGCACTTGTCAGTGTTTATGCTGACACACCATCTATCCGCCCATGCAACAAATGTATCTACAGCTCTCTGTAGCAATCTGGTGGCCACTAATGCATGTTCATTTGTGCTCCATAGAACCAGGTCATCGGCATACATTGCGGCTTTAATTCCATGCGGTAGGTGAGCAACAAGATCATTGATGAAGATTATAAAAAGTGTGGGGGACAATACTCCGCCCTGGGGAACTCCGTGACGCAGTAGTACTTTCTTGCTTTTTAGTCCGTCTATCTGTACTCGGGCTCTTCTGTTGTGCAAGTATGCTTTCACCCATTTGTACATTCTTCCGTTGACTTTGCAGTTTCTCAGTTTATTCATCAGACCTTCTTTCCAGACTTTGTCAAAGGCTTTCTTCAAATCTATCCATGCCGCAAGACCAGCTTCTTCTCTTGGAATGCATCCTCAATTTCTTGAGAGAGGTAGGTTGTCTGATCTTCCGTAGAGTAGCACTGCCTAAAGCCAGCCTGCTGTGGCACAAGGATGTTTTTACTTTCAATTTACCACTGAAGTCTGTGATTGATGATGCGCTCCAGTGTTTTGCAGAGACAGCTGGTGAGGCTAATTGGTCTGTAGCTAGAGGCAATGGAACTATCTTTCCCTGATTTTAGGAGAGGTATCATGATTGCTTCTCTCCAGGCTTGTGGAACACTGCCTAAGGTCCAACTGTTATTGAAGATCTGCAACAGCTTTGCTTTGGCCTCTGTTCCTAGGTTCCTGATAATTTCATTGGAGATACCATCAGCTCCTGGTGACTTTCTCATTTTCAGTTTTGATATGGCTAGCTCCAGTTCGCTGATTGTGATGGGTGCCTCCAGAACCTCATGTACTATTTCCTTCTGTCCTGTATGTTGCCGTTTCTCTTGGATCTCTTGTTGTTTCTCTGGACTGATTTTGATATTGTTATCTTGTGCGAATGAGTCCGCAAAATGGTCAGCTGCTTGCTTTCTTGTTAAGATGTTTCCGTCTTTATGTAGTGCAATTTTTGAGTTTCTCCCTGTGCCCTCGTCGTTAAGTTGTTTTATTAGCTTCCACAATTTCCTTGTGTCTCTTTCAAAGTTCAGAGACTCTGTTTTTTCCTGCCAGCTTTTCCGTCTAGCCTGCAGCTTGGCCCTTTGAAATTTGGCTTTTGCATGCTGGAATTTATTGTGGTGCTCTTGACTGGGTGTGGCCTCTGCTTGCTTTCTACATACTTCCACATCATTATGCATCTGTTCCAGTTCACTACTCCAATAGGGTTTATATTGTTTACAGGCTCCTCTTGGTACTGTTTCTCGCGCTGCCTGTAGTATGCATTTCCCAAACTCTTCAACTACTTTATTTATGTCTTTCTCAGTGTTCAGGTTTCTAACCAGTATGCTGGTGCGATGCTTGTACACTGCCCAGTCTGCTTTCTTGTAGTTCCACCTCGAGAGGGTGCTGCTTTCACTTACAAGCTCATTTTCTACAGTTAGAAAGACTGGTCGATGGTCACTGCCACCTAGTTGTTTCCCAACAATTCGTGTAATGTTCCACTCCAGGTCTGGTGAATGAAAAGCCAGGTCAGGTGTAGTTGTAGAGTGCCATGATCTCGAGTAGAAAGTATCTGGGTCGGACGGCTTGTTAACCAAGATGAATCTATTCTCATCTTGCCAGTCTTCCAGTCTCTCTCCTCTCTGGTCCATGTGATCATAGCCCCAACTCTGCGAGTGGCTGTTGAAATCGCCGCACACAATCATTTTTTTCTGTTAATGGTAGTGTGTCCAGTGCCTGTGGACGGTCACTTGGACAGTAGTAATTGATCAGATGTAGGTCTGTATAGCCTGTTTTAAGTTTAAGTGTCTGATACTCAGCCCCTTCCATATAGACTTCGATTTGGGAAGCAGTGATATTATTTTTTACAAGGGTAAGTATCCCACCTTTTAGCCTGTCCTTTCGGTCAGATCGGTAACACTGGTAGCCTCTGATTTTGAAGGCTATATTTTCGTTGAGGTGAGTTTCTTGCAAGCAACATATGCTTACTTTTTCTTTGTCCAGGATGTTTTCTAATTCTACTTTTTTGTTGCTGACTCCCTCCGCATTCCAGTGCATTATTTTAAGTCTTAGTTTAGTATGGCCAGCTCTTCTATTCTCATGTCCCCTGGCTCCACAGGACATCTGAGAAGGACCTCCAGTAGTTGGGGTTGGACCCTTTCGAGACATAGGGCCCGGCACTGCACCTGCCTGGGGGTCCAAAGCAGGGCGAGCACCATAACGTTTAGCAGCAGTCGACATATTCCATTTTGCGTAATTGCGTGGCATCCTGATTTCTGTGGTGCGCCTCCTGGCTGGTTGCCTCCGTCTTCAGCACCTTTCCTTTGCTAGAGCAGACTGTGGTCTCACTCGAGTTTAGATGTGTACACACGCACACACGTGTCTGCACATGCATGTATGTGTATACACATCTAGAGCACACTGGTTATTTTCCGGCGCCAGATACTCGCCTTCGCCTCTTCTCCTGTTAGTTAAAACAGTTCCGCCACGTGAAGGCCAGGAGTTGGACTTTTGCTGCAGAGGTTATGTATTCACGTGCCATTGGGGTATTTAAGCAATGTTGGGCGCTCACCCCAACACTGCGCCCCGGCTACATACAGCAATTTGGAACCTGGGCCGCCATTGAACTCAGGCGTAGTCGACAAAACCGGAAGTCGGTGACGGCGTAACTAAAAGCTATCGTGTAAGAAGTCCTCCGACTCGGCCGGTCAAGACGAATCTTATGGGAATGTCCGCGGTCGGATCGACGGGCATTTGAGCAATCCCGCGTGTGTCGAAGTTCGCGTATCTTGGCGGGGTGACTGCTGGTTTTTCTTTGCCTTCCTCATACACTTTATGTTCAAGGTCTCCTTAAGGAAATACCAACCTAATCTACAGTGGGTTCCTGTGAGGAGAACAACGGGAAGGGGAAAGAGGGAGAAATGATGCTACAGACATGTTCTGGTGGTTGCAGGGGGGATGAACTGGGGAAAGCAGGACCACCTGGGAAGAGCTGGAAGGGGGTTTTGCCAACGGCCCTCCTTCAGGGCCATCTTGCCTATGGGTACTGTAGACCCTCTAACCCTGTATGTCATTAGAAGACTTCCACTGGGGAACTGGGGGGGGGGGGGAGGCAGACACTCATGATTAGTCACCGTGGGTTCACTATATCCCCAGTCCAGGGAAACAGATGATCTATTCCGCTACTTGTCATACCCCAGACCTTATTCTTCCTCTGACCCTGAGGCATGGCTTGTAATTGAACCACCGCCCATCTTAGGGAGGGGATTCACTCTCTGAGTACAATGATGATGTCTATCCCCATATGGTGGGTCATGATCATGTGATTCTCACAGAAGGTTGCCTGTGTCATTTTTCCAGATTCTACCTTCCGGAGAGGAGTGATGGACAGTCAGTAAAACCATCATTCTGTGTCAACGTCAACAGTCTGGACAGACCAGCTGACGTGAGGTGATCATACCACCCATCACCCGGTCAGTCATCTATGCCCTTAGAGCTTTTTCAGGATAAGTCATCCACCATTTATGACGAAGGCTGCTTGGCAAGTATGGTTTGTGTAATCGTCCAGCTGTGCCACACTAGTTCACATGGATGATATTCTTGATCGTGAATATAGCTACAGACTTTAGGCTATTGGAACCTTAACCAGGAACAATGTTCTAATGTAAATTTAGCACTGGGCATTGTGCTGTGATATACTGTAATTCAGGAACTGTGCTACTATCAGTATATTGTTGAGTTGGAGCCACTGTTGGTAGAGCAACGAACTTCCGGATTAAGTTATACCTTTTATAGAGGCACCTACCTGATGGGATGTGAATGGAAATTCAGAGTTTCATTTGGGCACACGCTCAGATTCCCAGTGTCATTATCCTAACGGGCTAACAACTCGGAGGAGGTGCTGTCTGGTCAAAGACTGAGGACCTACACTAAGAAGATAAGTGACATTACCGTCTTATGTGGAACTCTGACATGTGTACAGTGATGACCATCTTCATGTGGCTGCCTCAACAAACTGTCTTGTAGCAATTAGCACACCAGACAGATCTGCACTACATCCACATTATCTTCACTTTGCTTTGTACAATACACTTTTGTTATTGAGTTTGTAGATACCGGAGTCGCATCATTTGTTCAGGACGTGGTTTGAAAGGGTAACATCCCTTGGTCGGTTGTGAGAGAGATAGGTATCCGAGGACTGGTGGGGTCGCAGACTGAAATTGTCCCAGTTCCAGATCTGAAGTCATCCCGATATAGATAGATAGATAGATAGATAGATAGATAGATAGATAGATAGATAAGTGCGATAGCCTGTTCCCTTCACCCCAGGGAAGCTGTTGAAGCACCCCAGGGAAGCCACAACCTACAGAGCCACAACCTACAGAGCCACAAGCTACAGAGCCACTGCTTACTTACAGAGCCACATGCCTACAGAGCCACTGCCTACAGAGCAACTGCTTACAGAGCCACTGCATACAGAGCCACAACCTACAGAGCCACTGCTTACAGAGCAACGGCCTACAGAGCCACAACCTACAGAGCCACAACTTTCAGAATCACTACTTACAGAGCCACAACATACAGAGCCACCGCCTACATAGTTACTGCTTACAGAGCCACAGCTTACAGAGCCACAGTCTACAGAGCAACATCCTACAGAGCCACAAACCTCAGAGCCACAACCTACAGAGCCACAACATACAGAGCCACTGCCAACATAGCTACTGCTTACAGAGCCACAGCTTACAGAGCCACTGCCTACAGAGCCACAGTCTACAGAGCAACAGTCTACAGAGCCACAAACCTCAGAGCCACAACCTACAGATCCACAACCTACAGAGCCACAACCTGCAGAGATACTGCGTACAGATCCATTGTCTACAGATCCACAACCTACAGATCAAAACCTACAGAGCCACAACCCACAGAGCCACTACCTACAGAGCTCCTGTCTACAGATCAACATGCTTGGCTCAAGGTAAACAATTGTTACTGCAACCTGCACTTAACGGCAAGTATGAGTCAAAAGCAGTTATCCCTGGGCGTTTAGATAATTGTTAGAATACATAGCATTTGTTATTTCTTGTTCTTTTCAAGTCTTTTTGATTTGTGTACATAACCCAGTTTGTCTCGTATTTATACTATACTGTTAAATGTTAGGTCATAACTAGTTTGGTATGTACACACTAAATCACCTTCGATAAGCTCATAATGGCATTGTCTTCTAACACACAGATACACCCATAATGATGGAGTGCGAATCATAAATAGAGTCCTATTAACGAACCGGAAACGACAAAATCGACAACCAGTGGAGGATACACGAGGCAGTAGAGCCTAGCAGCATGCAGAAACACAAGTATAAGGTTGACAGACCATCCCATGTACGAGAGGTTTAATGATGCTGGTAGATGGCATATTTAACATCAACACCCATATATATATATATATATATAGGGTAAGTTAATAGGTAAGTCATAAATGACTGTAGAAACATAACTAAATATGATAGCAGCTTGAAACCAGTTTATTTGTAAATATACATTGTCCCTTTATTTCTCAACATAATTTCCACCAACATTGATGCACTTATCCCATAGTTTTATCAGTTCTCCCAAACCGACTACATAAATCTGCGTGCCCTGTTTTCATTTACCGGCCATCCCACAGAACTGTGTGACTTACTTATTGACCCGCCCATGTAACTTTGCTACCCAACTATGCACTGCTTTTCTGGAAAACGCTTGGGGTCCACTGACAACACACCTTGGCGGGAGACATTTCGCGAATGACGCCGAAGTTGAATGTAAAGTGAAAACGTGGTTTAGAAAACAGAACACGTAGTGAAATGGCGAGTCATGACCGCCCGCGCTTTCCGACATGGCACATGATTGATTCATTGAGCTAGCAATATCAAAACTGAAAATGAGAAAGTCACCAAGAGCTGACGGTATCTCCAATGAAATGATCAAGAACCTAGGAACAATGGTCAAAACAAAGCTGCTGCAGATCTCAATAACTTCTGGACCTTAGGCAGTGTTCCACAAGCCGGGAGAGAAACAATCATGATACCCCTCCTAAAATCAGGGAAAGACAATTCGAGTGCTTCCAGCTACAGACCAGTTAGGCTAGCCAGCTGTCTCTGCAAAACAGTGGAACGCATCGTCAGTCACAGACTGCAGTGGTATACTGAAAGTGAAAACATCTTTGTGCCTCAGAAAGTTGGCTTTAGACAGTGTTACTCTTTGGAAGATCAGACAACTTACCTCTCTCAAGAAATTGAGGATATATTCCTAGAGAAGAAACTGGTGTTTGCATCATGAATAGATGTAAAGAAAGCCATTGACACAGTCTGGAAAGCAGGTCTGATGAAGAAACTCAGAAACTAAAAAGTCAATGGAAGAATGTACAAATGGGTATACTTGCACAACAGAAGAGCCCGAGTACAGATAGACAAATTCAAGAGCAAGAAAATACTATTGCGCCACGGTATTCTATCCACCAGGCCAAACGACTCTGCAGAGAAACCACTGATCTGCTCACATTTGGTATTCCCCTGAAAACTATTCCAGAACGAACTCCATGGAAAGAGGAACATTGACTATCACTATAAATCCAGACAAACGTGAAAGGAATGTTTGACAAGGAAGAAGAGAATCAAAATCAAATCAAATCAAATCAACTTTATATTAAAAGGGTAACAAATTGGGCACGCAGGCCCGTCTTACATTCGGCCCTTCCAATCACTCGTCTTTCGTTCATCAAGAGCATTATACATTTACATAGGAAGAAAGATAAACATTGTGAAATGAATGTTGTAAACATAATCAAGACAAATTACCATGTTATGAGGCCCAACTTCCACCTACCCAAACATCACCCCACCCATACACACAACCCCACCTACCCACACACACACCCAGGGACACATACATACCCCACCAACCAACCCATCCCCCTCCTACACATCCCCCACCCACACACACACTGCCCACACCTGTTCCCCCAACCAAAACACATTCGCCACCCACAAACACCCCCCACCAACCCACACATCCCACGCCCACCCACATACACATCCTAACCCACACATCCTCTCCCCCACCCACACCTCCAACCACCCATCCCCCAGCCACATCTCCATCGACCACATATTCCCCACCCACCCACGCACACACATCCCCACCAACCCACACATCGCAAATCCACTCACACATCCCCAAACCATACACACACACATTCCCACCAACTGACATCTCCCTACCCCGACACAAACACATTTCCCTAAACACCTATACATCCCCAATCCACTCACACACACCCCACCACCCTCACATACATGCTCCACCCACCCACACATGCCCTAACCCAATCCCCCATCACACATACCCCCACCCGCACATCACATACATCCTCTACCACGCAATATTCCCAACCCACACACCGCACACATATCCCTCACCAACACATCACACACCCACATACCACCATGCATCCCCACCTACACACAACACACATATCCCCCACCCACATACCACACAATATTCCCACCCACACCCACACAGATACCCTTACCCATCCACCCCACATACCCCCACCCACACACACATACCCCACCCACACAATATCCCCAAACAACACACCACACACCTCTCCCCATCCACACATGCATTTCCCATCCATCCATGTCGCATGATTGCGCACTCCGTCTTGTTCACTGCTGCACATCACAATTTCAAAACACACTTCTCACTAAGGGTTTGCACTAGAGAGAATTGGGATGCTAGAGAGAATAGGAATGTGGCGTCAACAGTATTAATAGCTGTGACACCCAATGATGGACAGATCATGTGGTCTAAGCCCGTTCTGTCCATTGGTTAACCTAGAATAATCGCGTCGCCCGCGAAAGGTTTTGGGTCCAGCGACGCTAAATATCAAGCACTTGCAGAGCGACCGGCAAAGCATCTAGATGTGATTTAGGTCTCTATGTCCCTCATCCTGATTCAGAAGGAAAGCTTCAGACGAAATTATGCCTGAGTTTGTTTATTTCTGAGTCAGGTGAGGATGGCGGTGTTCGCAGATTGTCATGATCCAGAGGTGCAGAACATTGCCCAATAATGTACAATGGCTGTCAACCTAGAGCAGATCTGTAATATAAAGGTGCAACAGGAATATGTGGCCAGGACCCAGAATATACAAGGAGTCCTCACTGAACTGTGCCCAAACCGGATCTGTGTTTCATGATTGATCTGGTGATTGATATATTTACAGTGTAGAAACAGTTCTAAGATCATTAGGATCAAGTTTATACCTCAATGCAAATTATTTACAAATATGGCAGAAGTTTGGCACCATTTCATCACTGCTATACTTTGATTTTACTCAGTGAAACTTTATACTTGTGAGAACAATCAATAACTTTCAGGAACAGAGAGTAGTCATGGACTCCTCTGATTCATACAGTGTGTAGAGACTGTTTAGACTATTTGTTTTACAAATCCTTGAGAAATGTTCCAGTACCATCTGGGGTATTTATTACAGAAACAAGAGCAGGCTAACTGATGGGAGGGCTTAGTGGCCAAATGACTGAAGTCATCTCTGAACATGAGAGCTCTTATTTCTAATGTTGAATATGAACATTATCTCAATGTCTTGATGTATTTCATATATGTCATAATGCATCACTGGTTACTTCCACAGGTGTTTTATTTTGATTAATAAACCAAAATTAACTGTTCCTGCATTTTTCTGTCAGTCCATTGTGGTGTGACAAAACTTTTCATTATTATCTATGTGTTTAGTTAATGTAACTACTTCACATAAAGGTAGTATCTGGAACTACAGGTGACTGGGTAAACTCTAATAGACAGCTAAAGTCTGTCCTATTGTAATCTCCCAGGTTCCAGGTTGCTCAGAAAAGGGAACTTTACATTTTATTAATTCCTGTGACCATTTCACCTAAAAGGGAAAATGATCATAGGTGGGGGACTCTCGAGCTAATTAAGTTTCTCTTTTCGGGAAGGAAGATTTTGGAGGGAAGAAATTAATTTTCCTGGGGAAACCCCTAGATTTCCAGAGCTATTATGGGTCACTTTGGCTTCCAAGAACCCATCCCCTCCAAATGAAATCAGTCCCATCCTTATAGCTTTACTTCATTGTGGGGTAAGTCAGAGTGGGTACTGCTTCCAACTCTCAATATGTCACATTTACTGGGGGCTCGTCCGGGATAGAACTCGTGCTTTCTCGTAACCATACAACATTTATTGTTGGTACCACATAGTGGGTTATTTTTGTTCACACCACAACTGCTTGAAATATGTGAATATTTTCTTTCAGGTTTTTGAAGTGAAACAGAACTCTACATTTTTTGCGGAACTTTATTTACAATTTTAAGGACCGCATTTGCAAGGCCACTAGGTGGACTTTGTGTAATTCAAGATTCAGAACCACTGATTAGAAATCACTTTAGGTCTTATGTTACCAGGTGTAGATCAGAGGGGTAAATCAGAATCTTTATTGTCTAGTGAGGTTGACTTCGGGTGTTTGGTGTTTTTCTCTCAATAATCGAAAACTCCAGATTTCGTGCAGGATTTTCCTGCAACATTACATTGTTGATTTGTTGTTTGTATTTCGCCATTGCATGCTTTGTACCGTTTCAGATACAGGGGTTTTCCTATCTGAATCAGACAGAGGCGACACTTAGTATTTTTTTCAAATATTTGGGAAAGATCTAAAATTTAGCATGGCGGAAACAGCTTTACTACGGAAACAATATGTCGATGTAGGCAAATCATGTGGGTTAAAGGGTCCTGAGCTCGCGAAGTACGTCTCTGACGAATTCGATAGACATGAGCGTTTACAGGCTGAGATAACCCAGAAGGAAAAAGACAGAGAGACTGAAATAATTCAGAAGGAAAAAGACAGAGAGGCTGAAATGATTCAGAAAGAGAGAGAAAGCCGGATAGCTTTAGAGTTGGAGGATAGGAAGCTGCAGTGTGAGATGGAAAATAGAGAAAAGGAAAGACAACATCAGTTGGAGATTAGGCGCATGGATAATGAGTTGGAGAAGAGGAGACTGGAGAGTGGTGTTCCTACCACCCCCTCCATTTCACACGCAGGCCAACTACAGATATACAGACAGAGGAAAACTACCATCACACTGGAGCGTTGGCATTTCCTTTGAAACCATATAATGAGAACGCTGAAGGGATTGATCACTATCTTTCCAGGTTCGAACTTATGTGTTCTACATGTGGGCTTGATGAATCTAAATGGTCGGTGAAACTATCCCAGGGTTTAAGAACTACTGCTTTTGAAATTTTCTCTAGAATTAGTCATGAGGAACGACAGGATTACGGTGTTCTCAAAAGAGCTTTACTAACTCGCTTCGAAGTCGATTCTGATAACTATAAAAGGAAATTCAGATCAGCTAAGAAGGAGCCTGGGGAAAGTTACGGCCAATGGGTTGAAAGATTAAAATCCTACCTGCACAAATGGGCAGAGATGGGAAAGTTTGAAGAAACATTTGAAGGACTCCGAGAGATGATATTGATTGACCAATTAAGGGATAAAATGTCATCAGAACTTCGGGCGTTCTTAACACAGAATGGAGCTGATAGACTTGAGGAAATTATTCTTTTGGCAGAGAGATGGGAGAAATCTCAGAAGGAGGTGGGAAGTAAGAGTCGGATGACCAAAGCTTCTCCCCAGACCAATCACTCAAGACCAAAGAAAAAGAACACACCAACCCCAATAAGAATTTGAAGAAATCTGCGAGCACCAGTCAAACTTATATTCAGGCTGCCAAGAAGAGTGGGAAGGACTACTGTACCAATTGCCGGAAGGTAGGACATCACACAAAAGATTGTCGGAAGAAACCTCCTACCCCTCACACAGTTGCATGTCTGACTCGCCGGAAGGAACGTAAGGTGAGCACTAGTGAAACGTCCAGTGTGACAACTCATGAAGACACCCACCCCAAAATTTCGGTAGTGGAATCCATCTTGCTAAATGGATACCCCGCCATTTGCTTATATGATACAGGTCTAAATTATGACTGCGTCATAGCAACATCCTTAGTTCAGCCAGAACAGTTGACTGAGGAAATGGTGATTATACAGGGACCCTTGAAAAGTTCAGCCAAGATGTCACTACCTGTGGCTCGAGTACATATAGCTTCGCGTTATGTTACTGGAACAATCAAGGCAGCGGTGATGGAAAATCCCGTGTACCCAGTCCTGCTCGGTTGTCGTTACGTCTTTCTAGGAGAACCTATACAGCCTGTGATAGTCGCTGCTTTGACGACTAATTCGCAGACAGAAAAGACTCCAGCATCGTCGACTCCGACCAACCCTCGATCAGAGGATTTGAAGAAAGCACATAGTGCTGACAGCACCTTGTTGCCATGCTTCAACAAACTGCCTAAAGCACATTCACCTCCAAGAAGAGGCGACATGTATATGAAGGGTGGACTTCTATATCGCAAGGCAGGTAAAAGTGGACAAGAATATTCTCAATTAATTGTCCCGTCTACGTATCGTGCTCAACTATTGGATATGGGCCACAACTTATCTTTCAGTGGGCATATGGGAATAAATGCTACTATGCAAAGAATTTCCATGCACTATTTTTGGCCCGGAATGAATTCTGACATCACCAGATATGTCAAGTCATGCCCTGAATGCCAAAGAGTGACCCCAAGACATAGGACACCCCCTGTCCCGCTTGGTGAGATGCCCCTAACTGGATCTCCTTTCGAGAGAGTTGCCGTAGACATTATCGGACCACTCCCCAGGACGCGGGGGAAGAATCGATACATATTAACATTGGTGGACGTCTGTTCAATGTGGGCAGAAAGTATTCCAATGCCATCAAGTGACTCCAAGCACATTGCTGAAGCCTTACTTGAGATATTTACTCGGATTGGATTTCCCCTCAAAATCCTAACCGACAATGCATCACAGTTTCGCAGTAAACTCATGGAAGAAGTCTTTCGGCTATTTCATGCTCGCCATATCTATTCATCTCCCCATTTGCCTCAAACGAACGGGAGTGTAGAACGGTGGAACGGTACCCTCATCAGTATTCTGAGAAAGTTAGCTCATGAAAAACCAGAGGATTGGGACACATATATTCCTGCTGCATTATTCGCATACCGGGAAGTGCCGCATCACTCTACTGGGATTGCGCCCGCAACCCTGTTGTTTGGGAGGCCAATCAAGGGACCCTTGGAAGTATTACTGAGAACATGGACTGATAATCATGCAGATGATACAGTTGTTACTGCATCTGTTTATGTTGCTGAGTTGAAGAAACGTCTACAACATGGTTGGAGACAAGCGAATGTGAATCTGCGTCAAGCTCGACGAAGAATGACTCGCAATTTCAACAAGAAAGCAAAAGATAGAGAGCTGACAGTGGGTGAAAAGGTGCTGCTACTACTTCCAACCAGTCAGAACAAGTTGCAAATTGGATGGAAAGAACCATTTGAGGTGACAGAGAAAATATCTCGTACTCACTACAAAATTTCTGTCAAAGGCAAGTTGAAAGTGTTTCACATAAACCTTTTGAAGAAATGGAATGAAAGGTCCACAACCTCCGAAACTGCACACCTGATGGCTATGGCTGTTGCTACCGAAGTAGAACAAGGAATTACCATGGGAACAGAATGTACACTGCAAGCCAAGGAGACATTTCAGGATGTGGATATCAATCCCAACCTATCTCCAGATAAACAGAAGCAAATTCGAGATCTTATGGCAATGTATGCAGAAATACTTACCGACAAACCAGGTCTTACTAATTTAGTGGAATTTGATATGAAGCTAACAGATGATACACCTGTGCGAGTCAAGACGTACCCAGTTCCTTATGCCAAGCAAAATACTTTGCAGGAAGAGATACAGCAGATGCTCTCATCAGGAATTATATCACAATCTGAATCTCCATACAGTGCTAGTGTGGTGTTGTTGAGAAAACCTAATGGTGAACACAGAATGTGCATCGATTATCGACAGCTCAACGCGATTACTGAATTTCAGGCAGAACCTCTACCCGACCAGAATCAGCTGTTCACTAGTCTCAACACAGCCCAATACTTCACCAGGATTGATCTCAGTAAGGGATATTACCAAATTCCTGTGAAACCGGAAGTCAGACCGTGGTTAGCTTTCAGTACTCCTGGAGGACACTACGAGTTCAATGTTCTTCCATTTGGATTAAGTAACGCTCCAAGTGTATTTACACGCATGATGAGAAGATTACTTGACCCATTACATCATCCGGCCATCAGCCACTTCATGGATGATATTTTAGTTGCTACTGAAAAATTTGAGGAGCATGTCGAAACATTGCATCTATTGTTCAAGCGACTTAAGGAAACAGGTTTGACAGCAGACCCAAGAAGTGTCAAATAGGATTTCAACAATTTGACTTCCTAGGCCATAAGGTATCACAAGGCTTCATAACACCTCAAGAAGGAAATGTGGAGAAACTTCAGAGAGCACCTCGCCCAAGGACCAAAAAGGATGTTCGATCATTCGTCTCCTTATGTGGATTCTATCAAAGATACATTAAGGACTTCAACACACTGGCTGCACCCTTAACGGATCTTACCAAAAAGGGGAATCCAGAGAAAGTCATATGGTCAGCTGATTGTGAGAAGGCTTTTACAGCTCTCAAACAAGCTTTAACAGCCAAACCGATCCTACATCTACCCAACCTCGACCGCTCATTCGTGCTCCGCACAGATGCGAGTAATATTGGAATAGGGGCCACCTTACTCCAGAGAAAAGGAGATGATCACTCAGAGCTATTCCCTGTAGCTTATGCAAGCAGGAAACTGAATGCTTCTGAACTGAACTACTCGGTGATTGAGCGTGAGTGCCTTGGTCTAATCTGGGCTGTGGAAAAGTTTCAGGCATACCTGTATGGTAAACATTTTACAGTGCAATGTGATCACCAACCCTTGATGTTTCTGGCATCGTCACGGAATCTGAACGCAAGACTCATGCGATGGTCGCTGCTGTTGCAACCATACTCATTCCAAATCGAATACGTTCCTGGGAAAATGAACGTAGGCGCCGACTTCTTGAGTTGTTATCCAGTTCCTGATGAACCATCAACTTCGGATGAAGTGGAAAACCAACAAGAGGGATCACAAAAGGAACCGTGTCAGCTGTGAACGACTGAGACGATAGTTCTCCACAGAGATCAATCTGGAGGGGGGGCTCTGTCGCATGATTGCGCACTCCGTCTTGTTCACTGCTGCACATCACAATTTCAAAACACACTTCTCACTAAGGGTTTGCACTAGAGAGAATTGGGATGCTAGGAATGTGGCGTCAACAGTATTAATAGCTGTGACACCCAATGATGGACAGATCATGTTGTCTAAGCCCGTTCTGTCCATTGGTCCATTAATAATCGCGTCGCCCGCGAAAGGTTTTGGGTCCAGCGACGCTAAATGTCAAGCACTTGCAGAGCGACCGGCAAAACATCTAGATGTGATTTAGGTCTCTGTATGTCCCTCATCCTGATTCAGAAGGAAAGCTTCAGACGAAATTATGCCTGAGTTTGTTTATTTCTGAGTCAGGTGAGGATGGCGGTGTTCGCAGATTGTCATGATCCAGAGGTGCAGAACATTGCCCAATAATGTACAATGGCTGTCAACCTAGAGCAGATCTGTAATATAAAGGTGCAACAGGAATATGTGGCCAGGACCCAGAATATTCAAGGAGTCCTCACTGAACTGTGCCCACACCGGATTTGTGTTTCATGATTGATCTGGTGATTGATATATTTACAGTGTAGAAACAGTTCTAAGATCATTAGGATCAAGTTTATACCTCAATGCAAATTATTTACAAATATGGCAGAAGTTTGGCACCATTTCACCACTGCTATACTTTGATTTTACTCAGTGAAACTTTATACTTGTGAGAACAATCAATAACTTTCAGGAACAGAGAGTAGTCATGGACTCCTCTGATTCATACAGTGTGTAGAGACTGTTTAGACTATTTGTTTTACAAATCCTTGAGAAATGTTCCAGTACCATCTGGGGTATTTATTACAGAAACAAGAGCAGGCTAACTGATGGGAGGGCTTAGTGGCCAAATGACTGAAGTCATCTCTGAACATGAGAGTTCTTATTTCTAATGTTGAATATGAACATTATCTCAATGTCTTGATGTATTTCATATATGTTATAATGCATCACTGGTTACTTCCACAGGTTTTTTATTTTGATTAATAAACCAAAATTAACTGTTCCTGCATTTTTCTGTCAGTCCATTGTGGTGTGACAAAACTTTTCATTATTATCTATGTGTTTAGTTAATGTAACTACTTCACATAAAGGTAGTATATGGAACTACAGGTGACTGGGTAAACTCTAATAGACAGCTAAAGTCTGTCCTATTGTAATCTCCCAGGTTCCAGGTTACTCAGAAAAGGGAACTTTACATTTTATTAATTCCTGTGACCATTTCACCTAAAAGGGAAAATGATCATAGGTGGGGGACTCTCGAGCTAATTAAGTTTCTCTTTTCGGGAAGGAAGATTTTGGAGGGAAGAAATTAATTTTCCTGGGGAAACCCCTAGATTTCCAGAGCTATTATGGGTCACTTTGGCTTCCAAGAACCCATCCCCTCCAAATGAAATCAGTCCCATCCTTATAGTGGGGTAAGTCAGAGTGGGTACTGCTTCCAACTCTCAATATCCACCAACACTCACTCACTCACGCATACATCCTCCACTACGCACCCACACACCAAACCAACCAAACGTCTCTCGATCACAATACCCCTACCCACAGACATCCTCCACCCACTCACGCATCCCACCCCGACACATACACATCCCTCACCCACCTACACATCCCTAAGCCACTCATACACCCCCACCCACATATTCTCCATCCACGCACACATCTCCCACCCACACACCACCACCACCCACACATACTTCTCCCAACCACCACACACCCCCTACTCACCCACACATATCCCCCACCCATACACACATTCCCCGCACCCACCACACACATCCCCCACACCACAAACTATTCCCCACCCACACACATATCCTCACCCATACCACCACAAACATACCTCCCATCCGCACATCCCCCACCAACACACCGCACACATATCCCAATCCCACACACCATACACTTTTCACCACCCGCCCTTACATCCCCAATTCACCCACACAATCCCCTACCCACACATACTTCCCCAAACCATCCACACATCTCCATCCACCCACACATATCCCCCACCCAAACACACATCCCCCGCACCCGTACCATACACATATCCTCCACCCAGACACACATCCCCCACACCCATTCCCACGCCCCTACTTTCACCCCCACACATCCATCCACACATCCCACCAACACCCACAAATATCACTACCCACCAACACCCACACACCTCAACCTATCCAAACGCATACCCCCACCCACATTCCCACACCCACATATCCCCACACTCACACACATCCTCCACACACACTCACACATCCTCACATCTAGACACATACAAAATGCCTCACGTGAGCATTGAAACTAGTATGAACAAACTCCCACACTTTACTCACACACATACACTGACAATTGTCGTGAGCAGTCTCATAAAAATGTTAAACATGGAGAAAAATGTGTACATAAACAGTGTGTGAAGTAAAAATAGTGATGCTCACACACACACACACACACACACACACACACACACACACACACACACACACAAACACACGCACGCACGCACGCACACACACACACACACACATACATTCACTCTCACGCTCACTCATTCTGTCTCTCACTCAAACTACAGTAATGTACATGAGTTTACATTATACATGATAAAATCAAATGGTATTTAACTGATAACATGACAGATGAGAATACACAAACATATGGATTCGAGTGTTACATAACATGCGTATTACATGACATGCATCTGCTCAGCTCTCTCTCTCTCTCTCTATCTCTCTCTCTCTCTCTCTCTCTCTCTCTCTCTCTCTCTCTCTCTCTCTCTCTCTCTCTCTCTCTGTGTGTATTCTTTCATATACATACACTCACACGCAGTGTACAAAGCAGAACAGCCACTCTCAGCTTCCTTGATGAAGAATACCCACAGGATCTCTGGATCCGAGTCTACACAGATGGGTCAGCACGAAATGATGTTCGAAATGGAGGAGCGGGAGTGTACATAGAATACCCAATTAATACTAGGGACACGGCTAGAGTACCAACAGGAAAGTACTGCCAAAATTATGATGCAGAAATCCAGGTAATCAAGATAGCAACAGCGAAATTACTGAATACCAACCACAGTACACAACCTGTGGTGCTATTGACAGATGTTAGGCTAACTAAAAGGGTTTGGGAGAATAATAGACTAACAGAGCGTACAAAATTTCAAGTATATAAAGCTTGTGTTGTTAGCACACTACTCTATGGGTCTGAATCCTGGACCCTGTACTCAAGACAGGAATTCCTTCCATATGAGATGTATGAGACGTATCCTGGGCATATCATGGAAAGACCACATAACAAACAAACATGTGCTTGAAAGAGCAGATATTACCACAGTGCACTCCCTCCTCAACAGAGACGCCTCCGGTGGCTGGGCCATTATCTCGAATGGAGGATGAACGTATTCCCAAAATCTCCTATACGGAGAACTAGCCACATGAAAGAGGCCAACTGGAAGACCCCAATTGCGATATAGGGATGTGTGTAAACAAGATATGAAAACCCTTGGCATAGATCCAGACACGTGGGAAAGAGTTGCAACAGACAGATGTTCCTGGAGAAGAGATGTACGAAACGGACTGGTGCTCTTTGAGCGCAATCTGATCCAACAAACTGAGGATAGGCGGCACAGGCTCAAAACGCAGTCATTTACTGCGGGACCTGCCTCGTCTTACAGATGCGGAAACTGTGACAGAGATTGTCACTCTCGCATCGGACTATACAGTCACCAGCGGTGCTGTCAGGTACCTCCCCAGCTGCACAACTCTATAGTCCAGTGTTTCCCAACATGGGGCCCACGCCCCACAAGGGGGCAATTCGATTGTTAAGGGGGGCAATTCGAAAATGGAATAAATCGGCTGGATATAACAAAACGGGCAGACTTGAGACTGAAGTTAATTAAATTGGAACCTGACATAAAATTTCTTTGCAGCAAGCACCAAGCGCAAGGATCTCACTAAATTTAAATAATCACTAATAATTAAAACAATACAGAAAAATCTTTCATTAAAATTATTTTTTACTTGAATGTCAGTTCTCCATTATATGTTTTGAAAATCTACTTACTGTGTTTGCTCAATAATTTTTTAGTGATTATCGGTCCTTTGGCTAGGATCGGGTGCATTTGCTGCCCCCCCCCCCCCTCCCAGTAGTGCGCCTGGCCTGGTCGGGGGCCGGGTTGATCAAATAAAAACACATCACATATCTTCACCTTAGATGTGGGCCTGATGGACCACTGGGCAATAGCTCATAAGTGAGACTTAGGGTCCACACAAATAAGGTGGAGGCGGGGGAACCAGCTTGTCTGGGGTAACCGCGAACCCCCTCCCCCCCCCCCCCAAAAAAAAAAATTCACCCGACACACAGGGACGCGGGACCTGGGGGGGGGGGGGGGGCTTGGCTCCTCTGGTAACCGTGAGTCCTTCTTTAAAAAAAAATTCAAGTTTCTTTAGTGAAAATTTAATTTTTGAATATTAAAAATGATGCATATGTTGGGGGGGGGGGGGAGCATACGAATTTTAGAAAGGCTTAGGTGGGGCATAGCACAAAAAAAGGTTGGGAAACACTGCTATAATCCTTCAGGACTGAAAGAGGCCTTCTACCATTGACAGATGCAAAATCAGTACTCGAGGCGCTCCTGTCTGGGAAATTGCAAGTACTAAGGACACTACTTTCTGAAATTAGCAGTCAGCATAAGGTCACCATACAGTGGATACCATCCCACTATGGAGTAACCGGAAACGACAGAGCTGATCGATTGGCTACGGAACGAGCAATAGAAGAACAGCCTGGTGTGCCCGTTACATACCACCGAAAGAAAAGAATGATCAAATCAGTCAGAAAGCCACCAAATCCTGCTCAAGATGACTACCACGTTTTGGAGAGACCAGAAGAAGTCATTATTCTGTGCCCCAGACCAGGACACAATAGATTATACAACCACGTTTATACAACATTCAAGATTGGCGAATCAGCCACGTGCACATTCTCAAAGACTGCCCAAAATATGACATATCTAGGCAAACCTTATGGCCTTGGGAAACAACAGTGGAAGATAAACTCTATGGACCGCTGAGTGAACTAAATAAAACAGTTAAATAAGTACAAGAGCCAACAATGCAGTTCTTGACACATTTTAAGTGAACGAAGGAAGAAACGGAAGGAGTTTGATATTGTTTGCTATCTGCAGGAAGTGTGCCCTTTGGGAATCTCTCCGATTAGCTACTTAGAAAATGTGACCGTTAAAGCACACGAAGACTGTTACCTTGCCGTGTATAGTGCCGTTCTTGCCTTTGTGTTTATTGAATATTCTGAGACAAAGTTTTTCATTGTGAGATATCATCCTGCAGTGATTCTTCACATAGTCCTGGGGGCTCAGAGCTGACAAGAAATCGTAACATAAAGAAATAAATACACACAATAACATTCACTTTTTAATAAAAATTAAACTTGTAAACAACATGATATCAACACGATAGCACGTCTATCATGATAATCCTGCTTGTCGTCTATTAATAACAACTTTAATAGAAGTTTGAGATGTTCTTTAATTTTTTTCTCCCAGGGTATCCATGCACGTTTTGTAGATGACTTCATTTCTGCATATCTGTAGTGGGTATGAAAAGCATGAGACAAGAGAACTGCCAGAGATGGAGGAGGTTTGAGTCTGGTCGTGGTGAGAACGACGGTCCGCAGAACCGACACTACATGACAATGATGATGATGATGAAATGTACACAACAACGTCGCCGCACTGGAGACCAACGATCAGGGGTCGCTCTCCCCCAGCAGAAATAGAAAAACATGTAGATGCTAATTGTTCCTCGCAGTTATTCTCTGTCAATTCTTAATGCGTGTCTTTGCATGTTTTATGGAAAAGTGTGTGTGTGTGTGTGTGTGTGTGTGTGTGTGTGTGTGTGTGTGTGTGTGTGTGTGAATATATAAGTGTGTGTTTGTGTGTTAACGCCATTGAAAGAGTTGAGAAAAGTTTCTAGAATTCTGGTTGTATAAGTGAGATTGTGAGACAAATGTACTGTTTTCTGCGTGCATGTACTATTTAAATGAGATTGTAGTATATTGTACTGTTTATTATAAACATATGATGCAAGACTGATATATTGCTTAGTATACACATGTGATCCAAAGGCTGATACTATTATTACTATACATGTGATTGTATATGTGACAATATATTGATTGTTTATTATATAGATGTGATTGATCAGACTCATATACTCTTTATTACAAAAATTTGATTGTAAGAGTGATAAACTTTTCAATTACAAAAATGCTATTAAAAGATAGATATACAGTTGATTACATAAATATATGATATATTATTATCACATGTTCAAATGACAACGCTGATCTAGCGTTTTCGATGTAAATTGTCACTATCAACTATCAACTCTCAACTCTCAACCAACAGTGCAAGCACCGAGAGTAAACTTACTTTCTAGAGATTTCATGTCGACCGGAAGTTCAAATCTGACAGTCTTCACGGAGATGATTGTCCGAAGTGGCTCTTGCCGTCCCTGACCCTCATTGGTGGCGACATTCCCCGTTTGGCTTGTTGAATCAAAGTCGCCAAATTCGTAGAATGTAAATTCTTCCTCGTTAGTTCCCTGAAAAAAAAAAGAGATAATTTGTATGTTACTTTTATAACATCAAGTCTTGTAAAGGTGGGGCGAAAACAATCACAGTAATTGTTACTAGATAATGATTATAAAAGGGAACGTGTCAGGAAAGTAACGCAGCTGCGCGAGAATCAGCAGCGGTTCGCGCCGCGCTGGTATCTTACGGGGGTATGTGAGCCGGTCGCTCAGAAAGCAGTGGCAAATTACTGAGCATAATCTTGCCTAGTACTTCAACAGAAGCTGAAAAATGCTGGTGTTGACTGCAACGTCAGGAAAACAACTGGTGCTATATTTTGATATCAGTCACTGGGATGATCAACTACATACCCAAGTAACAACAATGTTGCTGCAGAGTTCTTGCTGTCAAAGTCCTATTCTTCATTCAACATACAGTGCGCAAACTGTAAGCATGTATAGTTTGTCCTACAGAGTCCACGGCTCGAAATCAGCACAGGGCGATTTGAAATAAGACCGCATTGCCTTGATTTCAATGGTACATGACGTTGACCATTCAGAAAGCAAGGGCAAATTACTGAACTAAGATTGCCTAGTAAATCACATAAAAAACCAAAAAATGTTGGGGTTGCTTGCAGCGTTCTGGAAAGGACATGCAATTAACATGTTTTAATGACATATCCAAACATTTTTCATATAGGCGTCGCTGTGCGCGAAATCAACGACCTGTGACAATGCAGCATCTGGTATTTGGTTTTTTAAATAATACTCCTATATGCTGAATACTGAATCTATTTCTGCTGCCTTGTAGGGAGACTGGGTACAGTCAAAGACTAGGGAAAACAAATTTTAAAAAAATGCTTGTCGATGTCGGACGAAACAATTCAGTTTATGATGATGTGACCTCAGTATCACTCCATCTGCCTTTGTTTGTCAGAGCACTTCCCGGTTTTCGTTATAGTCAGGGTCGACATGGGAACTTACATACATTTAAAAAAATCCCCCCCTCCCCCCGCCTCAATGGGGATTCGATCACAAGCACTGGGCCGGCTGGTGGCATACTCACCAGCAACTGCACTGCTTCTGTTCCCTGGCAAGGGTGAACTAACCACAGAGATATGACGCTTTCCGGTTGCATGTCCAAACTCGCAGAGGAGAGAGAGAAAGAGAGAGAGAGAGAGAGAGAGAGAGAGAGAGAGAGAGAGAGAGGGAGAGAGAGAGAGAGAGAGAGAGAGAGAGAGAGAGAGAGAGAGAGAGAGAGAGATAGATTCCCGAAACCTTCATCGAACTACTTTAGTAAAATGGCTGGATTGTCGGCTCTCACGGCGGCCTGGCTGCGTGGTGCTGTCACATTCTCGAAACGACTGCTTCGCTACAAGTGCAGACAATCAGAGTGCCGCTGGTGATTGTGAATGTTTATGCTTGTAACGGGAAGTCAATGTGAAATAGTGGCGGAGTTTGATAGCCATAGAGGAAAGGAACACCATCTACGCCAGTGCTTTGTAACAAGCTACGTGGAGGGTCCCAAATAGCCCGGTCACAATATTTCATTAATCTTCTATAGCCCTGGCTGGGTTAGGTCTTTTCTTGCCAACCCTCCTCCGTTTTCCCTGGACACACTGTCACGCTTCCTTTCGACCTAGGGACCTATTTCCTGCAGTGTTCTTCTGGCTGACGCATAAATAACATGGCAGTCGTCAGAACAACTTGGAAGTAATTTTATTAACCTAATCAAGAACAGCACAGGAACACATAAAGGCAGATAAACAGATAGATCTACACAGACACTACACTGGTAAAGTTCCAACACAGAGCCTCAAGTCGCCACAGTCACAGATCCAGCTTCAGATACTGTCTGATCTGTCCACACACTTCTCACCAAAGATGTCCGAATCTCCTTCCTTCTCCAGCAACTGGGTGTAGGTTCAACCGGCTTTTGTAGAATCCAAGCGACTGGTGTGTTGAGGACTTCGGTTCATTGTCATCTGAATTAGTTCGGCACTAGGTCTTCACTGACCCATGAAAGGCTTTGGTGTTGCCGATAAGGTGAGGTGTTTGTGAAGGATAATGGATGGGTCCTTTTAATGTCCGGTATAAAATGGGTAGGCCCGAAAAACACTCTCAGGCTCCCTCCAGACAACCACTGCTCTCAGGCGTATGTTGTTAAAACAAAACCGGCAATGCACCAGTCATACAAACTGTCCTTGCCTCAAGACCTGCACCTTGCCTCTGTCTCAGAGTTAAGCACACCAAACCTTGAGTTGGCCTCGTTGGACATATTGGCGTTAGCCTAGAAGCACTGGTGATAATGTCCCTTAGAAGACATAGTCACTTCCCATAGAAGAGGACCCTGGAAATGATAAACAAAACCTGAGCGACTGGGCTGACTCATGTATCACACAAATACACTATATTTAATACCTGATTGACTAGGCCTGACCTGTCAGGTAGCCCCTGGATTGGCCACGTCCGGGTTTGAGTAGACCTCCAGCTGGACGAAGTCCGGTTGTCTTTTTGGCCACAAGACACACCCTCCACACTCATACCAAGCCTTTATTATGATTGGGCACATTCATTCCCATGCTTCCCTCTCACTTGCAAACCATGCCTTTCTCACCCGCAAGATCTTGTGGTGTGGTGCGCCCAGTAATCTGTGTGCTACATCTCATTACCTAATAGTATAGTAATGGGGTTGTATGGCACGCAGTGTAGTTCCCCACTCCCTGCAAGAATAGGAAAGAAGATACTACCCCCTCCCGGCTCTGCTCTTGTTTGAGCTGTCGCCGCAATGTACCAGCAGTGCCCCACAGAACACATAGATTTAGCGGAATGCAGGTTCTCTAAATGAGATAAAGAAGTCCATTATCTTCCCCACATCATCCCATCTAGTAACCGATGAAAGAGATAGTCCTGTGAATGGCCTCTTCTGGCTCAAGAAGATAGATCAGAGATTGGTGTACCCCATCCCCAAGAATACCATAGCCATCCACTGAGTATATACAACAGAAAGATGACAATCTGTCCAATTCAAGCCGTAGACAGAAAGATAGCAACAGCTCATCTGACGCCAAGAACAAATGAAATCCTCTTGGGAGATATATGGTTCAGATTCACTTCCCCGGCTATGCCAAGGACAAGACGCGCAGCCAGATCGGCTAACGGTCACCCAACTCGTCATTGGTTATGATTGGCCTTTCGCCAATTCATCTTCCCCTTCAACACATTGTATATTTATAACTCCATGTTTGGCTGGAGTACCCACAACCCAAGCCCTACCTTTCTTCACCACTTCAGTAGGATGTTGCATCTCTGTCCCAATCTTCAAATCGACTTGACAAGATGCCACTATCCAACGGTAGGTGTGTACACGGCCATGAATTGCTTAGCAGCCGCACCAGCGCACATTTGGCGCAGGGCGCTCCATCGGGTTTACCCGATGTGAAAGACATTGGCTACTTGCTCCATGTAAAGATTGTGATAGGAAGATAACCCAAAGAACCATCTTTCATGGAGATTTGAGAGAACAAGAGAACTGAGAGCTTCCGAAAGCCGTTCCCCCCTGTCTACCCAAAATAAAAGAATGCATAAGGACATGGACCACTGGCGTTTCGCTACATAGGCCCCCTCTTAAGAAAGTCGAACCCTACGAACTTTCTACTGTCAGTGGTTCTGTTCGAATGACCCCACCCCCACATTCAACCATAGGATGCCGTGATAAAAAATCTGCTCCCACATTCTCCCTTCCGGGGATGTATTCGACCGTGAACTGATACGATTGTAGGAGCAATGACCATCTCATCAACCTCGCGTTCAGTTTCTTAGAAGTTGCCAAGAACGTCAGAGGTTGATGGTCGGACTGCACTTTGAACTGGACTCCATACAGATAAGGTTGAAATTTCTGTACCGCCCACACTAGAGCTAGACATTCCCGTTCGACGGTGGAATAATTCCGTTCGGCGGGTAACAGTTTTCTACTGGCATACGCCACCGGACACAACACCGAAGGATTATCTCGCCCTTCCTGCAACAGAGTTGCTCCAATCCCTATGTTACTCGCGTCGGTTCTCAGAACAAACGTTTTCTCCAAATTCGGGAGTTGCAGGACTGGCCTATCCACCAACGCCTGTTTCAGCTTCCCATAAGCCTCTTCACAGCTCGGGGTCCAGACTATAGGATCTGGCGATCCTTTCTTCAGGGTTTCGGTTAACGGCGCTCCAATTTCGTTGAACTTTGGAATGAATTTCTGGTAAAACCCACACAGAGACAAGAAAGACCTAACATCCTTTTTGGATTTAGGACGGGGTGCGAGACGGACCTTCTCAATATTCTTTTCTTCCGGTACCAGTCCCCCTGGGGTAATAGTGTGTCCCAGAAATTCCAAGGATTGATATCCAATCATGCATTTGGCTGGACGGGCGGTTAACCCATCCTCTTTCAATCTTATGAAGATCTTTTCCGAGGATTTCAGGTGATCTTTCAGATTGTCAGACGCGATGAGAATATCATCCATAAACGAGACGACAGAGGGATCCCTTAAAGGGTCTAATAACTTTCTCATCATGCGTGTGAACACACTGGGCGCATTGCTCAGCCCAAAAGGCATCACCTTAAATTCGTAATGGCCACTCGGAGTACTGAAAGCGAGCATGGGCCGAACCTCAGGCTTCACAGGGATCTGATAATATCCCCGGCTTAAATCAATTTTTGAGAAGTACTTTGCCCTATTTAATCTGGCAAACAATTGATTTGTGTTTGGTAACGGCTCAACTTGGAATGTCGTACAACTATTTAAATGCCTGTAATCAATACATAAGCGGTGTTCCCCGCTTGGCTTCCTCAACAAGACAACCCCGGCATTATAAGGAGAAGTCGAAGGAGTGATGATGTCGTCGTCCAGAAGCTTCTGGATTTCAGTTTCCAGGGCCTTCTCTTTCGAAAATGGCACTGGATATATTTTCTGGCGAACGGGGTCTTGGGTAGTCAGAGTCATATCAAACTCGACCAACCCTGTCCGCCCTGGCCGATCGGTAAGAATCTGCTGATGGGACTCCAACAAACGGATGACACGGTCTGTTTCTTCAGCCGACAGATCAGGATTTATATGTACATCCCTATAGGTTTCCCCAGGGTGTAATGGATACCCCCTATCCGTTTCTTCGCCCGATTCAGTTTCCATCGCGACCGCCATAGTCATGAGTGGGAGAGAAGTACCATCAGATCGTTCTTCATACTTTTTGAGAAGGTTAATGTGGAAGATTTTAGATTTCCCCCTGATCCGGATGGCATAGTTGGTGCGGGAGACAACCCTTTCCACCGGGAAAGGCCCCTGCCAACCAATCTCGAGTTTATTGGAACCTACTGGAAGTAACAACAGAACCCGATCCCCCACCTTAAGAGACCTATCTTTCGTCCTTCTATTGTAGTAGGCCGCGTGTCTCTTTCTGGCCGCCCTCAGATTCTGAGCTGCCAAAGCCCAACCCGTCTGGAGTTTCTTCTTTAACTCTTCGACGTATTTATATGAGGATACAGCTTCTTCAGAAGTTTCCTCCTCTGTCCAACATCTCAATAAGGCTTCTAAGGGACCCTTGATTGGCCTCCCGAATAGTAGAGTGGCTGGAGGCAACCCGGTCGACCCATGGGGAACCTCCCGATAGGCGAACAAGGCGGCTGAGATATACTCATCCCATCTGTCTGGTTTCTCTTGTGCCAGCTTCCGAAGCATGGTCATCAAGGTACCATTAAACCTCTCTACTTGCCCATTAGACTGAGGGTGATACGGGCTTGTGTGAATGTGGTTGGTCTGGAAGATACGAAAGACTTCTTCCATCAGCTTACCACAGAACTGAGACCCATTGTCCGTTAGGATCTGGTTGGGAAATCCCAACCTAGTAAAGGTCTCCATCAGTGCATCAGCCACTCGCTTAGAGTCGATTGTGGCCAAAGGTATCGCCTCGCCCCACATGGAACAGCAATCCACCATCGTGAGAATGTACTTATTCCTCTTCCTAGTCCTAGGAAGAGGACCAACAAGATCGATGGCAACTCTCTCGAAAGGAGAGTTCATAATGGGCATGTCTCCCAGAACTACCGGAGCTGTCCAGTGTTTTGGTGCCACACGCTGGCACTCTGGGCACGACTTGACGTACCTACGCACGTCTCCAGTCATCCCTGGCCAGTAGTAATGGCAGGAAATGCGCTGGAGAGTTGCCCCGACACCCATATGTCCACTGAAAGAAATGGTGTGTCCCATATGAAGAAGCTGTTCCCGATAAGCCTTAGGAACCACCAGCTGTCCATGCTGGTGATCCTCCACTCCGGCTCTCCGGTACAGTAACCGATTCTTCATATAATACTGACCCCGTCTTGGTGGGTCAGAACTTTTTGGCAACTGGTTGAAGCAGGGTTGCAAAGTAGCATCCTGGCTTTGAGCAGCTCGTAACTCCCCAGGCAAGGGATTCACAATCAAGGCCGGCGTCTGCTCATCCTCCGATTGAGATCTGGTTTGCATTGCCCCTACGTACATGGGTTCGGTTGGAATCCCTAGAAAGACGTAGCGACAACCCAAGATCATTGGGAAGATAGGATCTAGCAGAACGGCTGCCTGTATAGTGCCGGTAACATATTTTGATTTGATGTCCACCTTCGCAATTGGAAGAGACATCGCTACCGCACTCTTTGTCACCGTTTGAATCTCAATAGATTCCCCGGTTAGCTGCTCTGGGCTCACTAAGTGTGATGAAATTACAGCCTCAAACTGCAAACCGGTGTCGTAGAGACACTCAACTGGTTGACCGTTCACAAGTACCGTTTCTACTACTGGTGGTTTTTCTAAATCTTTGTTCCCAAGATCCCTCCCTTCTACCTCCTTGTGAGACCCTTCCCCGGTTTCTACAAGACAAGCAGCATAGTGAGAGTCTTTCTGTTTACGCCGGCAATCTACCGTATTGTGTGTGGGAGATTTGCAATAGGCGCACCACTTTTCACTCCACTTTCTTTTAGGAGATCCAGGTGGACTCTTACCAGAGGGTTTCTTACTAGGAACTTTATCGAAAGGATCCTCCTTCTTGGTGTGAGCTGTTTTAGGGTTCTTCTTCTTTCCAGCCCATGTGTCTGGTGGTCGGGGATTGGGTTGTGACAATTCCCCATTATCCCCATGAGCTAGCACATACCTTTCCGCCAACGTGTTCACTATGTCTAACCTTTCTGCCCCATTTTCAAGCAAGAAGGTTTGCAATGGCTTAGGCATCATTCTCTTCATTTGGTCCACGACCACCAATTCTTCCAAACTTTCATAGTCGTTAGCAAATCCAGCTAAAGACATCCACTTCAAAAGGTAAGACTTCAGTCTGACACTGTAGGCTGCGAACATCTCTCCTGGCTCTCTCTTCGACTTTCTGAACTGTTGTCGATAAGTATGAGCTGTCATCTGGAACCTTTTCAACAGTGCTTTCTCCAGAGCTTCATAGTCATTCTCCATACCAGGTGGCAACCTAGAATAGACCTCGTATACGGTCCCCCTCAGGCCCTGTGAGAGTTTCAAGTTCCATTTCCCTCGTTCCAATCCCATAGCCAAAGCCATCGACCGAAATCTGTGAAGATACTGGTCGATCTTATCTTTGTGTTCATCGAACGGGAGTAATGGGAACTTCATTGCCTGGTATGGACCGCCACCAGAAGTTGTTGAGTCAGGGAGAACTGCGTCTCCCACTGCACCGTCTCTTTCCTTGGCAGTTTGAGCTTTCAGCTCCAACTCTCTCATACGGAACTCATGGTCTCTGACTGCCTGCTCGGCCTCCATCTTCCTAGCCTCAGCCTCCATCCTCTTAACCTCAGCCTCCGCCTCAATCCTCTTGGCTTCGCGCACAGCCTGTCTGTAGTCTCTTTCCACTTCCTGCACATATTTCTGTAACTCCGCTCCATCATATCCCATCTCACGCCCTGTAGCCTGTACGTCAGCGACATTAAACCCAGCTGATGCCATCTTAAACTCAGAGGGTAAGGGAAGAGGTAATTGTCTAATAAAATTTTTCTCACAATTACACAACAAGTTACATTACACGACCACAACACGTCGTATGTCGGTCAGTCTGTGTCAGGAAGAGTATAGACAATAGCCAGGCACGGTAGGCAGAACCTATTGATAGAAGACAAGGATATCTGTCCCCTATCACTACATCAGCCAAAACTCCACCAGGATTTCAAATATCCCGGGACGTGCCCCCAGAAATTGTAACAAGCTACGTGGAGGGTCCCAAATAGCCCGGTCACAATATTTCATTAATCTTCTATAGCCCTGGCTGGGTTAGGTCTTTTCTTGCCAACCCTCCTCCGTTTTCCCTGGACACACTGTCACGCTTCCTTTCGACCTAGGGACCTATTTCCTGCAGTGTTCTTCTGGCTGACGCATAAATAACATGGCAGTCGTCAGAACAACTTGGAAGTAATTTTATTAACCTAATCAAGAACAGCACAGGAACACATAAAGGCAGATAAACAGATAGATCTACACAGACACTACACTGGTAAAGTTCCAACACAGAGCCTCAAGTCGCCACAGTCACAGATCCAGCTTCAGATACTGTCTGATCTGTCCACACACTTCTCACCAAAGATGTCCGAATCTCCTTCCTTCTCCAGCAACTGGGTGTAGGTTCAACCGGCTTTTGTAGAATCCAAGCGACTGGTGTGTTGAGGACTTCGGTTCATTGTCATCTGAATTAGTTCGGCACTAGGTCTTCACTGACCCATGAAAGGCTTTGGTGTTGCCGATAAGGTGAGGTGTTTGTGAAGGATAATGGATGGGTCCTTTTAATGTCCGGTATAAAATGGGTAGGCCCGAAAAACACTCTCAGGCTCCCTCCAGACAACCACTGCTCTCAGGCGTATGTTGTTAAAACAAAACCGGCAATGCACCAGTCATACAAACTGTCCTTGCCTCAAGACCTGCACCTTGCCTCTGTCTCAGAGTTAAGCACACCAAACCTTGAGTTGGCCTCGTTGGACATATTGGCGTTAGCCTAGAAGCACTGGTGATAATGTCCCTTAGAAGACATAGTCACTTCCCATAGAAGAGGACCCTGGAAATGATAAACAAAACCTGAGCGACTGGGCTGACTCATGTATCACACAAATACACTATATTTAATACCTGATTGACTAGGCCTGACCTGTCAGGTAGCCCCTGGATTGGCCACGTCCGGGTTTGAGTAGACCTCCAGCTGGACGAAGTCCGGTTGTCTTTTTGGCCACAAGACACACCCTCCACACTCATACCAAGCCTTTATTATGATTGGGCACATTCATTCCCATGCTTCCCTCTCACTTGCAAACCATGCCTTTCTCACCCGCAAGATCTTGTGGTGTGGTGCGCCCAGTAATCTGTGTGCTACATCTCATTACCTAATAGTATAGTAATGGGGTTGTATGGCACGCAGTGTAGTTCCCCACTCCCTGCAAGAATAGGAAAGAAGATACTACCCCCTCCCGGCTCTGCTCTTGTTTGAGCTGTCGCCGCAATGTACCAGCAGTGCCCCACAGAACACATAGATTTAGCGGAATGCAGGTTCTCTAAATGAGATAAAGAAGTCCATTATCTTCCCCACATCATCCCATCTAGTAACCGATGAAAGAGATAGTCCTGTGAATGGCCTCTTCTGGCTCAAGAAGATAGATCAGAGATTGGTGTACCCCATCCCCAAGAATACCATAGCCATCCACTGAGTATATACAACAGAAAGATGACAATCTGTCCAATTCAAGCCGTAGACAGAAAGATAGCAACAGCTCATCTGACGCCAAGAACAAATGAAATCCTCTTGGGAGATATATGGTTCAGATTCACTTCCCCGGCTATGCCAAGGACAAGACGCGCAGCCAGATCGGCTAACGGTCACCCAACTCGTCATTGGTTATGATTGGCCTTTCGCCAATTCATCTTCCCCTTCAACACATTGTATATTTATAACTCCATGTTTGGCTGGAGTACCCACAACCCAAGCCCTACCTTTCTTCACCACTTCAGTAGGATGTTGCATCTCTGTCCCAATCTTCAAATCGACTTGACAAGATGCCACTATCCAACGGTAGGTGTGTACACGGCCATGAATTGCTTAGCAGCCGCACCAGCGCACATTTGGCGCAGGGCGCTCCATCGGGTTTACCCGATGTGAAAGACATTGGCTACTTGCTCCATGTAAAGATTGTGATAGGAAGATAACCCAAAGAACCATCTTTCATGGAGATTTGAGAGAACAAGAGAACTGAGAGCTTCCGAAAGCCGTTCCCCCCTGTCTACCCAAAATAAAAGAATGCATAAGGACATGGACCACTGGCGTTTCGCTACATGCTTCTCAACCTTTTTTGGCCCATGAACCCTTTCACCATATGTCAGAATGTCATTCCCCCTTTCCAGCGAACGAAAGAAGAAGAATTCCCCTCTTTCCAAAATTATCTGCCTCAAAAGGTGAATTTTTTATATTCACAATATTTTATTAACACGCCAAATTAATCATATTACAATAAACAAACAGTTAAAACGTCAAAGAATTGTCACTTAATACCAGACACCATAATGCCAGAAAATTGTGCTTCATCAAACAAAACGCTCAGTAGAAGACCAGGTTATTGTACCTGAAGCCAATTTGAGCCTGCCAATCTGTGGTCTTAATCCCCCCACCCTAAAATCTCCCCCGGGGGGGGGGAGGGGGGAATTCCCCATTGGTTTAGAACCACTGACCTACGCCACTGGCAGCCTGTGGGGTAACGACAGCACCAACAGACAGAGGGAAGATCTGCAAGACGCCCTGGTATCTGTCGCCCTTGTTTGTCTGAGTGATGAGAAGGCCACAAGAATGGACACACGACCAGGCGATTCTGACAGCGTCATTGACTTGATCCTGGTTGCCGGTGGGGGAACTCTGGGATATCACCACAGAGTTGACTGCCCTTGCGCCATCTTGATCGAGGAAAACAGCAACATAAGTCAAGGAATGAAGACACATGTTTTCATGTATGACATTAGCCAAGTTGTGCTCGTGTTAATCTGGACGCTCGTGACGATTAACGCAAGAATTGAAATCACTCACAAAGAGCGTTTGTCGGCGCTGAAACACCGTGAGGGCAACATCGCGGATCTAAAGCCCGAAGTTGGCGATGGCAAGTCACATATGTTGGGTGGGAAGCGGGGAATGATATTCCAACATATAACAAACTAATTGCGTTGCTGGTGATTGTGAATGTTTATGCTTGTTGCTGCGTTGTTGTTATGCGTTGCAGGGAGGGCATGTTTTTGGGAACACCACCCGTCTTCTGTAGAGAGCACAAGAATCGACTTTGGAAGTTATGAACCAATTCAGCACTAGTGGAAAAAGCAACACCCAAATAGTTGGCAAAAGGCAGCAAAATAAAAGTAGAAGATTCTACGACAGCAAAATAACAGTAAGATAATGTTCGACATCGTTCATCCACAGAACTGGACCGCGGCGCTTCTCTCTACAAACTCAGGCAGTTTCATGTTGTAAACATTCCTAGCCAAACTGTCACTGCTTTCTATACCGTGCTTGTTTTCAATGGAAGACAATGTACAAAGGAAACGCCGCTGACAATATTATTGTGGAAATTACTTGAGATTTCAGCTTCTTGTCGAGCTGTTTAGGAATAATTAAATCTCGTCTGTCAAGTCTGCATCCACTTCTATGGTCATTTAAAACTGAAGTGTTGACATTTGGTAACTCTGGAATCCCAGCCACAAAACCTTGAGTTTCAGGCCATTGAACTGTAGTCGGTCTGAAAAGAAGTTAGAGTCAAAAAGATATTAATAACGCTCGAAACAAAAAGCACAACGTAGGCGATTTCGTACAAATTAAAATGGCTATTATAACAAGATATTACAGATATATGGACACATGGTTAACATTACAGAAATAAAGAACAGAAGAGGACAAGGAAAAACTGCATTCTGTCAAATGAAGAACATTTTGTGCAATAAGTCCGTGTCCTTGAAAGTTATAGCAAGTGTTCTTGCATGTTACATAGAACCAATTTTCACATACGGCTGCGAATCCTGGACAATTAGTAAATGTAAAATTCCATAGAAACCTTGGATATGTGGTTTTATAGAAGAATGCTGACAATTACTTGGACAGCCAATATGAGCAATCTGGACATTTTGAGGGAAGCTAAGTCACAAAAACAACTTATCACAAACATCAGAAAGAAGCAGTCATCATATATTTGTCACATTATGAAAAGGCAAAAATTGGAACAGGATTTGAAAAGCGGAAAGATTTGTGAAAATAGATATAGAGGAAGACATCGAGAGAACATTCTTGACAGTCTTGTGACGTGGCATGGGAGCGAGTCAACACAAGAATTGAGCCATGCCATCGGAGATCGCAATTTGTGGAGAAGCATAATCGCCTACGCCAGCCGACAAGGCACAAGATAATGATGATGACGATGATGAGTGAGAGGCGTTATAACGTGTGGTCACTCGATCAGAACAGAAACATTAAATTGTTGTCCATATAGATGTATTCATATCATTGTTAACTGTCACCTGTTGGAGTATCATTCCTGCACTCCGGACAAGTCCATAGGTGCTCAGATCCTTCCCCTAGCACACGCATCAGTGACCGGCGTTAAATACTGCCTTTCCTGCGTTCGTTGACGAGACGCCGGGTTGCCTATATGTGTCTCAAGTGTCTGGCAGTGCCAGTTCTTACTCCCGAGTCTCTAATTCTGGACAACGATGTGGATTCAGTGACGTCAAAGGCCTCCGCTCTAATGGCATTAATAACATCACGATCCATGGGCTGACCTTCTGTGTGATACGTCACGGTGGTTTAGACAGTAGTCTAGGGCCTGGTTGCTCGAAGACGAGGCCCTGCTGTCTAACAGTGTATGAAACAAAGACTCACTGTATAGGCTGTTGTTGTATGACAGGTTCATAACTCACCAGAGACTCGGTGTATTGGCTGTTGTTGTATGACAGGTTCATAACACTTCCGAGACTCAGTGTATTGGCTGCTGTTGTATGACAGGTTCATAACACTTCAGAGATTCAGTATACAGGCTGTTGTTGTATGACAGGTTCATAACACTTCAGAGATTCATATATAGGCTGTTGTTGTATGACAGGTTCATAACACTTCAGAGATTCATATATAGGCTGTTGTTGTATGACAGGTTCATAACTCACCAGAGACTCGGTGTATTGGCTGTTGTTGTATGACAGGTTCATAACACTTCCGAGACTCAGTGTATTCGCTTTTGTTGTATGACAGGTTCATAACACTTCAGAGACTCAGTGTATTGGCTGTTGTTGTATGACAGGTTCATAACACTTCCGAGACTCAGTGTATTCGCTTTTGTTGTATGATAGGTTCATAACACTTCCGAGACTCAGTGTATTGGCTGCTGTTGTATGACAGGTTCATAACACTTCAGAGATTCAGTGTACAGGCTGTTGTTGTATGACAGGTTCATAACACTTCAGAGATTCATATATAGGCTGTTGTTGTATGACAGGTTCATAACACTTCAGAGATTCATATATAGGCTGTTGTTGTATGACAGGTTCATAACACTTCAGAGACTCATGTATAGGCTGTTGTTGTATGACAGCTTCATAACACTTCAGAGACTCATGTATAGGCTTTAGTTGTATGACAGGTTCATAACACTTCAGAGATTCATGTATAGGCTGTTGTTGTATGACAGGTTCATAACACTTCCGAGACTCAGTGTATTCGCTTTTGTTGTATGACAGGTTCATAACACTTCAGAGACTCACTGTATTGGCTGTTGTTGTATGACAGGTTCATAACACTTCCGAGAATCAGTGTATTCGCTTTTGTTGTATGACAGGTTCATAACACTTCAGAGACTCATGTATAGGCTGTTGTTGTATGACAGGTTCATAACACTTCAGAGACTCATGTATAGGCTCTTGTTGTATGACAGCTTCATAACACTTCAGAGACTCATGTATAGGCTGTTGTTGTATGACAGGTTCATAACACTTCAGAGACTCATGTATAGGCTGTTGTTGTATGACAGGTTCATAACACTTCAGAGATTCATGTGTTGGCTGTTGTTGTATGACAGGTTCATAACACTTCAGAGATTCATGTGTTGGCTGTTGTTGTATGACAGGTTCATAACACTTCAGAGATTCATGTGTTGGCTGTTGTTGTATGACAGGTTCATAACACTTCAGAGACTCATGTATAGGCTGTTGTTGTATGACAGACTCATAACACTTCAGAGACTCATGTATAGGCTGTTGTTGTATGACAGGTTCATAACACTTCCGAGAATCAGTGTATTCGCTGTTGTTGTATGACAGCTTCATAACACTTCAGAGACTCATGTATAGGCTGTTGTTGTATGACAGGTTCATAACACTTCAGAGACTCATGTGTTGGCTGTTGTTGTATGACAGGTTCATAACACTTCAGAGATTCATGTGTTGGCTGTTGTTGTATGACAGGTTCATAACACTTCAGAGACTCATGTATAGGCTGTTGTTGTATGACAGGTTCATAACACTTCAGAGATTCATGTGTTGGCTGTTGTTGTATGACAGGTTCATAACACTTCAGAGACTCATGTATAGGCTGTTGTTGTATGACAGGTTCATAACACTTCAGAGACTCATGTATAGGCTGTTGTTGTATGACAGGTTCATAACACTTCAGAGACTCATGTATAGGCTGTTGTTGTATGACAGGTTCATAACACTTCAGAGACTCATGTATTGGCTGTTCTTGTATAACATGTTCATAACACTTCAGAGACTCAGTGTATTTGAACTGTGAAATATCATGTAGAGAGGCCAGAAAATGATGAGGTTAATCATAGTAGCCTAGAATTTGTCATCAACGTACTTTTCTAACAGACTTCGTACTTTTTATCTTAACATTGTTTTAGCCTAATAATAGGCCAAATATAGGCAGACTTGTCAAAGAAAACCAATTCACGTCTGATGTTTCTAAACACATGCGATTACTTTTCCTGTTCTCGTGTAACCTTTGCGTGGCCAAAGTGTAAATTGATTTACCATTCCAGAGTCACAAATCTTCTTCTTCCTTTGCTTCTGTGTTCGTCCGGAATATTGTTTTAGACGTAATTGCGTTGTGCCTGTTTACAGCAGAGCTGCGGTATGTGAACCTTTCGGCCGACACATCCGACTTCTTCAGGCGTTTGTTGGCCGGGTTATCTTCTCGGGTGTTTCGTAGGACGTTTGACTCTCACTGATGTGGTGTCATCCCCATCCCAGCTGGCCCATTTAGAGCAGCTGAAGACATCTCGGTCAGCACTCAATGGAAGGCAGGGGCAGACCATGGGAATTCCCCGCAATCCAAGGAAGCTTCCATAATTGCAGAGCCGACACATAGTGCTCACCCAAGAAATCGTTACGTTCTACACATGGCTGCTTAGCCTCACTTTCGTGTACTGGGTCTCCCCTTAACTACAGACTGTTCCTCCGGAAACAAGAAGAATGCAGTCTGCAGATGACATCCACACAGTGAGCTTTCGATTAGTACTTTCCATGTAATGGATTCGCTATCCAAGCAATGATCTATTTCGTGCCACTGGGACGCTTTTTCCACCTTTGATGACGCCCACACAATGAGCTTTCGATTCGGACTTTCCACGTAATAGATTTGTTACTCAAGCAATATTCCATTTCGCTTTTACCTCCGACATACCTGTGGCATGAAGGGTGGCAGGCTAAGCACTTCTTCACGCACCTTTAGATGTCAACCTGAATATAGTTAAAGTAAGCTGCGGTCAACTTGAGCTTATTGATATCTCCATAGAGCTTGTCCTCAAATGAAGCAAGGTGTGGGCCAAAATATCTTTCTCTGTTCTGCATATATTGGGCATTCCTGCAGCGAATGTCTAGCTGTCATTTTACCACTTCCACCATTACATTCATCAGTATCTCCTATCTTTAGTTTATTCAACAAGTGCTATTTCAGACTGTTATGTCATGTGCGGAGTCTGAAGATTGCTACTTGTTCATTTCGGTCGAGTTTGTAATATGCAACATCTTTCTGGTGGCCTGGATGCTCTGATTTAAATTTGGTTCTATAAGTGTTTTGTATAAACATCTTTGCCTCATTATAGGTTATGTCTATGTAAGGCTGAAGTTGTCGTCCGCCCTCTTTTGCCAGTCTGCCAGCCTCTTCAATTCCAGGTATAGTGCAATGTGATGGGATCCACTATATTACAACTTTTTTTTAAATTTCTGACATAGTCCACGGAGTGCTGCTCTTAGGTCTGCTAGTTCTCTGCTGTTTTGTTCTTCAGCTGACTTTGTACCTGTGAAGATAGCTATCTGCTTCTCTTTATTTTCCTCCATCAAGAGCATTTCTGCAGTTTTCAAAGCTTCTACCTCCGCTTTGAAGTTACTTGAGAATTTTCCAGTTTCCTCTGACTGTGTTTTATTTTTCACTCAAGTTTTTAAATTTAGGTGAATCCCCCCTCCTCTATTTTCTATTGAATTTTTGGTTGATTCATCTGTATGTGCATGGGTCCAATTTCTACTTGGTAATGTTCTTTTATGTAATTTGGGGCCATTTTTTTTTCTTTCGGTTTCATTCTGAGTGTTCTTTTTCGCAATACCAGGAATGTTTTCTATCATCTCAGGCAGTTGCTGCTGTCTCTAAGCTGGGAACTTGTGTGCACTGTAAATGGGTTTGACTGTTGATATGTTAAGTATAGGATCTGTCCTAATCTTTCGTTTTGCAGTTCCTACAAAGTTGCTACACTTCAGTCTTCCCTTTGCAAGACCATTAAACCTTGTATACATGTTGTGGTCTGTTAATATTCTAAATTTTTCTGCTTGTTGCTGGGCTCTACTATCTCTTCTGTCCTGCATTGGTTGTAAACAAGTGATCTTTTCTAGTTCGTTAATAGGCGTTGTCTTCAGGCTTCCAGTTATGATACGCATTCCTTGAGTTTGGACTTTACTTAGTTTGTTAAAGTTTGACTTAGCTGCTGTTGCCCAAGCTACGATGTCATATTCCTGTACAGTACTGGCCTCACCCGTCCGGCATGTAACTTCTTGAGAACTTTCTCATCTGCTCCCCACGTTGTACCAGCAAGCTTTTTCATGATTGCCATTCTTTGCTTTGTTCTTGTTCGATTTTTCTCAACCTGTGTCTTCCATGTCAGGCGACGATCAAAGGTGACTCCTAGATAGTTGGGTTTTCTTCATAGCGCAATTTTGGGACAGATCTTATATAGCAAAAAGTAGTAGAAGGCAGGGAGAAGAGAAGTCGGAAAGAGAGAAGGGCGTTGTCCATAGGCGTGGAGGTATGTGTGGGTGGGTGGGGGTGTGATGGGTGGATGGGGGATGTGTGGGTGCCTGAGGGATGTGTGGGTGGCTGCGGGGTGTGAGGGTGGATGGGGGATGTGTCTCACAACATGCATCTGTGAAATAGAGATTATTGCTGAAGGTATTTACGTTTGATCTGACTCTGGTGAGATCTGGATGCACTGCTCCTGTGTCTGTGAAGCATGTGTTCTTCCATCAGCAGGCGTGTCTTGCTGCCAGAGACTCGTCTCCACACCGAACCCATGCACACTCTTGCCGCTGCCATTCTGCTCATTCTTGGAGTGTCGGTCAGCTTCATTGCAGCAGCTGGCTGATTTCTGGAACACCGATATAGACACAACATTTATATATCATATTTAAGGTAACTGATATATTGTTGTAGGAATTGCACATTGGTTTTTCTGGC